>NEWO01000666.1:0-33632 GCA_003013225.1 Phalaenopsis aphrodite | reverse complement strand
GCTCAGAAAGGTCCTATAAGAATCCCTTTTGGGTTTCCTCATGTTGGTTTCACCCTTCTAAGTGCTAGAAGTCGATACCACACACGCGAAACTCCAAAAGGGGACAAGAGTATGTTCAATTTCTAAAACGAGGCGGGTCCCATTTCTAGGGTTCTAAGATAGTCAAAGGGAGGCCCCTAAGGCTAGATCCTAAATCCTACGAGAAAGACTAGACCTCACTAAAAATGAGGTCAACACTTCTATCATCTATTTCAAGTGTTTAAAATCTAAAAATAATATTAAAGCAGCATAATGAGTTATCAAAAGATAACCCATAAGTAATCACACTTCTAAACTATAGTAATCCGAGGAAAATTATACAATGCGAGCCTATAATAAATTATATAATATGCTGGTCTTTCATATTTATTTATAACAAATCTGACATATGTTTATAAGCAATCTAACAATGTTTATAAGAAATTTGATTTATATTTATAAGCAATCTGATATATGTTAATACATGCATCAATGACATTTTCTAAATGAACAAACACTAATATTTTATATGCTTTTATCTCAACTTTACTTTTACTTTATACTTTACAAAAACATCTGTCTCTGTAAGGATCACCTTCAATAAACCTAACATAACCTTGTCTGATATTGCCCTGTCGGCTCCCGTCGGCACAGCGGTTAGCGATATACACATCGCAATTGTCGAGGATTGAAAAACCATTACCTGCCCCTGACTAATATTATCATGTCGGCACGACAGTTAGTGATGTAAACATTACAATTGTCTGGGGAGGTAAGATCTAGTCTACTCGCTCCTGACCGATATGATTCCGTCGGCACAATGTTTAGTGATATAATCATCACAATTGTCTGAGGTGGTAGAAAAACTCTACACGCACATGTACACTGGTGTCCCCTCTTTGTGCCATTAGAGAGTGAAATCCTCCTCTGAACATGCATATGAAAACATTCACACATAAGTTATTTCATTCTTCATACATATATTATTCTGATATATCATTATGCATCTACTAACATACATATATATTCTGCTTGAACAATTATTCATCATACATATTTTCATATCGTTTATATATCAATCTCATGCATATCTTTTACTTATATATATCTCATACATATTTCTTACTTATATCATCCATGTCTCTCATATGTTTATCTACATATAATGTTTATCTAAATTTCATTCATCTCATGCATATTTTCATATCTAACAATATGAATGATCTGATTAAACCATAACATATATGAAGTCAAACATACAATCTGAAATAAAGAAAATTACTAAAATTTAGAAATGCAATTACTCACCTCAGTTGTCACACTAAACTCTTAATATTCGATATCTAGTTGGAGGTTGCGGTGACTTTTCTAATGATTTCAATAACCTATAAAACATAATATTTAATTTTTATAAAATTTAAGCAATTTCGATTAATCAAATTAATCTTCTTAACTTAAACATTAATTTACCAAAATTTGCAGAACCACTTTGCAATTAATATCCACACTCGTCTCGAGCCTATCGCCCGGATAAACAACCTAGAATCCACATTAAACTTTAGATTTTAAGATATTTTGGCTAAAAAAGTAATTAATAAAAAAATAAATGATTTGCTAAAACACACCTTAAAACGACTTTCTCGGCGACCGATCCTTCTCCAAAGCTATCAAATTCACTTTCTATCACCTCAAACCACACTTCTCCAACGCTGATATCGTGCACTTTTGGAAATTCGCAAAAAGACATTCGACGCTTTCGACACAAAATTAGCATCTTCGACAACTACTGTAAACATGAAAACCACAAAAGACAAGGCAAATTTAAATTTGCAAGAGTGTGTAAGGAAATAAAAGCTTAAAATGGTGAGATAGAGGAAATCGTGCCCTTGGATTTCACCCCAAAAACTTGGATAGTGAGCTGCACTAACCCAAATGCCGCTCGATTTGCCTGCAACTTACAGATAGCCAAGCCCTTGCAATGTAGTAAGGTGTTGTGTATTATATTTAAAATAGAACGATCAACGACGAAGTGAATAAGTAGAACGAGAAAAATTCACACCAAAAGAACACAGATTTACGTGGTTCGGCAAATTGACTACATTCACAGAGTTGCAGAGGATTTTATTGCTCGAGGATTTACACCGTCGTCTACGTCGACAATTACAAGAAAAAAATTCTTACTTCCACTCTCTCTCTATCCGAGAGCCACAGAAAAAGAAAAGCGCAAAGAAAAAGAAACACCGCAAGCAACAACTCCTTCCTGTCTTCAACACAAGCAAGAAAACCTTCTTCCTGTCTTCAATGCAAGCAAGAAATCCTTCTTCCTACCTTCACCGCAAGCAAGAAAATATAAGGAAAGTCAAAGGATTTTTAATAGCAGAAAATCGTGAGGAAGCCTTCTGCGATTTTTTCTTTGCCCCGTGAGCCAAAATGTAGAAGAGAACCAAGAGAAAGTTTCTATCGCACTTCTGAAGCCTGCTATGTGATGCTTGCTGTGTATCGGGATTCCTTTCTCTGGTTCGCGTCTCACGCCTTAATCAAAAACCATTCAAAACATAAAGAGGCGGGAACAGTTGAGCAAAAACAACAGGCGGGACCGGTTAAAGGAGAAGTGGGACTTGCAACTTTTCAACATCAAAATATTAGATTAAGTAGTGGATTGGGCTCCACTTTAACAAATCTCCCACTTGGAGACCGGTACACAAGACATAACGTTCTTCCTCCTCAAACTGATATCCTCCACCGACGACGTCGCCCTTTTCTTAAAACATGTATCCTCAACATCTGCAGCTCAATGCCCCTGTTTTTAAGCTAGAAGACAAAATTTTGCTGCGCACAACTTCAGTTTCTCAAGTGTAACATCCTTTGTCAACATATCAGCAGGGCTCTGGCTTCCACAAATTTTCTTAAGCAATGACTGTCCATCATCCAACAATGACTATATGAAGTAATACATGATCTGAATATGCTTAGTCCTGGACTGAAATGTTGGATTCCTGGCAAGGGATATGACACTCTGACTATCACTGTAGAGAATGCCCTTCTGATTCCTCTTGCCCAATTCCTTCAAGAAGCCCTATAGCCATATCATCTCTTTTGCAACCACTGACACTACTATATACTCAACTTCTGTAGTTGACAATGAAACCGTCTTCTGCAGATTAGAGCCCCATGATACTGCATGTCACCAACAGTAAAAATACAGTTTGTAGTTTTTCTTCTTGAATCAATGTCTCCAGCTAGATTAGCATCAACATAACTCTGTACCTCTGAACTCTTTCCTAAGAAACACAAGCAAGTTTCTGAAGAGCTTCTTAGGTACCTCAAGATCCACTTCACAGCTTCCTAATGTTCATGTCCTGGATTACTCATGTATCTGCTAATAACTCTCACTGCATGGGTAATATCTGGTCTGGTGCAAACCATAGCATACATAAGTGAACCAATAGTTGAAGCATAAGGAACCTTACTCATGTGATATTGTTCCTCCTCTGACTTGGGTGACAGATTCTTGCTGAGCCTGAAGTGACTTCCCAATGGTGTGTCGGCTGGTTTGGCTTTATTCATGTTGAACCTGCTGTTGACCTCATTTTTTAGGTCATTTCTTTTTTTCTTAAGGTCTTAGGATCTAGCTCTAGGAGTTCCTATTGACCATCTTTGGAAACTAGAAATTGGTACCCACCATTTTATAAATTCCAAAAAACACTTCCTATTTTCCTGTGATGTCTAGCATTTATGGTCTCAAAACCATCGTGTTATGG
Source organism: Phalaenopsis aphrodite (assembly GCA_003013225.1). NCBI lineage: Eukaryota > Viridiplantae > Streptophyta > Magnoliopsida > Asparagales > Orchidaceae > Phalaenopsis > Phalaenopsis aphrodite. The sequence goes on along the minus strand of NEWO01000666.1, from coordinate 29,853 downwards.
ACGAGCGGTTAAGGGCTATTGTGTGGAGACTCAAGGAGAAGTTCCCAATAGGATTTCGAGCCCTAGGAAAACCTCCTTACGACTTTATTGTCACATACACACACCAAATGCACAAAATTCACAAAATTGCACGAGGTCGAACTTCAATTAAACTTAAAAGGACGTGTGAAAATGCAAACTTCTCCGAACGACCTCCGACGACAAAACGGATCGTATCAGCGCGTCCGGAACGTCAGAATTACCCAAAATAAACACCAATTTTGTTATGTTTTGACGCACGACTAAAAAGTACGAATTGAATTTTATTTTTTAAGAAATGTTAAATTATTTTTATATTTTATCATTTATATTATTAAAATTCTAACCCTAATCCTTATTTTACCCTTTCACCCGCACGTCTAAACCTTCGTTCGAGCCATCTTAGGGCTCGATCCGGTGGCTCGTCCCGCTCCCTCTCGCCCATGCCCTAGCTTCCACGATGGATCCACGCGGCTGCTATCTTCTTCCCCGTCTCTTCCCCTTCTTTACGTGGCACGACAGTCGTTCAACTCTTCAATTGAAAGAAGCGGGTTGGTCGACGCTCCTACTCGAGGCTACACGCTCTCCCCCTTTATTGTGACTCTTCTTTTCCTCTTTTTGGTTGGTTGGCTAGGGCGGCAAACATGTGACATTCTCTTTTGCTTTTCTCTGCCTATTGGTTTTCGGTAGAGTTCAGTTTTGTGTGGGGTTGTTAAAAATTCTGAGAGAGAAGGGAGAGGACTTTTGAGAGAGGAAGGCTTTTTTGGAGAAATTTGGTACTTTCTTTCTTTCTTCTTCACTGTTGGGAAGGCTACCTCTTTCTGTTTTACTGTTCGAAAGGAGTTCTTCTTCCTCTCTGTTGGTCGATACTCTTTTGGTTAGAGCTTGTTGAGTCGGGAGCTAGAAACCGTGAGGGCTATTTGCGCGAGACTTTCATGAAGGATTTCTGTGGGGGTATTTTCTTCAATTTATTTTTAGTGCTTTGCTTTAAATCTGCACTAAAGAGGTATTCTTCTTCTCCTATGTTCTGTTGTCTTGCTCGAAACATGTTGTTGGAGAAGTTAAAATAAGGAAAAATGCATGCATAAAGCTCTGATTTTGTCATGTCTAGTGACTCATGATAACAAGCGTTGAATGTCTCTGTGGAGGCTGATTTAGGATTTTTTTTTCATGCTAGTTGGATTAGTAGCTTAGGGAAACATGTTTTGAATCATTTCATATGCAAGTTTTTTCCTATACTTCTATTATTCCTATGTCTATCTGCTAAGAGATTTGGCTTTTCTTTTATCTTTACTGAATCATTTCATTGTAAAAAAAAAAAGATCTTTGAGGAAAAGAAGTGTTGTGCATGTTTATTTGCTGTCTGAATCATTTGAGAAACTATGGTTATATGTTCTAAAATGACACCTGCTCATTTGAATGCATGTTGGAGGCATCTTCAATTTTCCATAAAACTTAGGAGCAGTTTTAGCTCCTTTGGATTAGAGTTTAAGCCGAAAATGTGTTTCTATTAAGTGGAAATTTGGCTTCAGCTCTTTTGAGAGAAATCTTGGGCTGAACATGTTTTGTACTCCCCATTTGCTGGGGCTCGATTTTGGGTTCCAGCTCTCTGCAGAGGTTCAATTTTGTTTTGTTGCTCTCTGCTGAAGCTCAGTCTTGTTTTGTTGCTCCCTGCGAGAGTTCTGTTTCGATTATGGCCCTTGTTGGGGCTCAGTTTTGGGTGTCTGTTCTCTGTTGATGTTCAGTTTTTCTTTGTTATTTTCTGTTGGAGCTCAGCTTTAATTATAGCCTCTTTGTGGGGCTCGGCTTTGTTTTCCTGTTCCTTAATGGGTTCAATTTTAACTCTTTTAAAATACGTTTAAATGTTGGAAAAGTTTTTTTGTTCCTTGATGGGACATGGTTATGTTCTTGATATTCCCTGATGGAGTTCGGTTTGTTGGGGTTTGATTTTGTTTATGTGGCTCCTTGCCTGAGACCAAATGCACCTATTCTGGATTTTGGTCTTGTCCTTTTTGCTGGAATCAAATGCATTTATTATGGATTTTTGGTCTCGTTGTTTTGTTGGATTCAGGTATACCTATGCTGGACTGATACCTTCTCCCTTACTACTTGGGGCTTGGGTGTGCTTTTGCAGCTCCCTATTCCATTTCTTTTGCTGAGTTCACTGTGCCTAAGTAATTGTTTGGGTTGCCCCTCTTAATTGGGTTCAATTTGTGTGGAAGATATATAAACATCGCTCCTCTTTGTAATGTTATTTATAATCAAGTTTGTCATCCTAAAATTCATGAATTTCAATACCTATCTTTATGCGGGAATGTTTAGTTTGAGCATTGTCATGAAGGTGGGTTCGGCCATGGTGGTGTATAATAGCTTGTCCATTCACTCTCTTATGTATGTCAAATACAATGCAATGGTAGTACTTATGATGGTTTCTTTCTGCTGCCTTTGGGACTTTCTGCTTGGCCCTTACCCGTAGGTCTATGCTGCCTTTGGGGCCTTCTTTGACCCTACTCGTGGGTTTGTGTGGTGTTGGGTTCCTCCTTGCCATCTATGACCGTGAGCTTCTTATATGGGGTTTGATTTGGCTTGTTCTAGCTCCTACCCGTGAGCTAGTTGGAGCTTGGTTGTGCGTTTTATGGCCCCCCGTGACCCTCTACTCTCTTTTTGGCCTTACCCATGAGCCCCTACCCTCTTTTCTGCTTTACCCGAGAGCCTCACCTGTTGATCTCTTCGTGGAATAAGTTGGGTTAATAGCCATCCCTCTCTATGGCCTCTGGTTATGAATCTTTATATCGTTCTATATGGATAATTTCATGTTCATGTAAAATAAAAAAGCTTTTAATGAAGGATAAATTTAAATGATTTTGATATTGGCATAATTTTCTGGAAGGCTAGAAGGTTGCCCTCTCTATTAATTAGTATTCTGTGTCATATAAAAGGCTTTACAGTTTTATTTCAAGAAATCATGAATTTGATATAAATTGAATTCATGAAGAGTTTGGAAATTCATAAAATTGTCATTTGGAAATGATATTTTTTGGGTTGATTCATTTATGAAATGTGAGAAAATGATATCCTCTAGGATTGATTCAAGGATATTGGGCTCTCTTTTGAGGATTGTTTCACCCTTCTTGTCTTTCAATCTTTTGGGTGAATCAATTCCTCCTCTCTCTCATCCCCATTTTTGTTCTTTTTTTCCTTGCTTCATGGTTTGGTTTTCCGTGTTTATGTCTGATACATAAGTGCTAATGCATAGCATTTTGCTATATGTGAAACCATCTAGCAAGGTCGCAAGTATGTCGGTTTTATTTTGGGGCGTAGGATGATAATGACTGGGGTTGTAAACCAGCCGAGCTTGAGCAAGCTCAGACTTGGCTCGTGTTTGGCTTGTTCGAAATAGCTCGTGTTCGAAATCAGCACGTGTTTGAAATCTGCTCGTGAACAGTGTGTTCGTTTTCAGCTCGTGGTCGGCTTGAAATATTTGTTTTCATGTTCCAAAAAACACTTCGGCTCGTGGTCGGCTTGAAATTGGCTCGTTAAAATTAAATTGAAAAAAATAGATGTAAAGTGTGGGATTCGAATTTGAATCAAATATATACAAAATAATGGATTAACCACGTTACCACACGAGATTTTATGATTTAAAATTAGATATAAATATATATAATATATTATTATATAAATAATATATGTAATATATGATTATATAAATAATTATATAATTTTTTTTTATTTCGAGCTAAAATGAGCCGAACACGAGCGAACAAATAACTGTTTGTGTTCGGCTCGTTTACTTAACGAACGAGCCGAACACGAGCTACTTAACGAGCCGAACACGAGCTGTTCGCGAACAACAAGCTTTTTTGACACCCCTAATGATGACAAAGGCACGCCAGAGGTAGAGCAGAATGATATCTCATCCTACAACACTAGGACAATTCTGGGATTTGATAAACTGTATGATGAAAGTATCATTCATCGACATAAGACTAGAGGGAGACCCATACCTTCTTAGGTTGTTGGTAGGCCTAGGCCCGATGACGTGATCGACTTGTGAACAACTATACCTCTTAAAATTGATAAAACAAATTGATAAGAACAAATACAATATTTATAAAAAATATTTTCATTACAAAAATTAATGACTTTTCTTTTGTATGCTTGAAATATGTGTGCATGCTAAAACTTAAATTTTAAATATGTTACAATTGGGTTGTCCACTTGTTGATTACCGATCATGGGCTAAAGAGTACCCTCCTAAGTTAAGTTCAGTAGGATATTCTTCTAGTGGAGTGACAGTTTTTATACATCCAGGTGACCGAGCAGCCTTCGACGACCCTCGAGTACAAATATATATTTAAGCCTAGTCACGACCCCAGTGCTTGTGGTCCCCTATTTTCAGACTTTTTTCGTATGTTTTTCTTGAAATTTTTGGACAAAACACTCGTGGTCTTTTCTCTGGATTTTCCCGAGGTTTTTTTTTATAGTTTTATTTGGATTGTTATTCGTCAATTTTCTCGAACCTTTCGTCGTGAATTTATTTGTCAATTTTCTTGAAGTTTCCAAGCAACATTTCTTTTATTTATACAGTGAATAATAGTTAGCTTAAATGAGCAACAGACTTCCCAAATTTACAGGTGTGATTTACATTACAACATTTTATAATATGCATGTTATACTGTTTTCCTAGTTTGTTATAATGTCTTCCTAGTTTGTTGTACTTTTCTCCTAGCATGCTATGCTGTTCTTTCTCTTCACTGTACATTACACTATTCTTTTCTTTTATACTGCATGCTTTGTTACTTTGATGCACACTATACCTTGGTATATGAAAACCTAGTGGTTATATAGACTTAACATTAAACCCGGAGGTGCTACGCCGAAAAGCTTGGATTAAATAACGTGGGCAACACGACGAGGACATTCAAAAGTGCAACTTCAAGATGAATTAACAACACTAAAACACATTCACATCAATGAACACTTTCTTTAGTTTAAACAACAACCCATATGATCACCTTTAGGCTTTTGCACAACCCTGTTGTGCAATTATAAGTCCTAACATCTTTAGGATTCCAAGATTATCGTACGGTATGGTGTAAATCCCCCTATCTTTTTAGGCTATTTGCACGATCAGATATAGTGCAAATATAAGTCATGAATTATAAATAAATTGCAGGATTAAACATCAAATAATATCACTTCAAAGATATAAAGTCAATCAATAGGACAGGTGGGAGGTCATCGGGGTTCTCCCTGAATTTGTGATATCCCCTACTATTTGCTCATTTGGATTCCCTAAAATAATTGTTCATATTTTGATTCACTCCATTTGATTTTTCTATGTTCAATCGTGGAAACCTTAACTTTGAAAGCTTGAAGGCAAAACTACTGATCTTAATTGAGAGTTTTCTTAAGTGACCCAGTCATTTAAGATGTAATTAACTATAGGGGATTGCCTTTATAGGGAACTTGGAACCCAGGTATAATAAACTCTATTTAATCCTCATATTAGTTAAGAGAACTTGTTGGTCTCATATAAAAATATTTTGCAGACCAAACGGATGTCACAAATACTTTAGTTTAGGTGATTGAGTCTACTACAAATGATATGTTTAATCTTCAGGATAAGTGTATTACTTGTGGTATCCTGCTCAGTCACCCAAACTATTCAAAATGTGAGACTCGTTTGGTCTCACATATTTTTAAATCAAAATGTTACTTTCAAAAAATCATATTCATATCAAAATTATTTTCATATTTTCCTATATATTTTTCAAAATAAAAAATAAAACGGTTGACACCTGCTAAGTATTTTTTTTACATACTCAGCCTGAGAGTGTCTCAACATGCCTTGTTTAGCAGCTCCCAAATCATTCATTGCAAAGTTCTTTGACATCTCCTTCAGATTATTGATCTCATCAATACTAGCCCCTGCAATAAGCATATCATCCACATACAGGAATTGTTAAAATATCTGACATAGCAACAATGATTTGTCTGACATCTTCTGTACCTGCACTGTACATGAAATTATCAAATTTCTTGTACCACTGTCTAGGAGTTTGCTTCAGACCATACAAGCTCTTCTTCAATTTACAAACTGACTCTTCCTTTCTTTGTACCATGAACCCTTCAGATTGGTGGATGTAGATGACTTCTTCAAGATCTCCATGAAGAAAGACTGTCTTCACATCTAACTGCTCAAGGAAGAAATCTTCAGTAGCCACTATAGACAATAACATTCTGATGATTGTAAGTTTCGCCACAGGAGAGAAAATCTTGGAATAATCAATATCGTGTTTCTGCTGAAAACCTTTTACAGCAAGTCTAGCTTTGTGTCATCATGCTCAGTCTTCACCCGGTACACCCAGTTGTGCAGAAGTGGAAGATTCATGTTTGAAGAAAAGGGCGACACATTCGGTGGAGGATATCAGTTTGAGGAAGAAAGTTGTAGCCTTTGTACCGGTCTCCAAGCGGGAGATTTGTTAAAGTGGAACTTGGACCACTAATTAATTTGACATTTTGATGTTGAAAAGCTACAAGTCCCACTTCTCCTTTAATCGGTCCAGCTTGCTGTTTTTGCTCAACTGTTCCCGCCTCTTTATGTTTCGGACGGTTTTTGGTTGAAGCGTGAGACGCGAACCAGAGAAAGGAATCCCGATACACAGCAAGCATCTCATAGCAGGCTTCAGGAGTGCGATAGAAACTCTCTCTTGGTTTGCTATGAGATGCTTGTTGTGTTTCGGGATTCCTTTCTCTGCTTCGCGTCTCACGCCTCAACCAAAAACCGTCGGAAACATAAAGAGGCGGGAACAGTTGAGCAAAAACAACAGGCGGGACCAGTTAAAGGGACTTGCAGCTTTTCAACATCAAAATGTCAAATTAATTAGGGGACCGGGCTCTACTTTAACACAAGGGTCACAGCCCCTTCTGCTACTGTCGTGCGCAGACCGAACAAGGAGAGGGGAGTTCGGGAGAGGAAGATAAGGAGTGGAAGAATTTTTCGAAGCTCGCGTCTGGCCCTGGCCCTATTCAAAGAACAAAGGAACAAAAGGTGAAGGAATACTAATTGACTACAAACTGTGTGATTAACATATGATTAAGAATTAATTAAATTTAATTAATTTAATAAAATTTAGAACTTTTAAATTTTATATCTCTCAATCTATTCATAATTAATATGTAGTGCTTTATATCAAATTGATCGATTTAACATGTATTATTTTATAAAATTAACTCCGACTTAAATATGAATGGTAAAATTGAGATACATTTTAAGTTAGCGAAATTTATCACTTTGTTTAAAAATTGGTTATTAACTATCGAATACCAGAACAGCAAGACATCACAAATTAAGGCATGAAAGCTACTAAAATCACTAGCAGAAATCCTACACTAGAATGACCCTCTTAAAAAAAAAACTTATCAAACATCACGAGTCTAAAGCTTCCGATCGAGTATTCTCTACTCTACCGATCTGTAGATTATCGGGATGAGATGCGCTTAGGCGCAACTTCCCAACTCAAAAATCTAAAGACAATCATGCTGTCGTAGATATTGCACTGCTATCAATGCTTGTTACTAGAATAATACTCAAGTAGCAAATCAATCACAATTCACAAGCTATACAGTTATAATAAGCACACTCTAGAGTAAAGAACATAATCATATCATTAAAGAAATAAAATATAAAAAATAAATTAGTTGGCTGATAATAGTGCTGCAGCTTCCAATGAGTTGAGAACTCTAGAGAATATGAAAGAACCTTTGCCAGATTATTGCCAATCGCCTTCAGGAACAAAAGTTACATGACGTTTCAATAAAGCTGCGTCTTGTGCTTCAAAATGCCTGTAGTAGATAGCATACTCATGCTACAGGGAACTGCTATAGTTGCTTGTATGTGACAAAAATCTTCTTATGCACATAAAAATGCTATAAAGTTGCTTGTAAATGAATCGTTTTTTTTCACTTTTTTTTTTTCACCATATGTGCTAAATTTATACAATCCTATGAACTTTTATCACAGGAGATGTATGTGGTTAGGGGCAGACAATCAGGGATAAAATAACAATAGAACAATTAAATAGGTACAGTAGGTAAACCATAAAATAATGACAACAGGTGCATAAGAGAAAACGGCCTTAAATTGATAAGCATAGTTAATGAAGACAACAGAGGAAGGGTTACTGCTAAGCAGAGCCTGCTAGGTGCAATTGGTTGGCACAAGCTAGACCTTTTTTCTATTTTGGAAATGTGCATGAACAAAAGCAAATACTATCAAATATTTCGAAAGCAAGCTTTAAGGTACTAAAGTGAATAAAAAACATGGTTAGAACTTGCATAGAGATTTTGAAGTTTTCTGGTAGATAGCACATATATGACATGAGCAAATGGAAAACAGCTTCTCTCCAATATTTTTAAACTTTCTTTTCAAAAATGAGAGCTCATAGCGACAGCAAGTATGTGGCTACTCCTTTCTTTTGGGTGTATATACACTTGCTGACGCATGCAATTTATTTCTCATGGAAGTAAGAGAAAATAGTGGTTAAAATAATCTTTGGCATTTCTGGATCTAATGTGGGATCCAAAAATTTACATGTAGCTCTTCTGAGAAAACTTATACCAAATTTTAAAAAGAAAGATAACATTTAGATAAAAACACAACCCAAAAATTTCGCCCTTATTTTATGAAAACACTATGCCTTGCTTCCACTTTCCCGGCAAGCCCAAATCCCTATTTTTAATTACAACTCCTTATTGCAAGAGAAAAATTTCTATTAAAACCGATCGTTAAGCGCTAAATGCTTGATTTATATTAGCAATATTGTGGTTTTAAAATAATGGGTATTTCATATCGTCAACTTAGAGCAAATAGTGAGGGGAGTGATGACAAACTCAATCAAAATTTTATGATCATGTCATTCAAGGCTAACACGGAAGAGATAATCGACCCGATCTAATCAAAAGATTCTTATCAATAACTATGAGTTTTGTCATCTAGGAAGATCTAATAAACATAGAGTGGGTGTTTGAATATGCCATTTCATGCTAACATAGACATGGCCTACTCAGAAGAGATAGTCAATCTAACATAATCAAATGATCTTTATCAACATCAGTAAGTTTTTCCATTTAAGAGGACCTTATGGACTTGGAGTGGATGTTTGTCCAAGGAGATAACTTTAAGTAGAATAAAATAGCAATTGACTTCATGACATATCAAGTATAGATTTTGGTCATTAAGGAACTTATGAACTTTAGCCATTGTCATAATTTAATAATGTCATTTGATGGCAAACCACACTATCAAAAAGACACAAGTTATAATATTATTTTTAGCAATGTCATTTATCAACAAAATCATATGGTAAGAGGACATGTAGGTCCTTACAATGTGAGAATTTTTAGAGTGATCATGGGGAAACACTCGATATCATATTACTCTTTGAGTTTGGATTACACTTAAATTTATCACCCACAATTAACCATTAAGAAGGTGAATATTAATGTTTAGCTAATGATAACAATTTCACTTGAATATTTTAAATTTTATAATATTTTTTGTGATTTTTTTTAGTTTGGGTGCAAAATTAGGTGTATAAGGATTTAGAGAATTTAAAAAATATGTTCTCATCAGATCGAGATTTCCTTTAACACGATCATCATTGAGATATATTGTTAACTTCCTTTAACCCTATGATGTGCAGTAACCACACAAGTGCATTTTGTATAATTAAATTTTTTAGGTTCAACTTTCTCAACTTTGGTTACTTGCTTACAAAAGATTGGGTTATATTTATTATTTATCATAAACAACATATTATTTAAATTTATCTGGGGATCCACTGCATTATAAACCTTGTTGAATCTACCCTGTATGCAAATGATTGGATTGTATAGATAGAACTTACATATGTATATCATATGGAGTTGGGTTTCACATTTTTATTTGAACAACGAAAATTCTCCAAAAGGCATTGAAGATCTTATGTAAACGTAAGAGAAAATCTTTTGTGAGATTCAAGCATGAGTACGAGTTACAAATTTATCTTTTCAATTGTCAAGTTGCTTGATCATGTGGAAAGTTAAGAAAAAAAGAAAATCTTATTTTTTAATTGATGTCACGACAATCCATCAACGAAACAAAGTCATGTTAACTTTACTCTTTGGGAACAAATGATCAAACTTCAAAAGGGTGATCAAACTTCAAAAGGGTGGGACTTACATCTCGCCTTATAAGCAAGATGGCTTGCTCAAGGGCATGCACTTAATATATTGACAAGTCTAAGTTTGAAATAAACACAATGTTTAAAATATTTGCAGACATTTAGAGCAATTGTATGCTTATTGATAAATAGGAATCCATATTATCAAAAGATCTGCTTTGGAATCTTTTTTAACAAAAATGTTAATATTGTTCCTCCATTGATCAAGAATTTGTCTTTGAAAAGTATTATGATCGCCCAATAATAAAAGTTTTAATTTCTTCAAATGAATGATCTGAACACCAATGGATTCTAACAACTGATGCTTAAGTCAAGAAAACTTAAATTTATATTATTTTTAGTCCTAACTGCATTCTTTAAATCCAAATGTTCAACATATTTATTGGAGAACATGTACATATTAATGAGTTTTGAATATGTAAGCCTTTATATATTCTTCAAAATAATTACACAATTATTTAAAGAGAATGTTTTGAATTTAGTTCTTCTTGAGGAAAATGACTTCTAAAATTATCCTCATGTTGATCGGAATAACTTCACACTTGTCAAAATACATTTGAGTATTTTAGTTTAGAAAAACATGTATTTTACAGAAAGTTTGACATGTTAGATGAAGTAATTGCATGCTCCTCGAAGTGAAAATTTAAGGTTATAACTTTCTTGAACGATACAAGTAACAGTTTGAAGTGCCACAATTTTAATTTTTCTTTGAATAGAGTCGTGGATATTTGAGCATACAAAAAATTTTGTTTTCTAATTGCATATGCACTTCTAGAGGAAATGCATGTTTATCAATATGTATTTGTAACAGTGTGCGCCAAACAGATCACATGTTCGTCATTGATAAGCATGATTTTAGAATACTCGCACAATTTTTGAAACATTTTTTATTTAATTTTTAACTTATCAAAATAATTTATCTAATTTTAATAATATAAATATAAATACATTTTTAAATTTCATTATGCCAATAGCCCCACAAAATTCTATTGCTTAGTGCACATGTCAAAGATTTTGTAGTGTGAATTTACGCCATCTATGTGTCTTCTCACTCTCATATAGACAAGAATTTTTCGTTTGCTTCTCAGGTGACAATTTTAACAGCGTGAATTAGTGAAAACAATGCAGAAGAAGTGTAAGAGTGTGGTTGATATGGAACTCGATGATGTTTAGAGTACTGACAAATCTCACATTTGAAACTAGATAGATTTTTATTAGTAAACATCAAAAAATACAACTAATTTAAATATTGAAAATTGGGTTGACCCAAATGACAGTGCAAAAGCATAAAAGAACATTAAGTGGAGTGGAAAAGACTAAAATTATTGGATGGAGTGACCTCGTCAACCCTGTTTTTCCCTTGAAAAAAATAGAGTATGGCTAGCCGCTTAGCAATTACAATCATCCTCCCCGAAAGACAATCCTAAAATGCAAAAATATAAGTAGAAAAATGAGCAACACAATCAAGGTTATATGTCACCTTACTGATTAACAAGAGGTTATATTTTAATGAAAACAAATGAAGCACATATTCTAAAGTCAGCTTTGATATTAGAATAACATACCCTTTAACTGCAATGAAACCAAAGGAGTCGTCAACAATTTTAACGTATCTCTCCCAAAGCACAAAGAAAATGTCGAAAAAGCTTATAAACATTCAGTTATATGGTATGTGACATCTGAATCAATAATCCACAGACTATAAGCAAAAATGGTTAGTGTCATCGAAATGTTACTTTGACGAACATGGGAGGTGAACGAGTCGGAAGAGAATTGACTAGATCGAAGTAGTTTGATCAACTGTTTCATTTGACTCTTAATGGTTTCAGGTAATTAAGAGATGTTCTGAGTGGGAGTCGGTTATACTGTCATGGCTTATGAGTTCGTACCGAGACCCTTAGCTGCGGAGGATTTGGTTGAAGGTTTATTCGTTGATTTTCAATGGAGCTTCCAAAATTTGTCCCGGGTATGATTGAGTTTGTAACAATAATCACAAGTGGAGTGATTCGTCGGTGATGACATGGATGAGGGTCGAGCACTATTAGAGACAAAGGAGAACGGTTCGGCTGAAGAAGTGGCAGTGTCAAGCATGACAAGTCTCTGAATTTCTTCACGACACGCCTTGGTGAATGTAGCACGAGTTGAAGGAAAGGGATCCCGACCAATGATACAACTCTGGACTTCGTCGAGATCCTTTTTTAGACCCGCCAGGAATTGTAACACACGGTCATTTTCCACAATTTTTTGGAAGAGGGAAGGATCAGCTGGAGAATCTCATGTGTTGTTGTAGTAGAGATCGCATTTCATCCATAAGACCACTAAGTCATTGTAGTCCTGGGTCACAATCCTTTATCCCTATTTTCCCTAATGGATCTTTTTGGAAACCTCATAAAGTTTGTCTGAATTTCCCACGTCCGAGTAGGTATACCGGACTGTCGTCTATAGTGCACTTGCAGACGGAAGAAACAGATACAAACGACCAATCATAGTCTCCGTGGAATTGATCAACCAAGACATGATCATGAAACTCTCAAATTCCCACGCTCCATACGCCAGATCAGTTTCCAAAGGTTCGTGAATCATCCCTGTGAGATAGCCGAACTTTCCACGTCCTTTGATGAACAATGATGACTTGAGACCACTGGAGAAAATTAGAGTCATTGAGTTTATGGGTAGCGATCAAGAAGTTCATGTGGTTTTCCGGGCCTCCGGTCTTCGAAGGGATTGAGGTTGGTGTTGATCCTCCGGTGGACTCAAGTACACCGTCGGAAGGAAACTTAGTGGTTGAGGAGTACGTCATAATTTTGAATGATCCAAAGGTGATGTTGGGTTGTCAGGACATAGGAAGTTTCCGGGTGTAGAAGGAAGAATCAGCTACAGCGGGTCCTGTATGGAATAGATATGGCCTCAAGGAGAAGTTATGGCAACCCCAAGGGGAGACTGAGCCGATTGGAGGAAGGTCCGACAGCTGGAAGGTTCTTCTCGAGGAAGATCAAGTTGCCTGAAGAGAAATCCGGACGGCTGGAGATAGATCCGGCCGGCTGGAGGGAGATCTGGTTGGCTGGAGGGAGATCTGATAGAGGGAGAGCTGGCTGGAGGCCGCCTGCAGGTGGCAAGCAGCAAAATCCTTGTAGGGAAAAGCCTGCAAGTGGTCGGCAGCTAGAAAGAGTCCCTGCGGAGGCTAGGGTTAGAACCATGACTTTGATACCATGTTAGATTTGAGAATAAAGCATAATAATGTTATTAAGCAGCAAAAAGGGTATTAATACATGATACAAGGGCACAGAAAAGGAAAGATATAATACCGAAATCTTCCCTAATAACACCTAAAAAATAAAAATGAAAGGCATAAACAAGAAAACTCATATAAAAAGAAATAACAGGAAAGGCAACAAAATAAATAAAAAAATCGTTCAATATTTTCTAATAAATCTTCTGATATCTTCTAATAGAGCTCTTGTGTCACATCTTAAAAAATAGGTACGTTTGTATTTTGCCCATTACCAAAAAATCAGTGTTATCAAAGCACAGAACGCAATGCGCAAAGCCTTCATTTTGCTTCAAAGTGCAAAGCGCAGAATGAAGCGACACTTTTATAACCAAAGTGCTAATATTTTATGTAAAACTATTATTGCATAAATACATTCATGAACAATTACAAAACATAAAGTATAACTTAAATGTTTATAAAAAAATAAAAAAGAATGCAGTACAATTCCTACCTTGAAAGCAAATATTGAGAGAAATATTTATTTCTTTTAAAAATTAAAATTTGAAGTAAAATGTTTTGGTATTAATCAAAATTTGCTCGAAAACTTAATCTTTTTTTATTCACCCTCATTACCTAATAAAGGGGTATTTACATAATACTACCCAATTCCTATGTATTTACATATCTAACACCAAAATATAATATGTAAAAAATGAAGTTTAGGTATTACATATGTAAATACATAGGAATTGAGAGCTAAATTGAAGTCTAGGACAAAGTCGAAGGAAAAACACATCGTTTGAAGCACGCTTCGATATATAGGCCAAAGTTGAAGACGAAGCTCGGCGCCCTTGTGCTCCTCAAACTCTCAAACATGATTGTCTACTCCTTGCACTCCTTCGAACACCAAACTAAAGCCTTTATTTACTCTTGCTAAACCATGAACGAGCAAATTGGCTTCAGTGTTTCGAAGCACGCTTAAGTGAAGCGAAGTGGATTTTAAACACTTCGCTTCGCTTTACACATGAAGCGCACTTTTAAAAAAATTGACAAAAGTTATAATAAAATTCTTAAAAATTGTTTTATAATAAAACAAAGAAACATAATTTTGAAAAAAATAAATGGAGAATGACCAAGACAAGTGTTGAGCCTTTTTTTAAAAAAAAAGAATTAAAAGTTATTAAAATAAAAAAATATATTAAAAGTTAGTTGTCCAAAGCCTCCTTGATCCTTGGCTGATAACGAGTTGATGAATAACTTACGTTGAGTGCATTTTTTAGACTGATTGATATGTTTACAAGAATGTCTCCTCAATTGGTCATAGTCATCAAGCATCCACCAACAATGGTTAATTTCTAATTACTAGACTTAGATAAAATAATTATGAAATAATTTGTCTATTGATTTAGTCCTATGCTTTGTAGAACGAGAATTAATGATACAAGAATTAAAAATGGGCATCTCTAATACTATTGAAGCATTAAAAGAGGAGGTAATATCAAAAGTACTAGGAACAAACACATCCAATGGCACTCTTCCTAGTAATATCAACAAAATTTTCAACTTTTCTACTTCTTTCTGAAATTCAACAGAAGATTCTTTAGTTACCTTCTCCCATTTATTATTTGAATGCACGTCCCTACTTTTTTATATGACCTCCTTTTTTCCATTTAATTTTTCTTTTATGATTTCCCATGAAATTTCAAAATATTTCCTTTAGATGTTAAGCGCATTTGCAAAATGAACTCCATAGAGAATCCCAACTAATAGTTTTTGCTAAGGTTACTAGTCGTGGTTCTCGATTGAAGAGAACTTTGAGTCACAGTTCTTAATGTGGACAGCCTCTCTTCAGCTCAAATAATGATAATGCCCCCATTTAGTGATATTAAATCCAACTTTCCTAAAAAATCTATATCCTTATAGCATCAAACTCAATATATAAAACAGTGAGAAAAGTATAAATTCAGTCTTCAACAAATTAAAAAAAAAAAAAGAGCTACAACTTTGTTGTATTCCATTTGGATGCATTTAATAATAATCCATCTTCTACTACAAGCCTTATTTGATTGGTATATTCCATTAAGAATCATCCTTCTCGATTTATGGATGATATCTTGATCTTCATAGGTTTATGCAGCATTACAAACTTTAAAATGTATTTGATTCAGCATACTCCATATTCCCTTTCTTGATTAAAGGAGTTGTATTAGTTATATAAAAAACCATACGGTTCCATAGCCAATACATCACCATAATCATGTTCATCCTATATATTAATAGGCGATCACCTTATTTAGATCCAATGGCAAGTGATTAGTTCATTTTCCTTTTCCTTTTTTTTTTAAAAAAAGTGAGCCAATTGTAACAGATCACTTGAGATTGTTCTTCCCATTCGATCATTATGTTAGATGTATATTTGCAACTCTCAAGTTGGATTCGGTTGTCGCCTCAGTTTCAAACAAGCATAATATCAAGAAAAGAAAAAATTGTGCTAAAAATTAAGTTTGCATAAAAAAAATGATAGAAACAAGATAACAAAGATGAATGATGCAAGATTTGGGGGAAAAAAAGGAAAGAAGTCAACAATGAAGCTACAAGATTATGGCAATAATACAATGAAGCTACAAGATTATGGCAATAATGTGAAAACTTCGGCAATGGAAAACAATAGTGTCGAAAGTCAAGCCAAAGTCAAGCTTGAGTTGAGCATTTTCACAACCTTATCTCAATTGTTTGGGGTTAGCTTTAGTAATTACCTTTTATACATTCATTCCAAATATGGGATACATGATGTTTTGAGCCTATTCTGTAAAAATCTTTTCGATCTTCAACAAGAGCTCATCTTGAAACAAAGTAATGAAGGGACCTGACTCTTTTTCTGTGCAATCCATGACATGGCATTACAATTTAATAAAAGAAATAAAGCCGGAACAATATTTTTCGTATCAAGAACAAGAAATAAAAGAAAATTTCAGAAAAGCTGCTAGCAGTCATGCTCAAATGAAAAGACTTGAAAAAAAAAACTACGACATAGAGAAAAGTAAACTTACTATTTGACCAAACTCATCAGTTCTTTCAATGTGAACTTCCTTTGAACCGTCATTAGCAAGGATGCCAACCAATTTACTTTTCTTTTTATCCATATTTCTACCACCACAATCAATGCTTTCCTTCAACGTCCCATGATCCTTGAGCAACTTAAGTGAACCTGCTAATCCTTTTCCAACTGCAGTCTGGGGGTAATTTCATTTCTCTTCAGAAATGGACAGTTCATCCATTTCTATTTCTCTTGCTTCTGTCCAGCTACCAATCTCACCTTTTGTATCTTGATCAATTGACATGGAACATCTTCGTCATCTTTAAAAACATCTTCGGAATCAGGATTATTTGTTTCTGTGATAGAAAAAAAAGGATAGAAAAACATTGAAATTATTGCTCTAATAGCGCAAACAGTAATTATTAAACAAAGGGCCCGGTTTTCTCAGAGGAGAAACAACTAACAAAAGAAAACAAGAAGCTTTAATACCTTCATTAATTTGTAAACCAAACAGAAATTCCTCCATCCCTGTAATCACAGCTTTGTTTTCCTGAGCGTCTCCTGCTGCAGAATCCTGAGCATCATCATGATCTTTATGAGCTGTAGCTAAAAGAGCTACTGCTTGAGGACCAGAAAAAGGAACTAGTTCATCCTGTTTCTTCAAAGTAAGTTTTCTAGCTTGTTCAAGAGATTTCTGGATGTCTTCATAATCTTCTCCAAAAACAAGATTGTAATTATCAGCTGGTTTGGAAATCAAAGAATGGCCCTCGCGTAGAAATTATGAAGCCTCCTCAGCTTTATTACTTAAACATCTCTTAGAGCACTATTATATCTTGTTGTTTGTATTAGCATAGCTTTGATGTTTGCAAAATTCATATTCTAAGCTTGCGAAGTGTATTTAAAACAAATCCAAAGACTTGTATCATAGCCCCAATGGCTAGCTCAAATCACCCTAATGGCTAGTTAAACTAGTTGAAGCACAAAAAGATCATTTAAAATCATGAGCTCAACATCTACACGTTTGAGCAATTCCGATGTACATTGGTTCAATAAGTTATAAATTGTAATATGGATCTCTCCTCGATTGTGGAAAAAATTATATGTTATAATTTTATGTAAACTATCTATAGATATTATTTTATTAAACCTTACTATTATTTGCAACCTTATGAGTGATTGGTCTTCTAAAAATAATAACAAATTGAAAAATAGTTGATGAAAATAGCCACAATCATCACCATGACCAACCTTCGTTCTAATGGGAGATTTGAAAAGAAGTTTTAAGGTTTTAAGGTTTCAGGAGTTGCAGGGGGGAGGAGGAGGGAGGAGGGGGGAAGGGGGAGGAACAAGCTTTAGAATACCCTTCTCTAATGCCATCCTACAGAGAAAAATCTTTGTTATATCCTATTTACTTAATGTAGGTGCCTTTGTATGGATAAATACAAAGAAAAATAATAACAAGAAGAACATCTTTAATTTATGAGAATATATCATAGTAATATAATCAACATTCTAATATGACTGTTTTCATTTGATAACAAAATCTTAGTTTAAAAAAATAATGGGCTTTGTAGCTTCACATAATTCATCAATTAGTACTCATTGAATGAAACACATAAAAACACTGAAAATAGCTACCAATAATTGCTAAATTAATTACTAGTAAAGAACATTTACATAGAATATTTGCAAAATTTATAAAGAGATAATTTTCACATACCATGAGCATCATTTCCTCCATAATTACAGAAGAAAAGTGTATCAAACATTGGCTTTAAAAGCAAAGTAAAATATAGTGGTTAAATTACAGCAGAGACAGAGAACAATATATCATTGTGACAAAAATAATATATCAGTGTGACAAAAACTGCTCATGCATTTCATGCTTGAAAATTTACAAAATTGAAGCGCATTCAAAATACCCCATAGACCATATTTCAAGTTTTAGGGTAGAGGTATCAAAGCAATCAATCACACTGGAACTTCAAGTGGAAAGTTTTAAGGAGAAAAAGACAAAAACAAAAAGCGGTTAAAAGGATCCAGGAAGTCATAACTTTCACCTCCAATAAGCAGCAGACATGAATGATTTGTCAGGCAAACTTACATCCCTAAATGGGTTAATATCCTGCTTATCAAAACTTCCTTCTTCCCAGCGACTGGTAGGTTGTGCGCCGTAAGGTAGCTCTTCAGTTCCATCACAGTCAGATCCTTGAGCTTTCCATTTTCAGCAAGATCAGCCCAATCATAACTTGCAGACTCCTTTAAAGCGACTTCATAAATTGCTTTTCGCTTCTTGGATGCCTCAGTGATTGAATCATTCTTAGCGGCTTCTTCCTGATCATGGTTTTCTCCGTAGACAGCAACTTTAAACTCCTCAATCACACGCAATACTCCTGGCCTCCTCATGCCTTCTTCATCAGGCAAAGTTTCATCCTTAACATTGGGAACCTCATCTTCACCCAGCGCTAAAGCCTGCAACACTCCATAGTGTCTCTGAAGGGAGGGATTTGAAAATTGACAGACTGAAAAGTCCTTCAAATCTATTCTCTTTAACAAAGCAGAAGCTTTCTTGATTTGATCAACTGTCGCCCGAGGTGCGCCTCCAGCATGAATCAGAAGCTCTTCTGGATATCTAATATCATCAGAATATGGGAGATAAATCATGTGCATTCCAGGCGGCTCAAGCTGGCCGGAAGAGGTGATTATCTCATCCTGCGCCACAAGAGCAACCAGTTGCGGGTGAGATGAACTCCCAAAAAATGCAACGCCGAACCGCTTAAGACGCAACATCGATCTATGCAAAGCAACGAAAGCAAGAGTGCTTCCAACTATCTCCTCATCAGTAGGATATATAAATGTAGATGGTCTCATATTATGATATTCCTTTAGGCAACCTAATGGCTTGAAACCTAGAAGATGAAGATGGCCATCGGAAACTTTCTTTATTTCCGCCAACTCTTCCACAGTAAACTTCACAATTTCACCATTGAACTTCTGAAAACGCATGCGTGGCTGCTGAACCAAAGAGCCTGTGTCAGCACAAATGAAAGTTCTCTCAGTCTTCAAAGGGCGACTAGTAACAGAATCCAACCACATAATAGGCCCAGGCGTGGAAGGTCTTATCAATGCGTACGCATTCACTTGTACACTAACACCACTTGCTATCTTAAACATAATTGTTTTAACCTTCCTCTTCGAAAATATCCTTTTTCGCAGCTGATTCGCCATATCTTTTAATTTTTCATCGGCAGAGCTCAGAAAGAGAGGCATCTCTTCGCTTTCCAGACCAAGCAAATTGGCATATAAGATTGAGACATCAAATTCTTTGCCGCCTAATGGAAGAAGCTCGATGGAGATTCCAAGTTCCTGAGCATCTTTTGTACGCTGTAGTGTAGTCCTGATCATGTCTGCCTTCACTGATCCATAAATGTTTCCAAAAGGATCGTCTTCGTTTGTAAAAATGAGTATTCTCATGCTCACATTTTTTAAAGAACCTTTCCTCAGCAACGCCTGTGCAACCCAAAGAGCGTTGTACAAGGGATTCTCCCTTGATGCAGGCTCAATCCAAAATCGACTGCCTATATGATGCATAAAACTATCCTCAATGCTGCTGAATTCTTTGATTAATCTTGCTGTGGGTCTATCAAGAAGCTCTCTTTCGGCAACGTTGAACACAAAAACGCCATGTAGATCCTGAATGTTTTTCTTCTCCCTAGTGTTGAAGAAACAGATCGAAATTTCATCGGACGATCTGCCGATGATTTGAGCCTTGAGAGATTCAGAGATGCATTGGACGGCAGCATGAAAAAAAGTTTCCTCCTTTTCATCTTCTTCAGCTGTTCCGACCGCACGAAACATCTTGGGAGATGCGTCAACGAGGTAGACAGAGAAATCTTTCGTGGACTCCCTCTCATGGAGTAAGTCTGAGTCAGAGTCGGAGTCGTCGCGGAAGATACCTTCGGGGTCTAAATCCATAGCGGCGGCAACAAAAGAAAGAGGAAAGAGGTTTCGATTTCGAATAGAGGTATGAAGTTACCTTAACAATATCCGATTCGTAACCGCGCCGCTTCCTCGCCAACCCGAGTCGCCGGCACCTCGCTGGAAACAAGAAGAGGAATAGGGTAGAAAAGGAAGAAGGAGCACGCCATGGTTTTGGTTAGGAGGGCTTAAGAACAAAACTTGCTCCTAATTGTCCGCGGTTTCCATTTCTACTTCCGGAGGAAGGAACCGCCCAAAAAAAAAAAATTTAAAACAAAAAATCTATAAAAACGACCTTATTGTTTAAAAAAAATTAGGGGGAATTACAATTAAGGCTATCAAAATGACTTATTCTTCGGGAAGAACTCCTATTCAAATTATTAAGAAGCTCTTATTCAATTTATTCAGTAACAAGTCGAATACAAATATTTTTGTTTGCTTGATATATAAATGAGTCAAATATGAACAAAATGTTCGACTCATTTTGGTTCGAAATATTATTCATCAATTATACAAATATATATAGATAAGTAGTATTTTTTTAAAAATTTAGTGTCTGTTTGAGGTTGTTGTAGCTTATCCAATAAGCTGGTTTGCAATAGCTACCCCAGGAAGCTGTTGCGGGAAAGATTTTTGACTATTTGTTTTGTACAATTTTAAAATAGATGTGTGGCAGTTATTTCATCATTATGCCCCTGTGCAGTAATGTTGTTTGCAACAAAACTATCATAGCAATATATTTGATACTTGAAAAGCAAAAAACTACTTCATAACAGTAGAAAAAATAAAACACTTCACATAACAATGAGTATCAAGTGTAATAAAAAAAGTATGAAAATTACATTTTAAAAATGGATAATATTAATTTTAAAATCTAGTTGGCGTTTGTCTCGAACTACGTCGTCCTCCGAGGATGTCATCCAACCCCGATCACTATCTACTGTGGAATCTACTAGATTGTCTGTCAACCGGAAGAAGTCACACTTCTCCAAATTGTCTGCCCACCGTAGGCACCCATAAAACTTTCTCCCGTAGTGATGTGTCCGGCGTGATGTCACTAGGGAAGACTGTAGTCTGCAATGACAGAGCACTCGTCAGGAGGTTCCTGAAATCCTGAAGCTCATTTTTCCTGAATAATTAAAAAGACAATTAATTGTTCATAATAGAAGGTGATCTCACTTGTTCTTTAGTTGCATATTGTCGTACTATCTGCCTGTATTTTTCTTCAATTTTTTGATAATATTTTGCCAACCTACTTTATTGAAGAAGGTTGTGGGTCTATCTCCAAGATCTATTTCTTTTAGACAAATGTCACAAATATTATTTTGATTTTCTATCCCATAGTGCGGGTATAACAGCCTCTTTAGCCTTAGCCACCGTATTGTTATGATAATAAGATAAAAGATAAGTAAATGAAAATCCAACAATTTATGCATAAGTCAACAATTAATCAGCTTAACCCACATCCACCAGCCCGACACTAAGTAATATGCCCCAACACATCATAACCAACATAAGAACCACCCACCACACACCACAACCACATGCAACACAACAACCAACACCACAGAAACCACCAACACACCACAATAGCCACATTCAACAAAAGAATTACCCCCACTATAGTCACGACCAACACAACAACCAGAGCCCCAAAAACCATCAACACCATTACCATAACCAACCAAAGAACCACCTACCACACACCACAACTAACACACCTTAAATCACCAACACACCACAATATTGATAGCCAACAAAAGAACCTTTCATCCCCCGCGCGGCTAGCATAATTATATTAACCAAAAACCCTACCAAATCTACGGTTATAGCCACCAAAAGCTCTACCCACCAAACACCACATGCATCACAAGAACCACCAACTCCTTTACTATAGCCAAAAGATGAACCACTCACAACACACTGCCACCACAACCAACACAAGAACCACCAAATCCCCAACATTGACAGCTAGAAAAAACAACATATGAATCGCTGGATTGGGGAAAGGAGACGATATTTGGCGGGGAGGAACAAAATCTGACAGGTAGGTGAGATGAGTGAAGGCTTCACCGAATAGTAGAAGAGCGATAGGGAGGGATGGCTTTGTCAAACAGTAGAGGAGCGCGCGGGGTTTGGCGTTGAACAGAGGGAAAGGGAATTCAGGCAAGAGCAACGAAGGGGTAACCATTGTAATATGTATCGCTCGAATGCGGGCCACGAGGTTTGATTTGTGATCCGCGTTTAGCCAAAATGGCGGGACACCACGCTCGGGAAGCCGTCCCAAATGGTCGCGATTCGCGGCTAGCCTTCGCACCACACTCCTAAAGTCGAATCAAACAGACCCTTAATTGATTACAAGGCTACAAGTATTTATAATCAGTTAAAATTATTAATTAAAAATAGAATAAAAATATATTAAATTATATTTAAATGATGTTTTAAGATAAATAATAAGATTTAAATCTTGCCCTAACCCTTAAACATTCTACGACTACGTGATTAGAGTTATCAAAACGATTTTTTGTTCACGAACAACTCGTGGTTAACTCGCAAAGTAAAACGAGTCGAACACAAATATATTTTTTATGTTTGAAATATAAACGAGCCGAACACAGACAACGGTTTTTTTAACGAGCCGAACACAGACAATGGTTTTTTTAACAAGTCGAACACTAGTAGAGCCTGAGCTCGCTCATGTTTGACTCGTTTACACCTCTAATTACAACAAGTGTATCCACTAAAAATCTATAAAGCAACCCCTCACAGTTTTATTTTTGAAAATGTACACGCCTATCATCCAATTGTTATGCATCTCGCATTTAATGTTTCATTTTTACAGCTATCTATGTATCAAAAGATGAATTTTAATGTAACAAATATTATTATTATTCTTTTTGATGTGATTGAAAATAATTGGATGCTTAGCCGGTAAAAAAAATTTAAGTGCATATACTTAAATGCATATGAGTGAATTTCCTTGGGTTTTTTTATGTAAATAACACTCCAAACATTATTATTTACAAATCTAACACTCTTTTTCATCCACTTTTAAAATTCCCGCTTGAATTTCAAAATTCATGATGAAAGCTAAACCCATATCTTTCAAATTTGTCACCCGTGTGTTCGATCTTATAAGTATCAATCTTTCGGGTGTTATGCATGTAATTAGCTCTAAAATGAATTATTTATAAACAACGTTATAATTATACTGTAAAGATAAAATTACTTGGTATAATATGGAAGATTTTCATATCTACCAGAAAATTCTTATGTAATTGCACATCTAACTCCTAAACTTTATTTATACTCCCTTACAGGCTTGCTTTCTGACCCGATCCGTAATTACACAGATATTTATATTCCAAAAGATCGCAAAAACCTTGACAAAATTTATATTTAGATACTAGTGTGAACAATTGAAATGTTATAAAATTTAAAATAATAGTTTTCACACTATGATTACTTCGCAAGTATGCGTATCTTTTCAAGTAATAAGAGTTTTTTTTAAAAACTCAGTATTGAACTCACAAGAAAGCGATAATTCTTTGTACAAACTTTAGTGAAACTTTTATATTAAAACTGCAGAAAAGTATTTAGAAAATATAATAACAAGTTTAGGTGTTACTAAATTCCTGTAAGTTTTAAATTAAAACTAAAGATAAGTGCAGAGATTATAAACTAACTAAATGTAAAAGAGTTCAAGTTATGTATCTTTCTCCTTGCAATGAGTCTATAATTAGTGTAGGAATCAGATGTTTAAATGTTTAAAATGTTGTATTGTGACAAATAGGAGCATATCTATTCTTTCCCCTTTCTAAGTGCATAATGAACATTGACTAATCTAAAGTTAGTTTCTGATTTTATGGTTATGTTGGGTAGGTTCTATTCTCTCACCTCTAGATTAACCACTGTACCCTCTCTATAGGACTAACCAGGGACTCAAGTTCGCTCTCTAGACCAAATTGGTAAAGGATCTAGCTTGTCAACCTAGAAACACCAATTTTACCCTCATCAAAACTTATCACCCTATACATCTGCACTCTCCTCAGATCTCAGTTGCTTTCCATCGTAAGGTTAGTGTGGTATTCACTAGTTGAGTGAAATCATAGTTCTCCCAGACCATTATGTTTCACAACAGATTTTAACATTATAAGTGGCAAGTTTGCAAAGTGAATGAAGAACGGTGAAAATATCATCCCAATTTGTTAACCTCACTTTTACGAGGATCTACCCTAAGCCAACATCCAAGATCAGGACATATTCTAAACCGCCCAAATCAATTCAAACTCTTAGGAATTCTTTTGTAAATCTAAGAGCATTATGACTATCAAACCCATCTTAGGGAAGGAGTCTACTAACATTGACTCCTTGAATCCATATAAGGTCCCCCAACCCTAAAAATTAGACTAAATCCCTAATGTGTTTCTTTTGAATCCAAATTTTGATAGCACCCTAGAATGAGCAAATCAATAGTGAGAAACTTTGATTTGGTCACCGCCTTGACCATTTGGTCAACTCTGGACCCAATGGTCACCACCTTGACCATTCGGTAAGCCCTCGACCCAATGGTCACCACATTGACCATTTGGTCAACTTTGGACCCAATTAGTCAACCTTAGTCAACTCTTGACCCCATAATCAACACCTGACCATATGGTCAACCCAACATCGTATGACCAATTCCCACATCCAAATGGGCTTAAATAGTCTACCTCATAAAACCATGGAGCAAAATAATTTAGCCATAAAAATTACCCTTCCAGCAACAGAAGACAGAAGTAAACCATAAGAATGAGACCAAAATTAAAACACGAATAATGAAACACCAAAAAATACATATAAAAAATCATTAAAATGCTTGCTGAAATCACCAACCAAAATTAAAGTTTCATTTCAGGAGTTGATAAACTAAATGATTATGAAAGGCTGAAGCAGGATAAATGCATCGAAAATCAAACATATTTCTATCATCGACTTATTTTTCCTATCGAATATGATTACTAGTATGAACAAATAAACATAAAGAACATACCCAGAGAATCAATTCTCATCTGTACTCAAGCCTCCACTTGAGAGCTTCCATGAGCACTTTACGAGCGTTATTAGAATTCAGATTTCTTGTTCTGAGAAATATTGACCAAAATCTAGTAGGTTATCTGATAATGGAGCTATTAGCTTCCTGAGTGCATTTAAGTGCCTTTCAAATACCAAAATTTCTAGTCAAACTTTATCTATAACAAATGATGGTTAATATAAAAAGATTTACAAACAGCAAATAAAGATTAATATAAATCTATAAATAAACATTCTTCAGCACATCAAGGAAAGAAGCGGCGTGCAGGGTAAAGAAGAAGAAGGCAGAGAGGAACATTAATACTCAAAATAGCGGTGAGAATCCTAAGAAACCAATCTCAATTACCATATCTAACACTTTTTATGACTATCAAAATATCAAATTATTATACACCTTAATATAAAATTTTAGGTGCTATAAATAAAAAAATTACAAGAATTATGAGGACGCATATAGATTTTAGTTGTTAATAACGTAGCTATATGTGATTAAATAAGTTACGTTGATGAAATTTTTGCCGACAATAGTGCTAAGCAATATCTTCATATTTCTCTTATTAAGCAATTTCGGGAAGAATTTTTTCAAATTCAAGCCTATTGATATTTGTCCTCCAAAGTTGGAATAATCCCTACTTATCAAAATTTTGTCAAAATAGCATAAATAAATAAAAAAAAAATTGATGATGTATTTATAATTATTTTTGAAATAAATTGTTATGACCTTTACATAATACCGCACATTCACCTATTCTTTACATATCCAACATCTAAAAGTTCATATTTATATGCCTACCACTCAACTCATTAAGAGTTAAATAGATATTTTCATGCATAAGCTTTATGATACCAAGTTAAATATCAAAATTTAGGGGACAGGTGTAAATATATAAGAGTGGTATTTATGTAAATTGCTCTGATATATAATGATCTTTAAAATCATTCCAATTGATTTCAACAAGTGACACCACTAATAATCGATTTAACAAAAAAAGGCAAAAGCAATATTTTAATTGAAAGAATATTCACAAAGGTAACACTCAATTTCTATGTATTTATATCTCTAGCACATAAAACTTCAATTTTTACATACATACCACCTCGCTCATGTTTGAAAATGTGCTGTTCAATTTTTAAAATTTAAAAAAGGTGATATTTTTGTATGCGATATGAATTTTTTTATTGTATAAATGTAAAGAACGAACTTTTTTTAAATATAAAAGAATTACGTGGTATGCATGTAAATTTAATTTCCTTTTTATCACATTGTTATTTTTATTATGTAAATAATCATGTCAGCACTTTATTTAAGATTTAGGGAAAAATTTTGATCGACTAATTCGTGGTAATTAGATATTTTTGCTTTTACGTTGCTAACAATTTTAGCCATACGGTAAATCCTTTTTTTTAAACCATCTAAAATTCAACTTAAGAATATTCTATGCATCTATTATAAGATCAGACCTCAAGCAAGTTGCAGAAGTTCCAAATCGAATCAAAATTTTTACGTCTTCAACGTAAATAATAAAGCCGCAAATCATTTTGGTCCACTTTTATGTCAACATTAAGGAAAAAAGTAATTATGTTTAAATTAAGATCATGAAATTTTCTGCACATTACATCATAATTTATCCAGAAAATCAATATTATTTGCTTCAAGGGTAGTTGGTGGCAGCTTGGTTGTGAAAAACGAACCAGAAATAGTCCTTTAATGGCAGAACGTGCAGTACTGAGTGCTTGACCTTTGATTTATATAAATAATTAGATAACAATACAATACAATACCTGGAAGAAAACGACTGACCTTCACCTTCCTTCGGCACAGCAAAAGCACCACAAGGAAAGAGACGGTGAGCGGGGTGAAGAAGAAGAATGGAACAACCAGCCAGCCAAAACCGGTTGATAAATATATAATGCTTTACCCATCCATCTAACGGGCAAAATTAAATTAGGAAACCTGCTTCTATTAAATTAGGAAACCTACTTTTATAAAATTAGGATATAAAATCGGATGAATTTTTTATATTTTGATATTATATATCTAAATTATTCTACCTCATTATCTAACCCTATTATTTTAATCACATCATCATAATTTATAACACTTTATTATTTTAATCACGTCATCATAATTTTTTTCATCAAATAATACATTTTATTATGTATAAAGTTAATTTTAATATTATTTTTTATGTGATTTAAATTTAAAATGTTAGATAAAAATAATAGTTTAAAAACTTAAGTAAATGCAGTAATTAACTACAACTTTCAACTATTTATACATATTTTGAAATTAAAAGTTTATATTTTTAATTTAGTACATATATATCTCTAATATTAATATTTATTTATTAAAAAAATTAATTATCTTCATTTCATATAAGTTATGTAAAAATTTTAGTCAGATATTATTTTTTATGAATAAAAAAAATTTATTTGCATAAACTACATTTCACTAACAATGACTTAACGGGTAAATAACATCATCTTAAAATAAGAATTTTATTGTTTTAATTTTGAATACAGGTTCAATATTTTATGATTGCAAATCAGTTAAACAACAGGATGTGCTGAAGGAAAAAAAAGTTTACAATTCTTATGTTCTTAAACATCTTAAAATAATATGATTGACCTACCAACCGTAAATGAAGGAAAAAAAAGGGGCATTTACGTACATACCACACAATTCTTATGTATTTACATATCTTCCCCCTAAAGATTCATCTGAACATGCATACAACTCAATTGTTTGTATCATATAATAAATATCACCATCATTACCTTTTTAAAAGTGAAATACACTATATATATATATATATATATATATATAGGAAAAGATTAACTCGTGGCTCCCTACATGTTAATATAAAATGCGATTACTAAAATAGGGAGGGAAAGTAGATCCCCATCTAAAAGTGAAAATAAAAACATTAAGCCCCTAGGGGTTTCTCTTTCCACATTATAACTCCACACAGTAAATTGAAAATGAAAGAAAAATGTATAATATACCCAAAAGTACATGTAATTAAACAAAATGTATACCAAATGAGAAAGGTATACCCAAAACAAAACATGTACACAAAAACACAGTATCTCCTGGAAGCAGTGAGACATCATGAAAGACATCAGTTCTAAAGTATCGTCGAACCTTGCAAACATATAAGTGTTGCATCCCAAAAAAAGACGAAGAGTGAGGAAGCAGCTTTTCACAAAGGAGTTCAATAGAGGAAACTCGAGGGAAGTTGTCGTTCAAGCCTGCAGTTAAAACAAACGTGTATCCCAAAGGAGAACATGCGTAGCAAAGGAAAGTAGCTGAAACATAAACAACCCAAATAGAGCTCAGAACCCGTAGGTCCTGATAGTAAGTGTAGCTCAAATAGTCTCCAACTAACCATAAAGAGGCTTGTATACGCAAGTAGTCCCCAAACTAGCTAGGAAAAAAAGTTGCAGGTAATATATTTGATAGCAGATGATACACATAGCCAGAGAGATCAACATAGAGGCATGCATTCTCCCAATCACAATTCATATCAATTTCAACTCTATCCTTTCGCAAAGTGTGCTCAGTGTCATCATATATAGCCAAGTCAAGATGATGCGTAAAATGCAAGGCCATGGTGCTAGATAAAATAAAAAAAATAGGTGCAGATACCATATAATTGTGTAGCCCAGTGTGAAGATCACATAAATATAACTTGAGGACCAAGAGAGTGTAAATCAGTAAGTGGCCGAGCCTTAAATTCAGCCAACTCTACCTCAAAGCAACCCCATTCTTATTATGATACGAAAAATGCCAAATTGAAATAATCGTATCCAAAATAGTAACAGTAAACCAAAACCATAGCCCAACTTCAGCATCGATAGCAAGAGACAAAGCATGTAATCTCCAAATGGAAAAGAACAAAAAGACAACTCCATTGTCAAACAAAATTCCCCAAAAAAATATACTCAAATGCAAAGTCATAAATACTAAATATCGAGAAAACCAGAAATTAATTCTATATATCACCAATCATAATTAATGATTGGTACTCAAATGCAAAGTCATAAACACTAAATATCGAGAAAACCAGACATTAACTCTATAAATCACCAATTAGGGTTTAGGGTTTAGGTTTTAAGGTTTAGGGTTTAAGGTTTAGGTTTTAGGGTTTAGGGTTTAGGGCTTAGGGTTGTTTAAGGTTTAGAGGGATTTATGGTTTAGGGTTCAGAGTTTAGGGTCTAGGGTTTAGTGTTTAGGATTTAGGGTTTAGGGTTTAAGGTTTAGGGTTTTTTAGGGTTTAGAGTTTAGGGTTTAGGGTTTAGGG
>NEWO01000665.1:346201-363116 GCA_003013225.1 Phalaenopsis aphrodite | reverse complement strand
ATATATATATATATATATATATATATATATATATATATATATATATATATATATATATATATATATATATAATTATATATATATATATATATATAATTTTGTAGGAAATTTAAATAAATTGCAGGAATGGAAAGAAAGAAAAAACAGTTTAAGGTGTTCCTATCGAGTCCTATGTCATAACTTGGTGGGTTCTTATTTATTTGTTTAAAGGATGATTTTCTTGAGCAAAGACATAATAGGTTCAGTTGACCTCCAAGATATCCAAAATTCCATAATAGAAATGCGGGGCTTAACCCTACTCCTCTTTTAGAATCCTTTGAAGCATCTCGAGTTCTCCTGAAGTTGTTATGTTGCTAAATCATTCATCCATCGTCGCTTTATGGGTATATTTTAACCTTGTGCTCAATGAACCTTGATGCCTTTAAATATCCCTATGAGTGGGGTAACTATCACTTTATGTTTCATTTATGAATTATGTGAGTGGAGGCCCTTAAGAGCAAATTAATTTTCTAAGGAATTTAGCCAATTGAAATTCAGAGTTGGGCTAGTATTGTTTTCAAAGTTTTTGTGACTAGTTATATTGTCTTTTCTAAACCTCATTTTAAAACTTGGATTAAGCCTAGTCACCACTAAGCCCTTATGATTTCATGGGTAGATTTGTAATTTTAAGAATGTTAAATTAGGTGGGCTTGATCCTAATTAAATGTCGTGTTACAATCCAACCATTAGTCAGGGATCTTTGATTATTGAACTGTGGTTTTCCAAAATCAAACCCCTCACTTTAGGATGACCCAATTTAATTAACTTCCAAATTATAATAATTAGGAGAAATTACAATTATACCCTTGTTGTGAAAGACTGAGGAATTGGTTTTTACCTCTTAATCCCTTGTGTTTCAACCACCTAGAAAAGTCAATTGCCCATTTACCCTTTATTCAACCTAAGTATTAATTAGAGCTTAAATTCCATAATTACCATTTTGTCTTTTATGGCCTTATCACTTCATAAATCTTTAAATTTAACTCAATTGATATTGAAATTTTTAAACTACCCCACTCATGGGTTAATTAAAATATGAGAGGAGAAAATGTAATTTTCTGATTTTTATTTTATTTTTTATAATTATTTTAATCCAAAAATTACGTGTTTTCAATATTAATTCATTTAATTAAACAAAACAAACTATCTATCCTTAGTAAAATTATTGGAGGTTTATCTAGGTTAGAGGACCACTTAAGCCAATTTTCATGATTTTTAAATTTTATTTAATTGTTATAATTATTTGTTCGTTTTGAGTATTAATTAAACATAAAATATTATTTGAGTTGAAAATTAAACTTTATATTTTTCTTAAATCTCTATTAGTCTAGGGAACCTAGAGAAGCAAATTTCATGTTTTTATTGTTATTTTAATTATTATAATTATTTCAGTGCAAAATTAGGGAAAATTCATTTTTAAGCTTTTAAAAATTCATAACTTTACTTAAGAAATTAAGAAAAATATTGTAATTTATCCCAAGTGATTAGGAAAAAATTTAGAACATTTTAGTGCATTTTTATACTTTTGTGATTTTATGATTTTTTTAATTATTAAAAATTAGAAAAATAGGTTAGAAATAAAGTTTTTATTTGGGACTTGATTTTATTTTTCTTGGGTGCCCCTAATCAAAAGAAAATACCAAAATCATTTTTTATAATTTTCTAAATTATGTTTTAATTATTACAATTATTATAATGAAAACAATGTCATTTTACATAGAAAATCAAATTTAGTGATAAATATACTTCAAATAGTTTTCAAATTTTTTATAGTGAGTTAATATGATCATTATTTTTAGTGTGGGTTTAATTTTGTGATTTTTCTATTTATATTTTAATTATTTAATTTTTTAAGAATTTTAATTAGATAATTACTTGTAGTGCCATTTTTAGTTACTTAAATCACATTTATATTTTTCCTAGTGTCCTCAAATCACAGTGAATCTACCAAAATGATCTTTATGTTTTTTTATTTATATTTTAATTTTTAGAATTTTTAATTCAAACAGAGGTGATTTAATTAAAAATTAGAGCTCTCATGTTAGGGATGCTCTCTGACTTTGGAAAAATTAGAGAACATTCCTACCAATAGAGAGAAAAAAAAGTCCTCAAACTTTCATGCTATGTTGATTTATATTTATTAGGTTATGATTTAATAAAATTTTAACGTATTTAATCAATTTAAAAATAAAGATAAGTCAAATACTTTTTTATTTTTATTCCACATTATTCTCCTTTGTTCATTGATCAAGTTGATATTTTTCTTTCATTTTTATGATATTCCTACATCGAGTTATGTATTTTCAAAGTTATTTGAATTAAATAAATTAAAATAAATCATATTTTCCAACTTAACCACGCGACTGCCAATTCATCCTACGGCGCTCTGAAAGACCATACGACGCTCTGATTGTTGACGCCACCATCCACATAGCCACCCAATCAGCACACAATTTATGCATCTTCAGTTTATCTGACGCAATCATGATCATCCATCTGTTACACTTGTGATCCAACTGTTGTGGAGCTTTCTCCCCAACTAGTGTATCTCGTAGACCGTCCACCTTCAAACCCTAAGATCTCTCGCTACACTCAACCAAATCATATGAGGTTTTTTCTTACACCTTCATCTAGTTCAGACAAACTTATTCATACGATCACATACTCATGAATTTAAAGTTTTCTTAACAAAAGCCTAAATTGAGCTTAGTTTGGGGGAAAATGGAGTATACTTGAGTCTGAGAGGGGAGTCCTCAATCAGATGCTTGCAGAAGCTTTGTTGGGACCTAGAGAACTTGCTGGAAGTGTCACTTTGTTTTGGTAAAAGGGCCTGTGTAAGAACTCCTCCTGCATGTGGAGATGCTGAGGAAAAATTCGGGTAAAAAGGGCTCTCAGGATGGGCCTTTAAATGGAAAGCTTCATCTTTTAATCTAGGGAAGGTGAGGAGCAAGTCAATTTGGGGTTTAGTAGAGCCTCAAGGAGTGTCTTATTTCTAACCTAATTTATGGGTGATTAAATTAGCCTCAGGCAGTTGGGTCAATGGCAGAGAAATGGTTGAAATGAGCTCATGAGGTCTTGAAGAAGCCCTGAGAACAATTTGGCAGAGTCTCCCTAAGGTATTGGATCCTCTCTTCCATTGGCCGTGAGAGGTAGCTATTATAGACATGGCCAAGGGGTGGAGTACAGGCGGTGATTGGCTGGTGCTAATAAGCTTTCGGTGAGGGCTAAGTGGTGCACAAACCTAATCATAGATTTTCATAGAGGATGGGCTCAATTTTGAGTCAAATGCTTAGGTGGTTGTCTTAGTTTTGAGCTCTCCGGTGACTAGGCAGACCGACAAGGACAAGGGAGGTAGTTAGTGTGGTCAGGGGAGGTTTAAATGCAATTACCTTGGGAGCTTGATGTTTGATTGCATGGGGTAGTGGGTTCAACCAAATTAAGGAGGAAGATCCCATGATATGGGAAAACATTGGTTCTTGGCCAAGATTTGGGTCATTAGATGATTTGATTAACATCTTATTAGGTTTAAGCATGAATGATATGGTTAAGAAAGGGTGCGAACAATGGGTTAACTTAATTTGGGACATGATTTCAAACTTGGGGTTTTTGTCTAAAGGTTGGGTTTAGGCTTGACTTGGGTTAGGCTTTAGGTCAAGTTGTTGATCAAATTGGCTTAGACATTGACATGAAGAGTTTTGAAAAGGAATTAGGTTTGAATTGATCGGGATGTCCAATTCAGTGGAATTTGGTTCATGGTTAGTCTTGGGGTATTTAAGCTAAACTTGGGTTTGGATTTTGTTCAATTGATGATTCAAATTGGTCCAAGAGATTATGATGAAAGTTTTGGGTATCAATTAGGTAGAAATTATGGAGTTATGGAGTTCAATTTCGTGACATTTAGATTTTATGGAAAAATTGGGGATTTTTACTTAAGTGGGATTTGGGTGAGGTTTGAGATTAGGTTAAGTCCAATTGAGTGCTCAAATTGATTTAGGGGAATGTTATTAAGAGTTTAGAATTCAAACATGGGAAAATTGATTTGATTATGGGGTCAATTTGAAAGAATTTGAGTATATGGTCAAATTGGGGATTTTTGGATTGTGCTTGATATTGGTTTCAATTAGGATTTGATATGTTGAATTTTGATTTGAAATTGAAATCGGGGAAGTTTGGAATTAAATTGGTGAAATTTTGGGGTAATTTGGGTTAATTGGGCCTTAAAGGGTAAAATTAAGATTTTCGTTAAAATTGGTCAAATTGGACTTCATGAGTGGTTAAGATTGGTTTTGGAAGTGTTTGAAACGATTTTGGAGGTTTTGGGAATCTTTAGGCCACCAAGGGCATTTTGGTAATTTTTGCAATTTTAGGAGTATTTTAGGAATTTTGAAATTTTTGGAATGTTTTGGGCAATTTGAGTGGTTTAATAGGGTTTGAGATGATTTTTGGACAAAATTGAGTAATTTGGGTATTTTTTATAATTTAGGGTTTCAAGGGTAATTTAGTAATTTTGAGAAAGTATGGGGACAAAGGGCTAAATTGGGTATTTGGGTAGGATTAGATCAATTGATGATGCTCATCATAAAATTACCCTTTTTAGCCATGAAACCAAGGGAGCTCCCACTATGGATCCTTCATGTGTTGGTCTTAGCCAAACCCTAGCCTAGGGCTAAGGATTTAGGGGACCATCTACACGAGTTTCTAGAAGAGTAAGGGATCAAGTTAAGTATGTTTGTTAAGCATTTAGGTTGTGAGTGAAGGTGAGGGGTGTCAAATGTGTGGGTACAAGACTGACCAAGGCCACACCACCTAGGGCTAACCCTAAGGCCAAATAGTCCTATTGGGACTCTTCATAAGCTCCCCCATATTGGCTCCACCTAGTAAGTGCTAGAGGTTAGAACCAACATGTGAAACTTT
This sequence comes from Phalaenopsis aphrodite, assembly GCA_003013225.1. Lineage (NCBI taxonomy): Eukaryota > Viridiplantae > Streptophyta > Magnoliopsida > Asparagales > Orchidaceae > Phalaenopsis > Phalaenopsis aphrodite. The sequence goes on along the minus strand of NEWO01000665.1, from coordinate 358,163 downwards.
AAGATGAGCAAAGAAGAGTTGTAGAATTTCTAATTGTGATGGTCCCTTTACCAGTCTTCTAAGAATAGTCAATAGAAAAGTTGTATGGTCAGATCCTAGGCTTTTAAGGAAGAGACTAGACCTCAACCAAAAGTGTGGTCAACAAATCATAGAATTCTCTTTTTCCATGAAGGACAAAAATTCTAGGGTAATTTTCTTATTATTTTCTCTTTTCTTGTGAAGTTTTTTATGAGAATTAGAAGGATTGAGAGGATAAATTAAGTGTAAATGTATGAGAGATGTAATGAGAGATGTATGGAGCTTGTATTGAATGGAGAGGATCACGACAGATTGTAAGGATCAATCAGCTGGGGGTTTGAGTTTTTTGTTCTTCTTACGTTTTTTTTATATTTATGTCAACAATATATAATCTTGTATTTTCTCTTTTCATGCACTATAGTGGATTTCCTTTCATGTTGTTGTGACATATAGTATGTGCATTTCTAGTAATTTTCATGTGGTGATTTTTTGGGCCTTAGATTCCTATTTTTATGCATGAAATTCTGATGTTGATGCATTAGCTTTATGACCATAATTTTCTTTCTATCAAACGTGATATGATTTTTAAATCACTTGTGAGCTACAACATCTACCCGTTGTGTGGTGGAGCAAGTAGGTTAATCACAAAAACCTAGTATAATAAACACATTCTTTTAGAAATTTGCCACCAAGAAAGGGAATCTAAAGAATACTGAGAAATGCCCTAGAGTTAAGTGATACTTAACAGTATGTGTTTTTTTATTCTTTCTCTGACCTAGGCATAGGCGTAATAAGAAAAATTGTATCCCCATTTAACAATAGCATGGGTTCTATAGGAAAACTTCAATAAATCATCTGACTTGTGTCATAGGAGTATGAACCTTACATATCTAAAAAACTTCACAAAAGTTAGCTTGCTTTCTTTTTTCTGATTTAGAATTTATACATGTTACATCAAAAAAAATTATTCATTTCAAACTAGATTTAACAAATTAGTAAATTAGAATTTTTTTTTATTAAGAATTTTTTTGGCACTATGCTCGTGGAATCAATAAGCAAACTTATTTTGTATATTACTAGATTGAAATGTACACTTGTGTGATTGATTGACTTGCTTCATAGTTATTTTAGACATTATCCCTCACACAGAGCATTAACGAACACTGGTAAGATTATCTTAATATTCAAAAACTTTTGATTTTTGTAATAATGTGATACTTACCATTATCTCATGTATACAAACTAAGTAACTTGATTGACTGCTCCTTGATGACAGAGTTTCATGTCCTGGCACATTATCGCTTGGGCACATAGCAGTAGGTCTCTGGCCACTCTCATCATGTCAATCTATGTAAACATTTTGATTTTTTTATTTTTTGTGCCTATGGATATTTAAAATGATAATTAATCGTTGATTTTTTAAGAGGAGTACAAACAGTTCTGAGAGAGGTAGAGGAAGTTAGAGAGCTAGACCACAACTTCTACTAGCATAGTGGTAGCTAGTCTACCACTGTGCAGTCTAATTTTGTGCTATGAACATAGACATTAGGGAAAAAGAAGGTGAGGGTGTATGGCCTAGGGGCGAAGGGCATTGCATTTTAGATCGAGCTCTCTCATGCTACTGTGGGGGGCTTAAGCTTGTTATAGACTTAATATGAGGAGCATGTCAGGAAGGTCAGTGCCCTGGATAAAGTGTTTTGACATGTGTGTGAAGGCCAATATATGGTTGTGGGTAGTATAGTAGCAATAATGGAGAGGTTTGCAGATCACTGGAGCAAGCGACATATGAAATATGTGGATGAGGAGGAGAAAGGAGAGGAAGATTAGGAGTTTAATTTGTAGTTTGATGATATTCTCCCATCATAAAGGTTTATGCTTTTTTTTCATTTTTTATTATTCGAACAGTTATTATGTTTGGTTGTGAACTTTCATACATTTAAATCTGTATTTGTTAAGTTATAGTTGTTATCATTGTTTGTACTTGTTAGTGATATAGTGTTTGAGTTGTGATGATGGATAAATAAATCATTATGTTATTTGTATTTGTAGTGTGCAACTTTGTAATAATCTAATAGCTCTTTTTTTCTCTTGTTTGTTATTGATTTGCATTGAAATAACATTGTAATAGCCGACGCTATTCATCAGGCTTCTAATGATGTTATTTGATGTTGGCTAACACTATTTTGATGTAAATTTACATTGAGCATAAGTCAACATAAACTATATGCTAAAGTTTGTGTCAAATAGAGATCTGATGGAACTCATTAATGACTATACTTACAGATGCTACTTAGGATGCAAATTATTTGTCTCTGACATTTATGACCCTAATTAAATTAATGACCTCTATTTTAACAGCATTAAAGCTATTTCTAATGTGACTCCGACGATAATCCTATTTAGCATCTAATTTTTCATTGATTAGCATCAGATTTTTCTGACAATAATTGACATGCCTAAAATATATTACTTTTATTTGCATATTTAATGTCTATTTTTAATGATATTACACTTTAATGAAAGGTATTTTTGATGTTTTTGGTTACAGGTACAATAAATGGAGCAACTGGAGCAAATGGAATGAAACAGAGTAATTTGGAGTCAAAGGAAGCAAAATGGCCAAAGTTGACCTCGCACTTAGGTGCCAAACTTCAGAGAGACTAGCGCCTAAGCACCAGAACTTTGCGCCTAGGTGCCATAATCGATTTTTAAGTTGGTTCAATGAATGTGGATGAATTTTGAAGCAGTTCTTGAAGTGACTCTTGGTGATTTTAAGAGCTCTGTTTAAAGGAACTTTGGAGAGTCCAAGGAGAGCTTTTGGAGAGAGAGATAAGGGCTTGGAAGTTCATGGAGGACTTTCTTGGTAGATTGCTTAGATTTGGAGGAGAAGATGAGAAGTGAGAGATATCTTCTTCACTACAGTTCAAAGTGGCATTGGAGTGGAATTGTAAGGAGTGTGAGTGATTCAAAGGAACTTAGGAGGATTTCTTGGGAAGGAGTTTGAGATAAGTTGTGTAGTTTATTTATTTTATTTAATCTTATATTGTGAACTTATGTTTATCTATAAATTCATGTGTTGTTTTTTCTTCCTCATGAGATCTGACTTGTTTCCTTTATCCTTCTCCCTATAATGAGGAATGATTATGTGTAGGAATAAAGTTTAGTAGAATTATTTTTAATTCTATAAATTATGATGATTTAAACTCAATGCATAATTTACTTATCAGTTTGACCAATTGGTTAATTAAAATTTGTTGTGAAACATAATGACCCAAAAGGGCTATGCTTTCTTCGACATAGTAGAATCACATTTAGTCTCATGGATGAGAATGTAGTCCATGGGGTTAAGTGCAAATAAATAAGGAAATAAGTTTTTATGGGCATAAATTTAATATTTTAGAGTGACAGACTAAAATTTCTAATTTGATCTAGAAGTTTGGAACCTAAAGTGAGATGTTGGCCTTTAATGAGGGTACGTGGGAACTCTAGAGTGACAGCTAGTATCTTCCCAGCCTAATCACAGATTTAGGGACTTAACTCTGGATTAGCCAAGTTCTTATGCACTCGAGAGAGGGTAAAAAATAGGTATGCTCCTATTTGGCACAATACATTAATTATATTTAAAATTATTAGATTTTTATACTGATTATAAACTCATTGCAAGGGGGATGATGTTTTATATAATTTAAACTCTTCTATAAATCGTTAGTTTAGAATTGCTTAGTGGTGACTTTACATTTTATTTAGCCTATTAGATTGTCTTATAGTTAGCACTTTACTTACTATTTGTATTCTGCACTTTCTTAGCATACTTATTATTCCTTTTAAAATTTTGTAAGATTAGTTAATTCATACTTTTTATCATTTCTTGAATAAGTTAACTGTAGTTTAGAGAAGATATTACTAAAGTCAACCTTATAAGATTTTTTTTCTATCTCTGTGGGATCGATACTTAGGACTCCATTAAAGCCCTATATTACTTGAAATGATACGTATCTTTGTATAGTGCACCTAGTGTGTAAGCCATTTTATTTTAATTTTGCACACTAGTCGCTTAATATAAATTGGGCCAAGCTCTTGCCTATTTTTCAGGACTTAAATGATTGTGTAATTGTGGGTCAGGTCACTAATCAACATAAAAGTTGTAATGTTAATAATTACATGGCAAACTTTTAATTATGTTAAACGAAAAAAAAAGAATTCTAAATTTTATTTTGCAGTTTTGAAAACCAACACATTAACATTGAAGAAAACATATAATATTTTAAGGTTTGATGATGAATTTTGAAGATTATCATAAGATATGTGGGATACATGAGAGGGTTTCAAAATTAGATGGAAATTTTTAGCATTGCAAGTTTAGTGTTAGACCTTTCATTTGAAAATTCTACTTTGAATTCCTTCTCTTGCTTTAGATCTTCCTTACCTTTTGAGTTTACCTTACTTAGTGTCTTGATCTCCATGATTTTGTGAAGGGAAGAAGTGAAGATTGGTTCTTGATTTTGGGGGAATGAAAGAAGAATGTTTCAGCTGAGGTGGATAGAAGAGAAGAAAGGAATGGGAAGGAGGAAAATTTGAAATTTTGTGAGATGGGAGGGATTCCTTGCCATGGTTTGGTGAGGGGGAGATAACGGGGGAGTTTCTGGGAGTAAAGGAAGTTGAGTTTGGTATTGATGACCAATATTAGATGAGGATTAGAGGGATTAAATAGATAGTTGAGATTGAATGACATGGAGGAGAGACAAGGGAAGGGGGAGAATTGATGACATGGACCAATAGCAGAGGGATAGACGGATTGGTGAGGTGTCCATGTGAGGAAGGTTGGTAGGAAGGGGACGAAGGGTGAAGATTAAATGGCATGAAATACTTTTTGAAAAATAAGAGGGATAATTTTGTAATTTGGCAATATAATTATATGTCATTTTGAAAAGGATTTAATAAGAAATTAAATGATTCATACTATTTGGAAAAGGAGGTCTTTAGCTCAAGTTATAAGCATTTGAAGTGGCTAGGTGGTTAGGATGTGGCTAGAAAATGGTTGGGAGTTGGTTATGGTAAAAAATTTGACTTGGACTTATTTGATAGAGAAAAAATATAAGATATTTATATGTCCAAGTGATTTTGGCTAATTCAAGCTCCATGTAAAGACATGGTCAGTCAAAGTGAGCACAAACCCTTAGGAAAGAGAAAATGATAAATTTTAAGATAAAAATAATTAGTTTTATTAAGCCAAATTATATATTTATGAATTTAAAAAATCTTCAGCCAAAGTTCCAAGTTGATTTGAAGTCATTTTACGATGATTATGATCAAATTATCATTTTATTATCTTGATTATTATTTTTCTCTCTCCTGATCATCGTCGACTCAACTAGCCCCCAACATAGTAGGATTCAGATGCAGAGGGTATCATTTGAAATTTTTTTATGATGCACACATAATGGTGAAGTTTGTTTTTAAAAATAATGACTAATTGAAAAATTTTTATGTTGAACCGCTTTCCATGCATTGTAACCTTAAGTGCATAATTTTGCATAAAAATGAAGTGTGATAGTCTCCAAATTTAATTGCATGATTTTCATTTGTAATTTTGAAGATCATGCAACTTATATAATATAGTTGGATCATGAATTAACATGTGGAGAAAAATAATAATTTTAGGGTTTATGATGATAATTGTCATGAATGAAAATTTGAATTGAAGCTTTTAATGTAAAAATTGTTTTAAACATTCATCAATCTTATTTTAATGGCATTTTTAAGTGATAATAAACCACATGCATTATTCAAAATGAAAACTTGAGTCATACAATGATCCCGGTAAATAAAATAATAATTCAAGAGTTTTACTGATTAAAGTCGTGTTTAGGGTTATCTTTGGGTTTAGTTAAAATTGATTGAGTTTGAAGATTTTTGTTGATTAATTTTGATTTTTATTAAGTTAAAATTTTAGTTTTCTTAAATTAGAGTTTGCTCAAATCTAAGCTCAAATAAAATCTAGTTTATAAGTTTTAAGCCAGAAAAGTATAGTTGACCAAAAATAAGATCAACAATAATATTTGACAACTTTCCTTGTGGGATAGATATGTAGACTCTTTATTCGTTTCTCATCTAATCAATACATTTCATTGCATGATTGACTGCTTATTTTGCAGAAAGTTTGAACGTCATTAAACTTTTATGAAGCATAAGAAAACCTCAATAAATAATGATGAGGGCGCTACGAAGAAGCATTTAACACTAGTATTAAAAAGGAACATATAAAATTTATCTCAGGTGGAAGATAACTTAAACAATATAGCCAAATTTTCAATATCTATGATACATGATTATACCTTCACATTTAAATTCAAATTTTGGACTATTTTTTATATGGAAATATTTTTGAGATCATGTATTTCTATATAAATTGTGATGAAAAATTATTAGTATTAAAATATAATATAAATGAGATGAGAGGACTTATGATATCTTATAGGACCTTGTAACAATGTATATCTCTGTAAACCCATTTTAAACAAAGCGTTAGAAGAATAGGTTTGGCATCCAATCAAGAGAAGAACGACAATTTTACTATTAACATTGAAAGGAATGGATTAATAGGAACGCTAAAGTTTTAAAAATGATCCAAATCTAACCATTAATATGTAATAGGAGCAAAAAATTCATTAAATTATAAATATGAGCATCTCACCCTCCAGACTTCAAAGATGTAATGTATTTTGCTTTATTAGCTCACCCGTTGAGAAGGTAATTTCTTTTGAATTTTTGTTATAGACACCAACCAGCTAGGTAGGTGGTAGGTGAAAAATATTTTAATTTAAGGTAACCCGCGCAATGCTTTTTTTGTCACCTAATGATCGGACATGGTACATTATTTTTTATTTTTATTTTTATTTCTTAAGCATGGTTATTGGATCGAGTTCAGATATACCAATCAATTTCATGGCGGGAGTATTTTGTTGGCATTCACATGCTCCTATCATATGTTGGAGGTGTGTCGAGTAACACTTAGTTCCATCATGTTATGCATCAATTTAGAAACAAGCAACAAATTTCACCTATGGAGGAGAAGTAAAGCAAATTAGGACTAGTCTGATTATCATGCAAGACATGTAGATATATGGGCAAACATGGAGTCATTTCTAATAGAGCTAGTTTTGGATTGCATGCAAGGTTAAAAGCTCATGCTAGTTACATGAAATGGCACAAAGTATGGGCTTTCCGGTACCTTCTTGAAATACATAAGATATAGAACCTATTGGCTTATATACTTTAATACTTCTAGTGAAGAAAATTAAATGTGCAGGACTTATACTTATTACAACAAGATTTTTACGGCAGCTACGAGTGGAGAGCATAAGATATCAGATCCTACGGTGGAGCATTGCTTGATGGGACAGTCTCTTCATCCACGTGATCTTTACCCTACATGCGTTAATTTTACTTATTTGGCTGACGATTATCTAAACCTCATTGTTAACACTTACAACAATATGTTTCTAACTAATTAATATTTGTTTAAATGAGTTAAAACATCAATAACAGTAAATAGTAAATAAATTAATTAATTTACTACTTTTTTACTATTAAAATTAATTCAATAAACTAATTTAAACTTCAAGTCAACAAAAAAATTATAAACTATCATTATTACATTATAAATAGCTTGTGCTCGATTTATTAGTTAACCAAGCTAGCAGAATACGAACTATTTAATTGGAAAAAATATTACATCAGAACTCCGCACGTAGAGTTACTTGCGAAGTCCAATCAAATCACAGAACACAATAACACGGGGGAATATTCCACCCGCGTTATTCAGGTGTTACTGTATGTTATTCATGTGTTATTATGTTCTTGAAATATTTCTGGTGTTATGATAACACAATAACACTTGAATAACATACAATAACACCTGAATAACACGGAGGAAATATTCTCATGTGTTACCGGGCCGATTTTTTTTTTCCACGTGTGGCATGATTTACGTGTTGCGTGATTTGATTGGACTCCGCACGTAACTTTACGTGCGGAATCCTGATGTAATACTTTTTCATTTATTTGAGCTCGATTTATAAACGATCCAAAAACATGAACAAAAATTTGTTCATTCTGCTCATTTTGACACAAAATTGTTAAATGATTTAATAATAATATGTAGTTATATCTTTTTTAGATTAATAGTTTATATGTATTTCAAAATGTTAAATTCAATTATTTTTTAAGATTATTTGTGAAATATAACTATAAAAAAATATAAGATCAGGTGTTTGATATGTAAATACAAAGGATTTGGTTGTTATGCATGTAAAAGTCCCAAAAATAAACAGCTGATGTTCCTAATATGATTTTTACAATTAGACTACATAAATGTAATAAGCTGTAAGATATGTTGATATATAGGAATCCGATGGCATGCGTGTAAATGCACGTTTATTTTTCTTTCTAAACATTTAGAATTCACTGCACATTCCTTTCACCAATTAACTGCAGTAGCTTGAATCATTAATGGGATGCTTTGCAGCAAATGAGGTGAACCTTAATCTAATTTAGTCCCACATCGCCACGAGGGAATGATATTTGTGGAAAAAAATCCTTTAAAAGCAGAAACAAAGCATTTTCCAGGCCAAAAAAAATTTTAAAAAAAAATTCTGAACCACGGAAATTATCTACCAAATCATTTATTCGGTAAGAAAAATTATTTTTTTTAATTTAATAGCAACAATTTAATTCATTATATTTTTTAATGGCTTAAGGAGTGAGAAATTTAAAGTTCTCTAGATGGCCATGAACAAATGTTGATCTCATCAAATGATATAAATTTATGTGTACATTTGTTTTAGTATATATTATTTCTCATCTTCATATAGTTTGCAAAAAGAATTCATTCCAAGATTCACTACTTCTAGCTAAAGGCTAGGGGTGTAAACAAGCGAGCCCAGACTTAGCTCGTGTTCGGCTCGTCTGTATTTCAAGCTCAAAAAGTGTGTTCTTGTTCGGCTCGTGCCGACGAGCTGAACACGAGCCGTTCACGAACAACGAGTCATTTTGACGACTATAATCACGTAACCATAAGATGTTAAGGATCGTGGCATTTAAAACATCATTTGAATTTCATTTAATAATTTTTACTCTATTTTCTTAATTAATACTTTTAATTGATTATAAATCTTTGTAGTCTTGCAGTCAATTAATTTTTTAAAAATACCACTCATCAAAGATATAAATATATATAAATATAATTTGTTGGTAGTATTTCAAGCCAAAACGGGCCGAACATGAACAAATATCTTCGGCTCGTTAACTTAGCAAACGACCCGAACACGAGTTGTTCACAAACAACGAGCCGTTTTAACAGCCCTACTTGCGGCCACCTTCGCTGAAAAGGATTAAGCACTCACATTAAATAATTTTAAGATCCACATGCCTTCAGGAATACTTAGCCGACCTTGAATTTTTTGCAAATCACATCCAACTGCAATGATTTGGAACCTGATTCCCCCAAATTAAAAAATAATTAAATAAAAGAAAGGAATGTTTCTTATGAAAATATTTAGCTTTTAAAATAATCTAAAATCTTTTGGTACATATTTAGCCCCATTCATTGGCTCCACTTTCTATGAGCAAATTTTCTGTTCAAAAAGTGAATTTTAATTTGTATGGCAATATTTCCTAAATAACTATGATAAAATAGCTAGAATATTCTATCTTTTTTCTTCACAGTTCTATTCTTCACAGCTATATTTCAGCTAGACTATGGGAGCAATTTTATGTGCTTCTAAAACCTTGTAAAATAGCAAGTTTTCATTGTTTTCAGAACATTTTTTAGTTAAAAAACACATCCAAATATATTTCTATTTAATTGAAGGAATAAAAAAAGAGAAAAAAAAAAAACAACAACCTTGAATTATGTATGTCTAACAATTTTTCAAATATTTCTATTTGTAATGAAAATCCCAAACCCAAAAAAAGCCAGAATGGTGCTGCCTCTTTCTTATAGCTTGAAGCAAGTTAACTACTGCTTGTTCAAGCAAAAAGAAAGAAAACTCTCTTTCCCATATACTTTGTATATAGTGTAAATAAGGAGATATGTTAACTTTTGAATGAAGTTGAGAATTCCCGTCTAATATCAGACAACAAAAAAAGCCTAATTATAGATGTTGCCACCATGACAAATTCAAGCATCAAACTTTAAGCACAATAGCAACATTCACATTCATTACTGGTTCAAATTTAAAGAGCCTTCTCCTTATTCTTATCATTAACAATTTCAAAAAATAAAAAATAGAAGCAAATTTTCACAAATAAAAATTATTCACTGATATGTATATCTGATGTCTTCACATAATGCACAGGCATATAAGAATGATTTCCTAAAGAAGAAAAACAGGCCAACCCAAGCCTACATGAGCCTCAGAACCACATACAAAGTCACCAAGGAGTGAAGAACATGGAATCTCACTTCCTTCTAAAGAGAAGCATATTTGCATGCCTTTGCTCCAATATTCGCGCCACGTGAGAATTAATAAACCAGGAGGCTACTAGCACTTAGGCCAGTCAAAAAGGCCTCCGACTTTAAAACATATCATTCCCACTTTTTAAGAGAGAATAACATATTGGCAATTGCTTTAGGATTATATTCATATATAGCTGTGGCATACGACCAACCAAAATACCATTGCCCTTTCAATACATACAAGAGAGCAAGACTTACACTCTTCCTTCTCTTTTTGACACCTCTGCACCCCCTGTGTATAAAAATTGTTCCTTGGGAGCAAAAGAAGATTCTATAGCGTCCATTAATCACCCAGCATGCATATATATCTATAAATATATATATATATATAGGTCTCGCCACCATTTTAATTCGTCTTCTCATTAAGGTTAGCATTGCTGAGTTGGAAACTTAGTCCGTGGTTGAAATGTCGAGGGACACTCTAGTTGTCGGCAGAGTCGTCGGTGACATCGTGGACCCTTTCATGAAGTCCGCAACGATGAACGTGATCTATAACAACAAGAAAGTCACCAATGGTTCGGAGTTGAAACCTTCCATGGTGGCCAGGGAGCCTCGCGTGGAGATAGAAGGATATGATATTAGCACACATTATACATTGGTAAGTTGTTTAATTAATTAATTACTTCGTGTTTGGTTGAATTCATAATTGGAGTTAAGTTTTCGAGGATATCTGGAACATCTTAATCATTGCTCAAGGTGATATCAATGATAAATAATGATATCCAAGTATGAGGGCTGGACAGCTAAGAATGTAATAGTGCTACATTAGTAGAATGGGTAATTATAATAGCTACTTAATAATGCTTTTATTTGCAAAAACCAAAGGAGTACGCATGAATATGTTTCCCTCTTTTGCCTTTGTCTTACATATATCAGTGTTTCCATGGAATGCAAAACTTATCTATCCTCTGGAATCGCATGATGCATATAACACAAGTGTAAGATAATGAAAAGTAATTTAAATGTAAGAAGCTTTGCTGAAGAAGAAAATAGAAAATGATGAATAGCAGATGTTACAGTATTCTTACTGAAATATCACACTATATTGTTCTCGTAATGCTCCATTTCTAAAGCACTCAACTGAAATGCTGATCTAGGTGATGATTGACCCTGATGCCCCCAGCCCCAGTAATCCAACAAAAAGAGAGCTCCTGCTTTGGTGAGAACCGGCTTCTTCTGTTCTTACTTGTTAACCACAATGTTTTCAAGTCAAAGAGTTTTGATATTACTTGAATTATTGGCAAGTCCCTAACTCATAAGGCTGTTTCATCATGAAAGTGCATAAAAAACATCATCTGAATACGACTATATGAAAGATGTATTTGTAGAAACCTCTATTATATAAATATATTTGTGTCTTAGTCTGGCTCATTGGTTGCGACCTTTGATGTAAGTCCTACGGGTCAAGAATTTGATCCCTGCATA
>NEWO01000665.1:331420-345861 GCA_003013225.1 Phalaenopsis aphrodite | reverse complement strand
TTTTCCTTAAATTCCATAAAGTTGTATCAGAAATCAATCAGTAACAGTACTAACTTCCATGATTGATATCTTAGGTTGGTGACAGACATCCCTGAAACTACAACTACAAGTTTTGGTGAGTGATAGCTTACTGTGTAACAAATTACACCCACAAATGAATTCATTTGTCAAATATATCCATTTTCTGTTGTTGAAAGATAAGAGTACAGAAGCTGCAGCTCACCTTCGATCATGCATATAATTTCAGGAAATGAAGTGGTCCCCTATGAAAGCCCGAATCCAACGGCTGGGATCCATCGAATAGTATTCATATTGTTTAGGCAATCTGTGCAGCAAACTATCTACGCACCAGGATGGCGTCAGAACTTCAATACCAGAGACTTCGCACAGTTTTACAACCTCGGCTCGCCGGTGGCTGCCACGTACTTCAACTGCCAGAGGGAAAATGGCTGTGGAGGCAGAAGGTATAAGAACATACATGGATGACTTTTAATATGGTCATAAAATCAACAAATAAATATGAACTTTGTTGCTACAAGGGTGTTGTTACTAAGCATTACTTGCAGCATGATAATATTTAAACATTACTAACGAGTGGTTTATTCAGATTAATTAATTGGCATCAATACAATTTTTCCTATGCTTTATTTCCTTGTCTTATCCCTCAATTTCATTACAAAACCAACAAGCATATTAATTTTATATATAAAGAGAAATATGAATTCTTATTATTAAATCATGTGACATCTTAGCAAAATCATCATGCATCATTCTATTAGTTTAAATTTACATCATTACTTATGAGGAGAACTACACTCAATGAATGTCATATTGCGTGAAGGTATGTTGCCAGTGGATGGAGTTGACTTGTTCGTCTGAATTGTCAAGAAGGTGCACCTAACGGTTTAAGACGCTACGACAGCAGTACATGTCTGCCTTCTTCATTTTAAATTGCTAGTTTATATTTCATACTAAAAACAGAAGAAATATTTGCCAGATTTTCTACTGTGCTTCGAAGTCCTTCCCATGGTTCAGAAAAGGTTTCTGGAATAGCTTAGCACTGCTGTAAGAAAGCTCTTGTTGCCATTTAAGTGTACAAGGGCATAGGGGTTTGAAAATAAAAGGCTTGCTTTTTGCCAGGAAATGGAATATTAAGCTGCTTTTGTAATTTTATACTCAGTTGAAAGTCTTTAACATTTTTAGCAAATCTTAATCCAGGCAGGAACAGATCATTAATCATCTTTGAGATTGTCATTACCTTAAATGGATTGTGCATAACCATACAGAACAACTTCGGAAGCAGCGTACTGCCGAAAATTTGAGCTTTACATTCAATAAGAAAATAGAGCCTGCTTTCACTAAAGAACATGTTCTTTGAGAATAAATAGCAACAAGCTCTGCAAAATCCCACCCATGCAAAGAACTTCCGTATTGAAAAAAAGGCAATTACATGTAAACCATGCAATTCTTACGTATTTATATATCAAATAACTAAACTTCAATAATTATAAGCATAGCACTCAAATCTTTAACATTACAACCAAAAATATCATATTACTATCTTTTTAAAAATGATCTTTTCGTGTAAAGGTTATGACACGAATGTATTATAAATGCAAATATCAAACTGGTTTTAGATATTTAAATACATAAGAATTGTGTGGTATGTAAGTAAATGTCATCGACTACGTCCCTACCTCCCTCCCTCCCCCCACCCTAACCGAAAATAAATAAATAAATAAATACATGGAATTTATTGCAGAACGTCCAAGCTTTTAATAGATCTAAGAACCGGTTAACATATCCGAAAAATAAGAGCACTGGCGCTGGTTTTCAGAGACTCACGGTTCAACCATACAAAACAACAAAGATAAATCTAAGCTTCCCATGCTCCATGTCTCAATATTGAAAGCACCACCATGAATGTAAGAGAACACCTCAGAACGTGGCCAAGCAGGCGTTTCCTGCTCAATTCCTCTAAACACCCTTTCAGAAGCTAAAATGGCAAAGGAGTCATTGCTCAAGGCGCTGGCATGGCAAGAAAACCTTTAGCTACCATCTTCTGCTCTGAAAAAGATCTCCACAGAGCTTATCAGCCAATTCAAACCTCTCAAAAACACTTCTGGCAACCACAGGTGCTGGTTCACTTCAACTTCAGATCACCATTCAAGTATATTTATTGAATCCTGCATTCAATGAGTATCAGATTCCACTTTCATCACCCAAAAAGAACAAAGATAAAGGTCAAAATTATCACATTTTTGCATACCCAGAAATAAAGAAAACCAACAGCACTTTTGTTCAAATGATCCTGAGCTACGATCTCTGTCTGAGAACATGAGCCAATCTGAAATTTCTTACACCTGAAGGACCGTGCATCGGTTAGCTGTAAAAATTAAAATGAACCTGGAAACCAAGCATCAAAACCAAAATGTTATTGAATAATTTATAAACATAGCACTCAATTCGTATGTAGTTATTTATGTAACACATAAAATTCAAGTTTTACATATATATTACTTTTCCTATGAATGAAAAGGTGTATTCACTTTTTAAAAGTTAAAAAAGTGGTATTTTTATGTGATATGAAACATTCGGGTGGTATAAATGTAAAAAAGTAAAGTTTACGTGTTATATATGTAAATACGTAGGTACTGGCTGGTATCTATGTAAATGCCCCAATTTTTTTAATAAGCTTAAATAGTTGATTGTAAAAAGCTCTTGAATGATGACAGAGATTAGAGAAAGAGTGGTTTGACTAAAGATTCAAATGATGCAAAGGAAGAAAGCCTAATATAGAGTGTATGGCCTGAGTAAATTGGCTGTCAAAAAAATCATATGCTTGCTTATCAATTCATAGAGAGTGAAGCTTAGTGCATATCAATCAAGCAAGCAAGCAAGCCAATGAAGTGTATGGCAAACTAGGAGGGATGAGGAATGGGCATTTCTTTAAATTATTTAGAATTGCAAAAATTTACATGTGTGGAATTGAAGTTTTTAATTTGCAGGAAAATAAATGTAAATTTAAGAAATTACAAAAGTAAAAAACTAATAAGAGTTAGAGGTTTGGCACCTGCTTAGGTCGACACAATTTTTAATAAAAATAACTGATGCTTTAAGAAAGCATAACAAATTCAATGTTAATTAGAAGTATGTCAACTAATCTATGATAGCACATCTAACAAAATCCAATGAATCCAATTGAATAGAAATGAAGTCTAATTTAAAATATAATATGATTTTTTATAAGAACTAATATTTTTTATTTATGTAAATTTAAAATATATTAAATATGCTTCAAAAAATCTAAAATTTTTTATATAGAAACAGCCACAACAAGAAGCCTTTATCTCACTAAGTGGTATTTGCTACATAAATCCTTTTTCTCCATTGTGTCCTATTGAGTGTCTTACTTTCATTTAATTCTAATAAATTAAGATCATGTTTTTATACAATATGCTGAGGTCTTTTTAGGTCTACCTCTACCTTTCTTAATAGAAGTCAAATCTAAAATAACTACTCTCCTAATCGGATCATTAGATGGTCGACGTTTAATGTGACCAAATCATCTAAGATGACTATCTAATCTCGTCTGCCGCTGGAGCTGCACCAAACCTTTCACGGATATATTTGTTTCGTATTTTGCTCTAAGGGTACATTTGTTTCAGCTATCGTTGTATGAAATCTCAGTTCAAAAATTGTTGTGGAAAATCTGCAGTTTAATTACTAGTTTTTCAAAAGCAGTTGCTTTATTTGAAAAATTCAGTTTTGAAAGTTGTTTTTGAGGATAAATATCTGAAACACCCTTTGCTCATATTTAACTATAAGAAAATGCATTTGATAGCAACAAAGGAGGAAGGTTTGGAGTAAATTATCAATAGACGTTATGTTGCAACATATTTTGCTTAGCTTCAGTATAACAAACTTTTTTTTTTATTTTACATTTGAAGTTCTACTTAAAGATTTATCAATGACTCTTCATACTAGTTCTTAGTAGGTTTCCAGAGCATTTACTCATGGTTATCATTTCCATATAAAACAAGGTAGGATATCAAATTTAAAAATATTTAGTGTACCTTCAAACAATCGGGAATGCCAAGCTCAGTTTTTCTATTTTTTTAAAATTCCCCTAATTGTAATTGTTATACAAAGAAACGTTGGACAGAATGCTAGAAGCAAGAATGTAGTAAGCAACATGGAATATTTCAAACATGCAAATTCGGATGTTTGAATGCGGACACGAGAAGGAAGTCATGGTCGCTGGCAGCGTGAAATCTGCACCGCGGTTTTAACCAGGATCGGATTTGGTTCAAAAATCTAACCGAGAAGCGGAAACAAATGCACCCTAAGTATAAAGTCACTCATCCACCTAAGCATTCTCATCTCAAAACGCTTAACTTAGTTTGTATACTTCTCTTTTATAGGCCAACATTCTGCACAATAAAACATTGCGTGTCTTGCCACCACCTTATAAAGTTTTCCTTTAAGTCTAAGCCGCACTTTTCTACAACACAATTGGCCCCGATGCATTCCTCCACTTCAGTCAAGCAACTTGAATTCTATTAATAACATCAGTCATCCAACTTGAATTCTATTAATAACATCCCCATCTATATCACCACAACTTTGAACAAAAAACTCAAGATATCTAAAGCCTTCACTCCTTTTAATGATTTAATCACTCCTTGTTACAACTCCGCCACTAAATCTACTACTATTAAAATTACATAACATATATTCATTTTTAGATCTACTCAAATGAAGATCATTAGACTCCACAATAAAACTCGATAATTAAAGTTTTTCCTGAACTCTTTTTCTAGTCTTATCCACAAGAAGAATATCACAAGTGAAAAGCATACACTAAGGTACATCTTCCTGTAAATGTACAATAAGAGCATCCATAATAAAAGCAAAAAGACATGGACTTAATGTCGATCCTTGATGTAATCCAACTGAAATAGGAAAATACTTGGTCAATCCTCCTTCTGTTCGAACACAAATAACAACTCTAGTATGCATTTCTTTAATGACTTAAATGTAAATCATATCAACACCTTTCTTTTCTAAAACTCCCCAGAGAACTTCTCGTGGAACCATATCCTAATTTTTTTTTCTAAATTAACCAAAATCGTTTGTAAATTCTCCTTGCTATGTACTCCATCAAACCACCCAAGAATTT
Organism: Phalaenopsis aphrodite; assembly: GCA_003013225.1. Lineage (NCBI taxonomy): Eukaryota > Viridiplantae > Streptophyta > Magnoliopsida > Asparagales > Orchidaceae > Phalaenopsis > Phalaenopsis aphrodite. The sequence goes on along the minus strand of NEWO01000665.1, from coordinate 340,679 downwards.
TTTTATATAGAGACACAAATATGTTATTAAAAAAGTGAATCTCGGGCTATCATTTTATTGCAAACTCCATAAAGATGATAAATTATATATACTACAAAACATGCACACATGAGATCTACCTTCGTTCATCGCTAACTAGAGATCAAATAATCCCTTACGCTTTAAGAGGGTTGGGATATTAATTTAGTATTTCTTGTATTGATAATTTTTAATATTTTAATATGCTTCATGCATAGCAATAAATATAATAAGCTAATGATTTTAATAGTTTAATTGAAATTAATAAGCTTATATTTTTAGAAATTTTTTTGATAATATAGTTTATTATCCTTTATTAAATTATTAAAAAAATAATTAACTCATGAAATTATATAAAGTAAATTAAGAGAATATAATGGGAATTTTAAAATAATCTTAATTTACTAATATTTATAAATAAATCAAAACAAATTTTATTAAATTAATAGAGCCTAATAGTAGTCAACATAGTATTTCAGTTTTTTTTGTACGAAATCATGAGAACAAATGAGAGGAAAAACAAGATTAGTAATTAATTATAAAAAATTTAATGATAAAATCAAATTCGACGGATATTTTTACCAAATAAAGAAGTATTAATCAATTATATTAAAACAGTCAAATTATTCTTTAAATTAGACTACAAATCAGGAATCTGACAAATTAAATGCATTCTGATAGTCGAGAATTTACTGCATTTAGCACACCACAATGACATTATCAGTGGAATGTAATTTTTTTTTTTGTTTAAAAAAATGCTCGTCAAATATTTCAGCATAGAATGAGTAATATTTTTAGTGAATAATCACATTTTTGTCTTATATATGTAGATGATATTCTAATATTTAATCAAATCATTACTGAACATTTAAAACATTTAACTCATCTCGCTCAAAAAACCCAAAAATATAATATAACAATATGTAAAAAGAAAGCAGTCTTTCTAACCAACACTATTGAATTTTTAAGACTTTTAATAAATAAAAGTTCTATTGAATTACAAGAACACATATTAACAAAAATAGACAATTTTAAACAAATAAGTAATAAAAAAAACTTACAACGATTCTTAGGATGCGTAAATTACACTGCATCAATTTATTAAAAATCTTGCAGAATTAAGAGCGTTTTTACAGAAAAAGCTAAAGAAAAATGTCCTAGTATTAGGACGAAAAAGATGAAGAAACTCTAAACCAAAATAAAGCATTGCGTAAAAACCTTCCAAAGTTATATTTACCGATACCTAGAGATTATCTAATTATGGAAACAAACGATTCTGAAATCTTATGGGGTGTTGTTTTAAAAGCCATAAGAAACAAGAAAGAACTTTTATGTAGATATAGCTCTAGAACTTATACCACTATAAAACAAAATTATCATATAAATGAGAAAGAATTATTAGCAATTAAAAAAATAATTAAAAAATTTGAAATATTTTTAAATGAAACATTTTAAATTAGAACAGACAATAAAATTGTTATTTCTTTCATCAAAGGAAAATTTGTGGATTCATTGTCAAATAAAAGATTAATTAGATGATAAAATTGGTTTTGTGCATATACATTCGATTTAGAATATATTGAAGGAAATAATTTTTTTTTATTGATATACTAACACGTAAATTATTCAGAAAATAAATATGAATGATGAAAATATAGATACTTATGATATAGTTAGTGAGATTGAAGAAAAATCTAATCTAGATATAACCAATTAGCTGAAAATTTTTTATCTACAAATAAGGAATTTAGAATGTAAAATTGCTTTTGGCAATGACATTCTAAATGAATTAATTAAAATTAAAAAGTATCTCATTAGAGAAATACCACAGGATGAGTTACCATATTTATCCGGATTAAAGAAAATTAAAGATTTTGCAAGCCTCAGAATTACTAGAGAAGAAAATAAAAAAAACTAAAGCTTCTTCAATCACTGAAAATGAAGAAACATCTTCTTCAACAACCTCTACATATGCAAAAATATTACATGACACATCTACAAAAAAGATTACAGAAATAGAGCAGGAATGACAACAATTATCGTTTTACGAAGAGATAGTTAATTCTCAGATTTATTTTCATACAACTGGAAAATATCAAGTTGCTTATATATATTGAAATACTGATGTAAAGCTTGTCTCAGAATTATACAAATGCGGATTAATTCATATGAAATATTTAGATGATGATAATCTTCTAAAAAAATTACCAAAGATAATTATTGAAGCGGTGGATACTTTCCACTAAGTAGTCAAACATAAAAATTTATTTATCAAATTATATCAAACTCATTCTGCGATTATTTCCGTGATGCAAATTCAATTTAACAGTAAATATTACACCCCGAAATACAAACCTACAGAAAAATTATTTCGGAGATTAACAGCTGGAGACTTATACCAAATATGGATTAAGAAAAAGAAAATTGATTATTCAAATATCTGAGTATATTAGAGCTAAGAAAAATTATTCATGTACAATCACTGTGAGAAGACTACTAACAAGATTCATGAATTAATGTATAAAAAGTGGATCTCCATTGTCAGCAAAAACAACTTAGCCGTCAGCAAAGAGACAAAAGAAGTATTCTGTCAGAAATTGCAGAAAGAGAAAATTCATAAATGTACGTATTGTCAAAAAAGGGATGTTATACAAAGAATAGAGAAAAACTTGAAGCAATGAGTAGTGGAGTCAAATGTAAGAAGATAAGCATAAAGACATATCAATCAATTATTCTCCAGCAGCTCACCATCTAAAGTAAAAGAATATTCTGAGAATTATTCCGACAAAAACAGATGTTCACTTATCAACAAAAAATATTTTGAGAATTATTCTGACAAATCAGATGCTAAATTGCTCAGCCAGCCTGGCAAGACAGCAACAATTATTTATTCCACTTAACAAATACGTAAGCTGTGACAAATACTGCGAACTCTTCTCGTCTATTTAAAGTTCTCCCTTTTCTTATTAGAGGCAGAGTGAATTAAGTCTTATTTTCTCTTCTTATTCTACATTTGTTGTGATATAATGTTTGTTGGCCACAGCGGCTAAATATTATCTTCCTGCTCAACATCTGTAAGTTTGTTTTTAATGTACTAATGGTTATTATTATTCTGCTGGTATGTTTAAATCTATACTTTATTCTGTCTTGATTCTTATCTTTTCTAACTACGCATAGGGTAGGAAACGAACTAATGTTGTACTGTAAATCTCTGAAGTACTTACATAAGGTTGTGGTCTGTTAAAGACCTTGAGTGTCTTGTTTAGCCTTAACTTTCTCTAGAAAACCACAAAGAAATGCGTAAGATGAACCGGAGAATCTAAGGTCAAACCCTAGAATAATAAGATATCAAAACAGAATAACATTATCTTAAACAAACTTTCGGAAGCGTAATGGACCCTTATACTTTATAAAAACAAAATTGCAGGCAGAAGAGTAGGAAGAATATATTAATCATGAAAGAAGAAATAAAAAAGCTTGAAATAGTATTAAGGAAATTTAAGAAAAATTTAAGAAATGAAATTAGAGAAATTGAAAAATTACAATAGAGATTAAAAAATAATCTAAATTTAGAAAATTCTCCTGAACGAAAATCTTTTAAAAAATGAGAAACTTTAACTCCTAAAACTTACAAAACCTAGAAATTCTTGAATGGTCTAATCAGATTAAATATAATTCTCAAGGAAACATACAAGGATCTATGCATATTAACGAAATCATTTCAGTTGATAAACCATCTCCTAATGAAAATAAGATAAAAAACTTAATTATTGTGTTAACCGAACACAAATGTATGACTACTCCAGTTAAATATCTGTCTGTAGATACTCCTTCCTCTAATAGACCTATGGAATTACCATCCTCATTATCTACAAATGAAGTCAGTACAAGCCAAAATACAGTTTCTTATCATTGGTACTTACCTCCCAACATTAAAAGAATTCCCACATACACATCTAAAACTAATAAAATAGAAAACAGGAATCAAGATAATATACTTGAACCCATAAGTGGACATGGTATTTACTAAAACATAGATTGTAGTAAAAATATAAATGAAATAATTGATAAATGGGTAATAGAAAATAGCTTAGTCACATATAAATATAATCTAAAAGAGAAGACGTTTTTGGATTCGTAGAAAATGCACTTACTAGAATCGCTAAAAAATGGTTTTTATGATTAAAAGATAATAAAAATCAAACAATTAGAGATACTTGTTTAGGAGAAAGAACTATAAGTACACCTAGAAGATGGTTAGTTATTTATGGCGATTATATCAAAAGTGAATTTTTAGGATATAAAATTAGGTACACTACTGAAGCTAAAAAACGAAAATATCAATCTGATATAGCAAAGCAGAAAATAACAACTCTAAACACCTGCAATATCTGTTATTTAAATGAATATAAAAGTGAATATCTAAAATATTTTTATGATATTTTAGCTGATGACCGACTAATATATTTAGACATGTATTTTTACAAATTATCAGAACCATATAACATTATATGGAGCTAAGGGTTTACCACGAAACATCAGAACGATATAACTCTAGAAAGTCAAATACATTATGCTTTAGAAAAATTAGCAGAAGCATGTCAGCATATAGTTTTACATAAGCAAAATAAATAATATAAACAATCGTTATGTGGCGAGAAATCTGATCTAGTCTCAAATCAGTGGGGATGTTCTTCCTCTAATAATAAATGTAATTACTCTACAAAAGTAAAAAAAAATTCTTTAAGAAAATACAGAAAAATAAGATCTATATGTGGGAATTCTTTTAATGCTGGGAGGTAAATACCGAAGATAATAACATGTATTTTGACTTGTACTGGCTTCATTTATACAGGAAGAGAATGGTAATTCCATAGGTCTATTAGAGGAAGGAATATCTACAAACAGATAACTAACTGGAGTAGTCATAAATTGGTGTTTGGTTACACATTACTTATGTCTTTTATCTCATTTTCAAAAGGAGATGGTTCATCAACTGAAATGATTTCGTTAATACGTATAAATCCTTGTATGTTTCCATGAGAGTTATATTTAGTCTAATTAAACTATCCAAGAATTTATGGGTTTTGTAAGCTCTAGAAGTACTTGAAGTTTCTCCTATTTTTTAAGATTTTTGTTTAGGAGAATGTTCTAAATTTAGATTATTTTTTAATCTATATTGTAATTCTTCAATTTCTCTAATTTCATTTCTTAGATTTTTCTTAAATTTCTTTAATCATGTTTCAAAATTTCTTATTTCTTCCACGATTAATAAATTATTCCTACTCTTCTGTTTGCAATTTTGTTTTAATAAACTATAAGAGTCTATTACGCTTCCGAAGGATTGTTTAAGATAATGTTATCATGTTTTGATATCTTACGATTTTAGGGTTTGACCTTAGAATCTCTGGTTCATCTTATACCTTTCTTTGTGGTTTTCTAGAGAAATTTAAGACTCAACAAAACCCTTAAGGTCCTTAACATACCACAGCCTTATGTAAGTACTTTAGATATTTAAAACACAACATTAGTTCGTTTACTATCCTATGTATAGCTAGAAAAGATAAGAATCAAGACAGAATAAAATATATATTTAAACACAAAAGCAGAATAATAATAACCATTAGTAAATTAAAAACAAATTTACAGACATTGAGCAAAAAGATAATATTTAGTCGTTGTAGCCAAAAGATATTATATTACAACAAAAGAAGAATAAGAAGAGAAAAAAAGATTTAATTCACTCTGCCTCTAATAAGAGAAGGGAAAGTTTTAAATAGACGATAAGAGCTCGCAATATTTGTTACTGTTTATGTATTTGTTAAGTGAAATAAATAATTGTTGTTGTCTTTCCAGACTGGCTGAGCAATTTGGCATTTGCATTTGTCGGAATAATTCTCAGAATATTCTTTTGTGATAAGTGAGCATCTACTTTTATCAAAATAATTCTCATAATATTCTTTTACTTTAGATGGTGAGCTGCTGGAGAATACTTGATTAGTACGACTTTATGCTTATCTTCTTACATCTGGCTCTGACTACTCATTGCTTCAAGTTTTTTTCTCGTATTTCTTGTATCGTATCTCTTTTCTTACCATACGTACATTTGAAATTTTTCTTCTTTCGTAATTTCTGACAGAATAATTTTTGTCTCTTTGTTGACGGCTAAGTTGTTTTTGCTGACAATTGAGATTCACTTCTTATACATTAATTCGTGTATTTTTTTAATAGGTTGCTTACAGTGACTGTATATTAATAATTTTTCTGAGCAATAATATACTCAAATATTTGAATGATTGATTTTCTTCGTCTCAATCCATATTTAGTAAAATTATTCAGTTGTTGCTCTCTGAAATAATTTTTCTATAGGTTTGTATTTCGGGGTGCAAGGTTCACTGCTAATTCCAATTTGTTTTAAGGAAATAATCTCAGAATGAGTTTGTTATAATTTGATAAATAAATTTCAATATTTGACTACTTGGTGAAAGGTATCCACCGCTTCAATAATTGGCTTTGGAACTTCTTTTAGAAGACTATCATCTTCTAAATATATCATAAGAATTAAACTGCATTTGTATAATTCTGAGACAAGTTTTACATCAGTATTTTCATAAATAAGTAACTTAATATTTTACAATCGTATGGAAATAAATATGAGAATTAACTCTATTCATAAAAAGATAATTGCTGTCATTCCTGTGTTATTTCTGTTATCGTTTTTGTAGATCTGTCATGTAATATTTTCGCTTATGTAGGAGTTTTTGAAGAAGATGGTTCTTCATTTTCAGTAATTAAAGAAGTTTTAGTTTTTTTTTATTTTCTTCTCTAATAATTTTGAGACTTGCAAAATCTCTAATTTTCTTTAATTTGGATAAAGATGATAACTCATCCTCTAGCATTCTCCAATAAGATACTTTTTTATTTTAAATAATTAATTTTGAATGTTATTACTAAAAGCAATTTTATATTCTAATTTTTATATTTGTAGATCAACAATTTTAAGATAATTGGTCATATTTGGATTAAATTTTTCTTCAGAGTCACTGGTTATATCATAAGTATCCACATTTTCATCATTCATATTTATTTCCTGCATAATTCACGTGTTAGTATATCAGCAAAAAAAAATTTATTTCTTTTAATATATCCTAAATCGAATGTATATGCAGAAAACCAACTTTGTCATCTAATTAATATTTTATTTCATAATGAATCCACAATTTTTCTTTTGATAAAAGAAATAATATTTTTATTGTTTGTTCTAATTAAAAATGTTTCATTTAAAAATATTTCAAATTTTTTAATTGTTTTCTTTATTGTTAATAATTGTTTCTCATTTATATGATAGTTTTATTCTATAGTGGTGTAAGTTTATGAGCTATATCTACATAAAAGTTCATTATTATTTCTTCTGGCTTTTAAAACAGCACTCCATGTAATTTCAGAATTGTTTGTTTCTATAATTAGATAATCTCAAGGTATCGGTAAATGTAGCTTTGAAAGATTTTTACACAATATTTTAATTTAGTTTTAGAGTATTTTCATCTTTCCCAATGCCAAGGCATACTTTTCTTTAGCTTTTTCTGTAAAGGCAATTTTAATCCTGCAAGATTTTTAACAAATGATTCAGTGTAATTTATACATCCTATAAACAATTGTAAGTCTTTTTTATTACTTATTTGTTTAAAATGGTTTATTTTTGTTAATATGTGTTTCTGTAATTCAATAGAACATTTATTTATTACAGCTCCTAAAAATTCAATAGTGTTGGTTAGAAAGACTGCTTTCTTTTTACTTAATGCTATATCATGTTCTTGGGCTTTTTGAGCGAGGAGTTAAATGTTTTAAATGTTCAATAATATTTTGACTAAATATTAAAATATCATCTACATATATAGAACAAAAATGTGATAATTCACTAAAAACACTATTAATTCTTTGTTGAAATATATGGGAGGCATTTTTTAAACCAAATGACATTACATTCCATTGATAATGTCCTTATGATGTGATAAATGCAGTAAATTCTCGGCTATCATGATGCATTTTAATTTGTCAGAATCCTGATTTGCAGTCTAATTTAGAGAACTATTTGGTTGTTTTCATATGATTGATTAATACTTCTTTATTTGGTAAAAAATACCCATTGAATTTGGTTTTATCCTTATGTTTTTTATAATGGAATTACTAATATTATTTTTCCTCTTATTTGTTCTGCGTGATTTCATACCAAAAAGGCTGGAATACTATGTGAATTGTTACTAAGCTATATTAATTTAAGATCTAGTAATTCTTTGATTTGAATTTGGAATTGTTTTTATCTTCAGAAGTATATTTCATGGGTCTTACTTTAATAATTAGTGCAGGATTAATTGGTTCAATTATAGCTACAAACACGTTTTGTTTTCAAAATTGTAATTGATTTTTTGAGAATGTCTGTTTAAATAAAAAATTTGCAAAAGATCATAGTTTATTTAGTTTGTCGTTTTCAGGGGAGGATGTAGTTTTTAAACTTAAATTGATATTAAATAGATGAGGGAAATAATTTTTTAGATTTTGGTCAAGTGGAACATCACCACGCTGGCTGCGGAAAGTAGGAATTGTTGAGTGAAATTCGAGAGTTTTTATAATTGGGCAGTGGATTGAATGTCCGTTAGGGCTGACTAAAATGATGTTATTTTCATTTTATGTAAATGATGAAAATATTTTAAAAAGATTATTTCCTAAAATTATATCTGAACCGTCGTTGAGAAGCCACCATAATTTGTTTATTTTTCAAAGGGCGGATTGGATGACAAAGTATTGATTAGTCCAATATTCATTTATGGTTCGTATTTCATTAAATGTTTCGAGTAGCAATTGTTCTGAATGGATCGGTATATGTGGTGGAATTATACATTTTTTAAATACAGTAATGTCACTTTCTGTATCACATAAGGCATGTAAAGGGATAAGTTCGTAGGTAGGAATGTATAATTCTATCGTAATATAGCTATGAAATCGTATTTCATGGAAAGGTATAATTATCAAAATTAATATTTTCATGTGTAAATGTTATAGTATGTTGTCGGAGAAAGTCCGTGCCTACCAGCATACGATTTGATTTTTTATCATCAGTTATAAATAAATGTTGAAAGTCTATTCACATATTATTCATATCCCAAAAACCAAAAAGGATATTAGCTTCATGTGTACAAAGATGTTTTTGTCCTAAATAATCTTGATAAATATAAGATATATC
>NEWO01000665.1:316166-328246 GCA_003013225.1 Phalaenopsis aphrodite | reverse complement strand
GGGCTACTCATCTCTATCTCAATATGATAACTTGACACCTTGCTCTGAGATGACCCATCATCTCATCCCATCCCATGAAAATTTCACCATTATGCGTACTTTGCCTCTGAGCACTTCAACCACTACATGTGTGGTCTTCAACAGCCATTAACAACATGCTCACCAGCTTCAAGGGAATAATTCTCATTGTTAGCACCACCCTAGCTTAAACACTTCGAATTATAGTCAAAATTCTAAACATTTACACCAAGAATTCACTAGCATGTGTTAGATAACTTGCCACCTAGGGCCATTGGAGCTATGGGGTTGTAACAAAATGACTCTCAATACAGCCTACCACCTCATGGTCTGTTTAAGCTGCACCATGGGCACCTCAATCTTTGACTCCTTTGCATGGGCATATTAGTACCAATTTTATGGAAAAATTAATACTAATTAAAATCCAAACAAAAGAGAGAATTAGAAATATATTTAACGCTTATAAAATCACTGAAGTTAGCTTACATTTTTAGAAATCTAATATAAATTCAAGGTACCAAATCAAACCCAAGCTTGATTTAATAATGTCTTTCTCAAACATTTATCATCTTAAAATACAAAAATTGCATTAAACTTATAAAATTTAGGAAAGGATGTTAATACAACAACAACAAGCCTTTGTCCCACCAAGTGGGGCCAGCTGCATTAATTCTTTTTCTCAATTGTGTCCTATTGAGTGTCATATTTTCATTAAATTTTAATAAATTAAGATCATTTTTAATAAAACATGCCCAAGTCTTTTTTAAGTCTACCTCTACCTTTTTTAACATATGTCCAATCTAAAACATCTACTCTCAAAATTAGATCATCAGATGGTCAACATTTAATGTGACCAAAACATCTAAGATGACTCTCTCTGCTCTTGTCTGCCACTGGAGCTACACCAACCCTTTCATGGATACATTCATTTCAAAATTTGTCTCCGAGTGTAAAGCCACTCGTCCACCTAAGCATTCTCATCTCAGCAACCCTTAACTTAGTTTTATCCTTCACTTTTATAAGCCAACATTTTGCGTCATAAAGTATTGCAAGTCTTACCATCATCTTATAAAATTTTCCTTCAAGTCTAAGAGGTACTTTTCTATCAAACAATAGGTCTGATGGATTCATCCACTTCAACCATCCAACTTCAATTATGCTAATAACATCCCCTTCTATATCACCATCACTTTGGAAAATAGATCCGAGACCTTTAAAACGTTCACTCCTAATGATTTGATCACCCATTGTTACAATTCTGTCACTAGATCTACTACTACTAAAATACATTCCAAGTATTTAGTTTTAGATGCTAATGAAAATAGAAAAAACCAGAATTAATTCCTAGACATAAAGATTTTTGTGCCATCCTTAAGCCATTTGAACTAATTCTCTTAATCTAGACCACTTAATCTTCATAATCACAAAAATAAAAAATCTAATTGATGTAGAGTAAGATAATAATTATGTGTTATTAAAACTTGCCTACTACATACATACACATACATCCTTCCACATATATGCGCCTCTTTGCCTTATTTCTTTGTAGATTTTTTTTCTAGAATATGCATAGTATTGTGAATGGTGATGTGTAGCCTGAGTATTTATTTGAAATTTTGTACTGATAGAGCAATGAAGTGAACCTCATTTTATGTAACAATTTAATTTGTTATATGTTGTAATGTTTGCGAGCAAAATTCGTGGAGTGTTAGGTTAAAAAGCCAAAATGGGTGACAATATGTAATGCTTACAACTTTTGCTCTTTCCAACTCCAATGCATTGCTCTCTTTTTACTACTATTCTAGAAATAGACTTTCTACTTATAAGTTATTTATAATGCCCTACGATTACAAATGATCTAGTAACTCAAAGCATAAATCTTCTACTCAGTTAAAATTGAATAAAACTTTCTAAAATTCTTTAACTATTTATATGCTACAAACTTATAAAACTATTCATTTCTTCATTTTGTAATTATAAAGAATAAATGTAGCTGCCAAAGCACGTCAAATTTGGTGTTATAAAATAGTTTATGTACCTTATAAACCCCAAATTACTCAATAAATGCCCAGCAATGTTTTCAGTATAAAACATATTTGCAGGTATTAGTTTTAATAATACTTCCATCATATGCATTAAGACCCTTATATACATATGCGACCAACTTTTCTATAACGTGAGACCATCATATTCCATCATATGCAATAATACTTCCATCCTTTTTACTTTTCAGCCAATCTTGCAATGCTTTAAAACCTAAATGATATGTTTAAAAAATCACATGGCAGAGTTTAGTGCCATTCACTATCCAAAAGATGCAAGATATGCTATCGGCCTTCCTGATTTCCCGGCTGAATTAGAAGTCCATCCGTGAGCAACTTCCTAAAGAGGGAAAGACTAGTCTAAAAAATTCTTATCAAATGCATTAAATTTGGGGAGCACTTACCATGCATGGTTTTGTCTAACACTCTCTTCAGCAAATTGTCAAGGAAAGTACCAACCAAGTAACTGTGAGTCCAATATGGTAATTATCCTTCGAATTTTTGAGTGTTGAGCCACATTTCTCTCTTGGAACCAGAGTTGTATGCTAGCTCCGACCTATGTGTTGCTCCATATTGTGGAGTCACAAAACCCATTTCTTACGCCCTTTTATGAGTCAAAAGAACTCAGACTTACACATCAATCATATCTTCCAACTCTGAGAAAAACCTGCCTAACTTGTAGCCAGTTGGAACCTCTCTTGATTGGATCCATCCAATATTCCAGATTTTGGTTTGTAACGCATCTTCCATGTACGACTTATTCAATCATAATTTGATGAGCTTCCGCGATCTAGAATCACTCAATGTCCAAAAGTACAAGTCACGTCATTCCTTTGTTATTCTCGTCATTTTGGACAACACACTCATTTCCTCATTTTAATAAACATGCAATTTGTAAGATTTATCTTCTTCTCAAGTGTCCTAGTGCTAGAATTACCTATTTTCATAGATTTTGACCCTTCTCGAGGAGAAAAGTGCCTACGTATTTTTAACCTACAGTTCAACGGCCATTCTCACATTACCATGTTTCCATTTTTCAACTACCAAGCTGAATACAAAGTTCCTTATAACCTCAAGGACTCATTGATCATTTTTTCAGAAGGCATTCTAATTCATTCTTACTCCAATAGATGATCACCAATACTAGTGCTAGACAAACCGTATATTTGTTATTGAACTAGAATGACTAACAAAATGTTCTTAATTGAGAGTGCTCTCGAATATACTTATCATAGGAAATCTAGATCAAAATAACAAAATAAACATGAGTTGGTGCACTATAAACTTCATAGAAAATTTGAGGAATACATTTTAATCAATCTAGCATCAATTCAAAATTTGAATTTATTTTTATCAGTTGGGGTGCTACATTATCATTTTAATGTGAGGCTGCTTTGAAGCCCACAAACTATAATTAGCTCAACCTTTTCATAAGTTGAATGCATCCATATTTGAAAAGAGTCCTCAGAAGACAGTAGATGATGTCAATAAATTCTAAATCATAAATGAATCTTGCAAGGAATTTAGCCTTTAAAATCATAGTTTAAAAAGCAGATTTGCTGAAAGAAAACAAATCCTAGAAACAAGGCACAAATTAATTCCTTATGTTAAACCATTAAAATGAAAAATATTTTAGAAAGAATTTGTCAAAGTTAAAAACGAAATGACAACTGCTAATGCTTTGGTACTTAAAAGAAAGGCAGCGATTGAAACATGCTTTCAAACATTATTATACTCTTGAAAGAAAATGGTTTGCAACAGATTTTTGGAGCAATCGCCAGCAAGTATAACATACCAAGCCAAGAGAAAACAGCTAGCATCTCACAGAAGACTGCCAATAGATTTGTAGCAATTCAAGAAGTAGCTCGAGCCTTAAAGTATGCTTGGTTGCCTAATGCATTATTTTGCTCCTTCCAATCAAGGTCTAATCCAGGAAAACTCCATGTTGAAGGCACTGATACAAAGGCAGAGTATAATGGACTAAAAAACAATTCTAGCCCACATCAGAGCTTTCTTCTTCAACCCAACAAATGCCCTGTTGAAAGATTAAGAATATGGGATCATAATACATTAACGCTCAAGCATAAAGCCAACAGCACTTCATCAATCAAAATACACATTCATAAATTTAAGAAGGAAATGTTCAGCAGCGGGCATAACAACATGACAATTTAAAAGTTCATGTTAAGCTTTAAAAACATTCAAGATTATGCTTAACGTTAGCAGTGATTAGAACAACAAAAGGGCTAAACACCTGATGAAAAGCATCATGAAAAGCTTTAAAATAGACATAAAAATGGGCAGAAGACCTCATAACACGCATATACACATACTTTTAATGAGAGAGAGAGAGTGTGTGTGTGTGTCTGTGTGTGTGTGAGGGAGTGAGAGTTAGGCTATTATCCTTTTCGAAAGATAAGAGCCCTTATCCTCATGTATCTCACATATTCATTCAAATCTTAGAAAAGAAGAAATTAAGTAGCCAAATCTATTTTTCCAATCCCCACTATGAAATTTAATGACCTAAAACTGTCTTATATGTAATTTTCTCAAGGATGTGGAAGATAAGCTCGCCTTGATACAAAAATAGTTGTTGAAAGATGAAAATGAATAAACCTATATTTAAAAATAGAAGAGAAAAAAGTAGGAATGAACAAAGAAAATATAGATGGCTTTCAAGAAACAATTAAATTCATTAGTCTTCTCCGCAATCTAAGCGGACTTTCTCCGGAGGTGGTAGAAAAGAGAAATTCATGGGCAATCCTTCACCAAGACTTTGCTCTTAGTGTTAAATCTAGTTTTCATATGAAGCCATGTATAAGATCTTCTAGCAGAAGAAAGTTCATATCCTTCTCAAAGTAATGAAAACTTCATTCGAGAAATAGCATTCAACTATCTATGCAAAAGACAAATGATTTATATTACACGGATTAACTTCAACATAAGCACTACAGCCAAACCTACCCAAGCTAAGTCCTAATCAAATCTACTTCAAAACTAACGGATAGACTTTAATGACCTCAAAAATATTATTATAAAACCAATATACTTAAAAGAACTTGAAAATAAAACTATGACACAGATAAAGTGCGTAAAAAAAAACAGGCACAAACAAGCAATTCATTTTCCTTGAAGATAAAAAGCCATGAAACATAAAATGCAGCTTCTTTCAGATAAGGGAGGGAGAGATTGACCATATGGCATATGCTATATGAGAGCTGCAATACTTCTTCCCACTTGCCAACACAAAGAAGTCCCTTAAAAAGGCTAAACAGAAGCATCAATTCTGGAATATGACCCCTCAATGTCATATCACTATACAATTGAAATGCTTTATCAACCTTGGATGCTAAACATAGGGCCTCAATAAAGACAGAATATGTGTTCAACTTGAAAATTGGACTGAACGCTGAACTGCCTTCAACTTCTTTGTACAACTCAAAGGCTTCATCGAGCCTTCCAGCTTGACAAAAACTGCCAATAATTATCTTGTAAGCTGGGACTACAGGCATTGAACTATAGTTCGATAGATCTTCTAAGAGTCCAATCGAGGCTATAAACTTCCCACTGAAACCTTCAATAACTTTGCCATAACCAGCCACATGGATCGGCCAATATGTTTGCTTCATTTCATCTAGAATTCCAAGTGCCTCATCCAAAAGCCCAGCAGCACAGCAATGATTTATCAACACTGTGTATGTGATAAAGTTAGGAGCACAACCCTTCCTTATCATCTGCCCATAAAGCTCAAGGCACATATCAACTTTATCAGCATTTCCAAAGCCATCTATCATGGCAGTGTATGTTACAACATCCGGACTACTTCCTTTCTCCACCATCATTTTAAAAAGCTTATATGCCTCCTCAGTTTTTCCTACTTTACAAAGCCCGTCAATCATCTCTGTGTATGTGATGACATTTGGAGCACAAGAGTTCACTAACATTTTGGATAGAACCTCTAGAACAAGATCCAGCCTTTTATCCTTAAACAGCCTATCAATTAAGGAACTGTATGTATAGACACTTGGGTTATGGCCATGCTGAGACATTCTAACAAGAACATTTTGTGCCTCATCAAGCTTACCAACTTTGCAGAAACCATCAACAAGAGCATCATAGACAACATGATTTGGCTCACAGCCAGATGATAACATTGCATCCAACAAATCATGAGCCTCAATTACTTTGTGAGCTTTACACAACCCATCAACCAATGCACCATAGGTAAAAACATTTGGTTCTGTACTGCTAGTGCTGTTAACTTGAAAGTACATGTCAACATCCTTTCCTTCATAAGTTCCTCTCATTTTTGAATAAATTTGGCAGGCTTTCTCAATGTCACCAGCCTTACAAAGCCCATCAATCAAAGCACTGTAGGTGACAACATTTGGGAGACAACCCATGCCAAGCATACTCATAAACAGTTGATTTGCCTCTGAAACATTCCTAGCTTTAAGATAGGCGTGTATAAGTGAAGTGTAAGTCACAACATTTGGTGTGCAACCATTTCTTTTCATTTCATCAAACCATTTTCTAGCCTGTTGGATAAGCCCGACCTTACAAAAAGTGTCTATTAGAGTGGTATATGTGTAAACATCTGGTGTAATACCAGTAATTTTCATTTCTTCAAACAAAGAAAAAGCCTCCTCCACCTTCCAAGACTGACATAAACAACCAATCAATTTTGTGTATGTACTAGTATCAGGTACAAACCCCTTGCTCATCATCTCTCGCAAAACATTGAAGACCCGATCAAACTTTCCCAGGTTGCAAAGGCATTCTGCAAAGTTAACAACATTTACCTTATTAAGCACAACACCAACATGTAGCATTTCTTCGTATGCTTTTTCAGCCAATTCCATTTTTTCGGAACTTGCTTTCCCATCACCACAAACTCCTCCAATAAAAATGTTATAGGGTACATAACCCGGTCTGCAACCACATCTATCCATCTTTTTTAGCAGCTTATAAGCATAAGTATAATCTCCAGAAGTGCAATAAGCATGCAAGAGAGAATTAAACAATGATGGGCTTGGATAGCAACCCTCCATGATCATCATGGCAGTGATCCTCTTGCACCATCCAAGCTGTTTTTTCTTTAAAAAACCTGAAAGCAATGTTCTATAAGTTATAATATTTGGCAAGTGAGAATTTGAGCGCAATCTGTGAAGCAAGGAAATGGCTTCCTCAAACAGAGAAGCTTCCAACAATCCACTTATCATCTGAGTGCATAAAAAAGTGTCAAGGGTGAAATCTTCCTTCTCTAGGATTGTAAGAGCTTCCCCCCATCTCCCTGCTTTGCATAATGCCTGAACAAAACACCCTATTGTGAACTTGTCCATGTAATACCCTGAATTTGACATCTCCCTATGAACCAAAAAAGCTGAATCCAACATGTCAGCACTCAAAAGAACCTGAACCAGAGCATTATAAGCAGTTCTGGATGGCCTGTTACCAAAGTCCTTAAGCCTCCCAAGTTCCTCTATAGCCATCTTCCAAAATCCATTTCGACAGCATTTTCTTATCAACACATTAAGCAACCTCCCTAGCACTTCTCTGTCGTCTAGTTCAATCTCTCTAAGAAAATGATGAGGGATACTGTTCTTCTCGTTGAAACCAAGCACATCAAGCAAGGTATCATAAGTAAGAGTGTTGTGGGTATAGCCAATCTGTCTCCCGGCCCATAAGAAGAATTTCACCGCTAAAACAGGGAACTTCAGAAGCTTCAGTACCTCGACAACAAGATTATTGTCCAGCTTTCCCCGAAACTGACGCAGGTACTTGAGTGTCTGGTCATCCAAGTCATCAAAATTAGACCTAATCGCCTCAGAAATCAAAACAGCTTCCTCAGAAAACTCGTGTTTTAACGATGAATTACAGCCCGCAGCTGCTTCTTGCAAAAAGGCGAAGTCTTTGGCTGAGACAGCAACATGTTTCTTGTTTTCTTTGCAAACTACCCATCCATTCCCGGAAATAGAGCAATCCGGATCGACCAATCCTTGTAAATCGCCTATGTGAGAGGAACAACTACTACTTCTACTACTATAGAAGAAAAGACGGCCTCTTTTGTGAGTATTGAAGAGGGAAATCAATCGGTTCATTGGCAAGTAGCACAGAAGGTTTTCGGATAAATCTCGGGGCATCGCTGCACACTGCAATAAAATCGCGGCGGGTACCCGTCGGCTTAATGACATGAAAGAGAGGGAATGGCGGATTGGCGGCTAAACAGGCTTTCGAAGATTGGATTTCGATTCTGATGAGTTGAATGGTCCATGCAAAGATCTGATTTTGAGGTGAGTTGAGCGGGAGAAAGGAGGAAGACCTACTTGTCACGCTCCGCCACATTCGAGAAATCATCGAGATGAACAGAGGATGGAAGATTCTAGAGAAGGTCCGAATATGAGGAGTCATCAAAGGGGCTCTAGAAGATTCCACCACATGCAGGAGAGAGCAAGAAGGAAGAGCTCTAAAGAGGATCTAAGAATAACCTAGAATGTTCTAGAGTTATTTATGTACATTAGAATAGTCTAAGAGATAGAATATTATATTGTAATCTAGAAGCTTCTCTTGGACATTGTATAGTCCCACATTGGTTAGACGAAAGGCCAAAGGGATGGAGAAGGCTATAAGTAGGAGCTCCTCCCCTCATTTGTAATTACCCAAGCATTGAATCAAAGCATTCTAGTATTCAATTGCTAATTATTCCTTTCTCTCTATTCTTCTTCTTAAGAGTGCTTGGGGCGCTTAAGTCCAGTGTTGTGAGTGATTAAGCTGATTTAGTGTTAAGAGAGAGCGCTAAAGCCGCACGGGTGACTTGACGAAAGTTAGTCCGTGACAGTTGGTATCAAAGCTTTGGTTCGAGGGAATGGCGAAAACGTCAAGGAGCACGTGATGGAGTCGGAAGCCACTAATGTGGAGTCGTCTCAAGGGCGAGGTCGCCAGGAGCAAAGGGACCCCGTTGCCCCCAAGCCACATGGAAGGTCTAAGGAGATCATGGTTAGCCTTGATTCGCGCCTTGCTCGGATGGAGGAGGCCATGAATGGCATGGAGGGCCAAGTAGAGGAACTTGGCCAAAGGGCTGATGGACTCGAGGAGGAGGACGTCACCATCCATTCAACTATCAGAGGTATGATGCTCCAACTTGAGGAGACCTTAATAGGCCAAGTGGCTAAGTTGCGNATTCTAGTATTCAATTGCTAATTATTCCTTTCTCTCTATTCTTCTTCTTAAGAGTGCTTGGGGCGCTTAAGTCCAGTGTTGTGAGTGATTAGGCTGATTTAGTGCTAAGAGAGAGCGCTAAAGCCGCACGGGTGACTTGACGAAAGTTAGTCCGTGACATACTGCTCATAAAACCTGCAGAGTATCAAAAACATAAACACAATGTAACTGTAGAAAATTTAAATAAAATGGCAGAAAATTTAATATAAGGAAAATTACTTGTAGAAAACAGGAGAAAGTCAAAACCTCGCATATGAAAATTTGGGATTGAGTGTAAGAATTTTATAAAGGTGGGCGCTCAGAGTTAGCTATATGCTTTAATATCAAACATAAATAAGCCGCTAACCCGATAATCCGAGGAGGGGTAACTCTTAACTTCAACCTGAGTGATTAATCTGTGGACTTTTATAAATTTTCATAAAAAATCTTTAATTTTTCATGCATGTAAAGTTTATTTTGGCAAGCAAAAGTAATCACGTCACAAAAAGAATTATTATTATCTTATATTGTAGGTGTTTTCTTGTAAAATAGCATAGTCAACAGACTAATTACTCTAATCAGGCTAGGATTACCGGTATCCTAAGAGTGTAAGGGGCAAATCTTACCAAAACTGATGAATAGTATCATCAGTCATATCCTCTCTCTTTATTTAGGATCCATGAAATGAAAGATATTATTTAGCACACATAAGCTATGTCGCCATTGCCCCCGCCTAGACCTCTGACTTACTCTAGGCTGATGATCCATATGTGGCAAAATATCCCCAGTTTTTCACAAGGATTTAAATATCTTATCCAAGACTCAAATCCTTGAGCTTTGAATTATAAATGTAGGATAAGCAGTATAGAGTATTTTATTGAAAGTGCGAATGGGTCCCTAAGTTTTTTAGGATGATTTTCTTCAACAAAGCATAATTGATCCACATGTCCTTCAAAGTATCAAAAGGATTGTAAAAGTGTTCGTGACATGACCCTAACATCCTTTAGACCCTTTGAATCATTTCGAGTTCATTTGGACTTATCTTCTTATTGAATTAATTGTCCCCAGTTAAATTAGGTTTTAGTTGTGGTGTTTTAACTTATGCTTAGGAGCTTTAATGTTTAATTATTCCATAGGTCAGGTAATCCGACGTTCATTTGATGTTTCGTTTAGGAATTATGTGGGTAGACACTCTTAAGGACAAGTTAAGTTGTTAATGAATCCTCGTCTCTTCAATTGAAATTGAGCTTGTAGTGTTTTAAAGAGGTTGTAATCGATTGCATTTTCTTTTTTAAACCTCGTTAAGTAATTTTAGATCAAGTCTGGTTCGCTATTGAGCTCTTAAATCCTTATGAGTAAATTTGTAATTTTGAAAAATGTTGCATGAGATGAACTTAAGTTTTATCAAAAGATTGTATCATCATTTAATCATTGATTTGGGACATCAAATCAATGATTAATATCTTTCTAGATTAAGCCCTTCACATTAGGATCATCCAACTTAATTGATTTCCAAACCACAACAATTTAAAAAATTATATTTTTTTCCTTTCATATAAAATAACATGAATTGGTTTCTACCATTTAACTCTTTATATTTCAAACATTTCAGAGAGTTAATTATGATCAATAATACTCATTGACCCTCTGATTTGACTTAAATCTTAATTGAAGTTCAAAATTTCTTAATTTTCATCTAGCCCATAAGGCTCTCTACTTCATAAGTCTTTAAACGTAAATCAACTGATTTTGAAACTTTGTTGTTACCCTACTCATGAGTTAATTAAAATATTAGAGGAGAATTTATATTTTTCTGATTTTTATTTAATTTTTAATAATTGTTTTAGTTGAAAATTAAGAATCCTCAATGATAATTAATTTAACTAACTAAGATATACTTTCTCTCTTTAGGAGAATTATTGGAGCTTCGCCTAAGTAAGAGGATCGCTTGGAATGTTTTTTGTGAATTTTTTAATTATATGTAATTTTTACAATTTTTAATTTATTTTAATGGGTAAAAAAATAGAAAATATAGAATTTTATTTCAAAAGTTCATTTGTATATTTTTCATAAATCTCTCTGACTTCAAGGAACTAAGAAAAATAAATTTCATATTTCTTTTCTGATTTTCAATTTATTTTTTATAATTATTTTGTTCAAGAATAGAGAAAAATATGTTTAAATGTTAAAAAATGTAGTTTTATATTTTAAAATTTTAGGAAAGCATTTTTAGTGGTTCTTTGTAATTGAGATGAGATTCATGACAATTTGGAGTATTTTCATACTTTTACTATTTTTTGATATTTTTAATTATTTTTAAATTAGAAAAATGCTTAAAACTTAACTTTTTATTTTAACTTCAATTTTGTTTTTCTTAAGTTCCTTAAGTCCCAAGAAACTTTCCAAACTAATTTTCATAATTTTCTGATTTTTTTAGCTATTATTATTATTATTTTAAGCCAAAATTATTATTTACTTAGAAAATATATTTTTTTATTAAAAATAATTTCTTTGGCTTTCAAGTTCTTACATAGGTCTGCTAATGTGATTACCTATAATTTGGCCAATTTTGCTAATTATTTGAATTATTTTATATTTTTACAGTTTTTATTAATTTTTTTAAATTTTAAATAAGAAAAATAAATTGAATTTTTTAAAAATCTGTCTTTTACTTTTCAGAGTCCTCTGACTATAGTAAACACACCAATGTTGATTTTATATTTTTCTGAACTTTATTTTATTTTTTATAAGTTTTTTAATTAAAATAATGTCAAACATTTTAAAATTAGGGCTTTTGGCCATAGAGGTGTACTCTAATCTTGA
>NEWO01000665.1:289638-308770 GCA_003013225.1 Phalaenopsis aphrodite | reverse complement strand
GCTTATTTGATAAGGAAGCTATTTCCTATAAATATAGAGATGATGTTGAATAAAATGCTTATTTTCCCCTGTAAGCTAAGTCAATTCATAACAACCTTTGCTTCAATATAAAATACTGAGAGCTGTACAACATGCCCTTCAAAGGTTAAGAAAGAACTTATGGCATATGCCTGAAAATCTTTTTTCAAGCACAGGCAGCCTCTCATCCGGGCTGACAATCAATTGTAGTTTTGTAATGCTATTTGGAAAATATCACATTAATAGTTTGTGGGGCAAATGCTAGCAAATTTATTTTAATGAGTTATTATCTTACATTCAAATGGAAAAGTAAATTTATTAATTGTCTCATCAGAATAATTTTTTTTGTTTTCTTCTTACACAAGGAGTCAAAGATCAAGTATTCAAATAAATAGGTGACAAATTGTGCTATAATGCTCCCAATGATAATAATAAATAATAAATGGGGATGGAATTTTCAAGGTAGTCATTTAATTGATTTGAAAACAGTTTAAGTGATAATTAATGTTCTACACATAAAATATGAGCATGAATTTCGAAGAGATCTTATGGTCATGTGTAGGAAAATTATCAGCGCGATGCTTGAGTTGATCAAGCGGTCTAGAATGGAACATGTAAAATTTTTTAATATGATAGGAAACTACAAGGAGTCATGAAGCAGATCGATTTAGGATCGACATCTGAGCAAAGAAAAGCAAGGCCGATCAATTAAACAAAGTCCCTACTATCAAATGGCCATCCGGGCCAAAGATACTTATATCGATCGCCTCATGGCTTACCGATTGCCACACAAAAAGCCACTCGATTTCATAGAATAAAGGCCTATCGACACTTAGTTGACCGGTCCAAGGGCCTGCCAATCAAAAGACTTGGATTAACGAAAGGATGTCGAATTCGGTTACTGATACAGAAGAGTATTAATGTCAGTTATGAATATGAAAGAATGTCAGTATTATTTATAGCTATAGAAAAACAGTTAAATCTGTTATAACTATGAAAATATATCAAAGAGGGGAAAATTGATCTGCAACACCTATAATCAATTAAGGGCAAATTGATAAGAATAATGAATTGTTACACGGCCATTGAAGTGGGACGAATCTACTATCAAAGGTCTTCTTTGATTATAAACATGGATCATTTTATGAATGAAGGGGCGTAACTTTTTCCTTGGAATTGTTTATCTAGCACTATATTCTTTTTATTTCTCTTCTTCCCTCTTTCTTATGTTCTATTTCTCAAGGAGTGTTCCAAAAGATAAATTAGAATTCAACATACTAAAAGGTGGTCCGGTGAGCGTGGACATGCCCTAGACAAGAAGTAGAACATACAATTGATATGAAGAAACTCAATTAGAGACACTGCAACCATGGACTACACTATAGAATTTGTGCAACAACAATTCAACAACTAAAAGATCAAATGATAATCACCATTTGAGATGCTATTATTGAAAGGAAGAAACAATAACTTTTCATATTATGGGAACCTCACAAGAAACCACATCTTCTTGAGGAACCTCCACAAAAGGAATCACAAGTGCCTAGTGGTCAAAGAGTCATCCTGACACCACAAAAACAAAAAGACCACCACTACATTGATAGTGTTTGGTTCATTCCGATGAAAGGTCATCGAACTGTACATGATGAAACACACTGATAACAACCAGTAGAAAAGTTTACGACCTGTCACCTTGATTCTTACAAGGGTTAGACTGACCCGATGGACCATATCACTGCCTTTGAGTCGACAGTGGGTATGTTGAGGATCACTGATGACCTAAAGTGTATGTTGTTCCTTACCACGTTGATAGAGTTTGCCCTCGTGTGATTCAACAGTTGTTGGCGAGTGTTATCTGCTCTTTTACTAAGTTCAAGAGCTATTTGTTACACACTTCTCTCGTGACTGGAAACCTTTGAAGAAGTTGCACATTGTTTTTCAGATCAAGCAAGGAGAGAATGAGAGCCTTTGTTCTTATATCATCCAATTCTAAAAGAAGATGTTGGAGATCAAAAGCCTATACGATCTCTTTTACGCAAGGAGTCAGGATGGAGTGATTCAAATATGACTTAGTCCTATACGATCCCAAGTCTTTGGCGAAGTTGATGGAGATGGCCAACAAAAAAAATGTTATTAAGGATGGAGATATCAATTCCCCCATCACTGAACTAACGTTTGTCACCATCGTTCGAAGAAGAGGGTCGTGCAAGATGACATACAAAAATTGATGGATGAAAAACATCCTTCCGATCATTTTTATTATGAGAACAATTGACACACTCATGACCAAAACGAAGGCAAAAGTAGCTAGGTTCAAACCTGATATTCTGACAAGTGGCTATTTAACTACAATGAGTGATTGCACTATGAAACATAGAAGATCCGACTGAGGGTCTCAATGGTTGAGCTTGTGGAGGCCTTCTAGAACAAGGAATGCTTTAACAAGGCTCCATCAATGAAGACTGAAGCTTTTTTCTGAAACCCCAACAAGTATTGCGAATACCATTGGGATCACGACCATGACAAAAAGGAATGCTTTCAACTTTGAAGCCTGGTCGAGGACCTAATATGGGCGTGGAAACTAAAGGAATTCATCACTTTCAATGCCGACACTAGAAGACAAGGCAAAGCTTGAGCTAAGCAGTCGTCAGATGAATCTGTCCTCACAAATGCCATACATATTGCAGGTATAATCCATACCATCTTTTGAGGAGGTGGAGAATCATCTCATTAGGCCACTCAAAAAAGGTTCTAATCAAATGAGGCAATCGTAATCACTTCCTATCAGAAATGTAGCAATCCTGCCATCATCTTTACCAACACAAATTTTCCCTAGAAGAAAAAACCTTACAACTATGCATTCTTTGTTACTGCCATGATAAAAAACTACCAAATGCGTGGTATCTTAATTGACATTAGGAGTTCTGTGAACATCTTGTTCAAAACAAGTTTGGAAAAAATAGGGTTCAAAATCGATTGCTTGACTGCAATCGCCTAGACACTCATTAACTTCTCAGCAATAGGAAAGAGGCCTTGGGTGTTATTGCTATGGGTGTCTCCTATGGTGAAGGAGATGAACAGTTTAACAAAACATAGGACTTCTATGTGGTAGGATCCCAATCAAAATATAACACCATTTTTGTTGTCCTTTATTGAATACTTATTGTGTAGTCACCTCCACCAATCATGTAATAGTAAAATTTCTTGACATAATCTCATATTTGTTAACTTTACACTATCATCAGCATGGAGTAAGAGCCACTCAACATCCACCTGAAGGGTAGGGGTCTCAAGAGTGGCGAGATCACCCTCAAACTCCCTACCTCAGCTGAAGAATATGGTAATTTGTTTCTAACAAGTGAAAATTTTGATCAAGGGAATAAAAGTTGCTAATTCAAAGCCTCCATGAGCACCGTGATGTTTTCTCCTGAATAGTGATAGAAATGTCAGGAATTTTGATCTATGTCGCCTACTATTAGCTTAACATCAATCCAACTATTCACTCTATGAAACAAAAACACTGGTTGTCAGCTAGAACTCTGGTTGGACCAATCTACAAGGAGCTGATGAAGCTAGAGGAGGTTGGTTACATCTAGAAGGTCTAGCACCCTACCTGGTGTCTCCAATGTTGTCATGTTACAGAGGCCAATAACAAGTAGATAATGCTCTTTGATTTTAAGAATCTAAACACTACTTGTCCAAAAGATAGCTTCTTGTTACCAAAGATCGACATGTCGGTGGATGCAACAACTGCCTATATAATGACGAGCATTTTGGACGCCTTCTCCTACTATCACCAAATAAAGATGCATGATCCCGAGAAAAATATAGTTGTGTACAATTTATAAAGTTGACTCCGCTTTGCAACGACATCAAAAACTTGATGTGGTATTTTATGAATAATAACATTAAACACTTAAAGTTGGGATTCTACGCAAGTATACATATCGTTATCAAGTAATATTAGACTTTCTGTTTAAGTCCTAAATATTGATCCCACGGGAAAGATTTAAATTTGAAATGACAAATTAACTAAGAAATTTACAGAAATCAAACAAAATTACTGTCACTAATTTTGAAAGTATAAGATATTATCAAAGCTAAATTATTTACTGCTAGTGGAATTTAAAAGTAGATTTTAAAATTAATAACTACTAAACTATGTTTATGTGATGAAGTTTTCAAATGTGAAAAAGCATCTTTCCCATTACAATGAGTTTTTGGTGAAATGAGATGAGATAAATAGTCTAAATATGTATTATACCAAATAGGAGCAATTTTAATTCTCTACCCTGATTTAGTGTTATAGAAAATCATTGACTAATCTTAGGTTTAGTCTCTAAATCTGTGGCTGGGCTAGGAGGATATTGGCTCCCACTCCAGAGCTCCCACTTCCCTTCCCATGAAGGCTAACTCTCTCTTTAGTTTTTAAACACTGAGATCAAATTGGAGATTTTTAGTCTGTCACCCTAGAAATCTCCAATTCTACACCCAACAAAGTATATTTCCCTATTTATTTACACTTAATCCCATGAACAAAATACTCCTTCATGGACTTAAATGTGATCCTCACTCTGTTGTAGAACTCATATTCCATTTCATGGATCATATGTTTTACAATATATTTTAACAATTCAATTGGCCAGATCGAAAAGTAAATTAAGAGCAGAGTTGAAAAACCATCACAATTTATCTTAAATTTTAAGCTTGACACATCCACATTATTTTTTCATTTCACTATATTTCAGAGTTGGGAGAAAGATAAAGGAATCTACTCAGACTTCATGAGAAAGATACGTCAAAACACAAATTTTATACATAAAAGAAAGTTCATACAACAATAATAAATAAATACACTTATCTGAAACTCTTTCTCAAAGCAAATCCTATGTAGCCTCTCTTAGGAAATGTAGGAAGAAGAAATCTCTCACTTTTCTTTCACTCCATCACTTCTTAGAGAAGAATTCACACTTAAAATCACCACAAAAACTCAAATCTATAAAAAAATAACTAACTAATGGTGTGGAATGTAGGTGTGTGAAGAGGGAAATTGAAAATGAGTGGAAGAAGTTGAAATGGTGCGAGGGGTGGGGAGGGGTTCTGATCAAATTTTGACCCTAAATAGAGCCTAGGTTGGTTCTCCAATAGGTGCATCCAACAACTCTTCAAAAAGCATCCAAATTCATTGAATTGTCTAGAATCAGGGCTNCTCTCTGTTTAAGCCCCAAATATTGATCCCACGGGGAAGGTTTAAATTTGAAATGACAAATTAACTAAGAAATTTACAGAAATCAAACGAAATTACTGTCACTAATTTTGAAAGTATAAGATATTATCAAAGCTAAATTATTTACTGCTAGTAGAATTTAAAAGTAGATTTTAAAATTAATAACTACTAAACTATGTTTTTGTGATGAAGTTTTCAAATGTGAAAAAGCATCTTTCCCATTATAATGAGTTTTTGGTGAAATGAGATGAGATAAATAGTCTAAATATGTATTATACCAAATAAGAGCAATTTTAATTCTATTCCCTGATTCAGTGTTATAGAAAATCATTGGCTAATCTTAGGTTTAGTCCCTAAATCTGTGGCTGGGCTAGGAGGATATTGACTCCCACTTCCCTTCCCATGAAGGCTAACTCTCTCTTTAGTTTTTAAACACTGAGATCAAATTGGACATTTTTAGTCTGTCACCCTATAAATCTCCAATTCTACACCCAACAAAGCATATTTCCCTATTTATTTGCACTTAATCCCATGAACAAGATACTCCTTCATGGACTTGAATGTGATCCTCACTCTGTTGTAGAACTCATATTCCATTTCATGGATCATATGTTTTACAACATATTTTAACAATTCAATTGTCCAGATCGAAAAGTAAATTAAGAGCAGAGTTGAAAAACCATCACAATTTATCTTAAATTTTAAGATTGACACATCCACATTATTTTTTCATTTCACCATATGTCAGAGTAGGGAGAAAGATAAAGGAATCTACTCAAACTTCATGAGAAAGATACAAAAAAATACAAATTTCATACATAAAAGAAAGTTCATACAACAATAATAAATAAATAACACTTATCTGAAACTCTTTCTCAAAGCAAATCCTATGTAGCCTCTCTTAGGAAATGAAGGAAGAAAAAATCTCTCACTTTTCTTCCACTCCAACACTTCTTAGAGAAGAATTCACACTTAAAATCACCACAAAAACTCAAATCTATAAAAAGAATAACTAACTAATGGTGTGGAATGTAGGTGTGTGAAGAGGGAAATTGAAAATGAGTGGAAGAAGTTGAAATGGTGTGAGGGGTGGGGAGGGGTTCTGATCAAATTTCGACCCTAAATAGAGCCTAGGTTGGTTCTCCAATAGGTGCATCCAACAACTCTTCAAAAAGCATCCAAATTCATTGAATTGTCTAGAATCAGGGCTTCCACTGACATTGGTGCTGTCAGCGTCAGAGGCTCGTTATTAAATCCCAAGCTTTTGTCAAATGGCGTCATCGGCGCCCAGTTTGGCGCCGTCGACGCTGAACAAATTTTGAACTTCTCCATTTTTGCTCCAAATTCAATCCTTTTTGCATTCTTTTTGCTCCAAGTCCTAAAAATCAATAACCTGCAATAAAATATAGAAAATACCTTTCATTAAAGTACAATATCATCAAAAATGAGTATAAAATATGTGTCCAAAAATGCATATATTTATGGTGTATCAAAATCCCCCAAACTTAAATGTTACTTGTCCTCAAGTAACTCCTTTATTACATAAAAAAATGAATTATGGTAAAGACTTTAACTTATAGATTTCCATATCTTAGTTCACTTGATAAAATAACATCACTTAAGAAAAACTCAAAATAACTCTAGTTAATACTAAAGGTATAAGAATATATAGTAGTCAAGTCTAAGATTTTTGATTCTCTATTCTTTCAAGAAAAATTGCAAATGATTCGTATTAAAGTCACTAAGAATATCCATATGAAAAACAATTTCATGAAATTTTACAAGTAAATATGCTAATACTAAAATATAAGTTTAGAAAATTTTTTTTTTCTTTTCTTTTCTTCTCTTTTCTTTTTTCTTTTTTCTTTCCAGAATCATTTTCAATCCTTTTTTCTTTTCTTTTCTTTCTTTTTCTTTTCATGTGAGGATTAATATATCTAGATAGCATTTAATGATTTTGAACTTCACTATCCCTTTCTTAAAGTTAAAAACTTTTCACATTCCTTCACTTTATAAATTCATATTAGCTTTAAAGATTTTTCATAAAGTTTTAATCTTTTCTTCTTACACGAATCTCTAAGATTTTTAATACTTCAAAAATACAATTTCCTTTACTAAAAATAGAAAAACATAGTCTATTCTATCATACCAAATAATCATAATCTTTAAAATTAACCTTTATTATTTAAAAATTTTACTTAAATTTATTATATATTCATAAACATATATATAGTTATTTAAAGTTACCCTCTAATACCAAAGTTCATGTTAAAATTTTTTAAAATATTTTAAAAATATAATTAATTGAGGACAAATAAAATTAAGTTTCTTTTCTTTAAAAAGAAATTTTCCTTCCCCCCAAAATTAAAATTTTAAAAGATTTTAAATGAAGAACTGAAAAATTAAGGGTTAAAGAAAACATTTAATACATAAACAAAAGACATACCTATTGAAGGTTCTGATTTGAAACTTAACTCTGACATATTGCAGGTGCTAATATGAAAAACTACAATACTTAAAACATTAAATAACACATAATTCATATAAAAATTTGTTGAGAAAGAGTTAACTACAAATACATCCAACAAAGTACTAAAAACTAATAATATTATTAAAAACAGTCTCATAAATCCACAGTTTACAACATAGCATACAACAAAATAAAGTACCACATTCCACAAATAAACAGTCTAAAAAATAAAGTACAATTAAACATAAACTAAAAAAAAATATAACTAAAGCTTCACCAATCATCATCATCATCATCTTCTTCTTCTTCCACATCTAAATTCTGCTGCTGATATGGAGTAAAAACTGGGTGAGTAGGAAACTGAACTCAATGATCACCCTTCATGAATTTGACCATTGCATCATCGTAAGTAGCATCGTATTCAAACTTCTGTCTTATCAAATCATCAAAGTGAGCATTTCTGCCCTCCATATTTTCCATTATATGATCCATTATCAAAATATCTCCCTGTTAGATCATTATTTGCTCCATAAGTTTTTGAACAGTAGGGGTACTAAAAGTAACTGAAGTAGAAGGAATATCCCTGGTCCTACTTCCAGATCTCCATCCAACATGAGATTCATAAGTCTTTATAATCGTAGGCTCAATAGATTTTAGAGGTTCAATCTTTTCCTCCTCTGGTCTATAATCAATTCCTGCTTGTTCACATAGTGTGAAGATAAGGGCAGGGTGTGCTAAACCTCCAGTAGTCTCTCCAAAAGCAATAGATCGAGTGTTCCTAAAAATAATAGACCCTACATCTATTCTTTTCATCTGATGGATAGAGAAGTTCAAGATGGCTCTATCCCTTGTAACCTCACTATGATGATTTGTTGGTATCATTCTTCCAAAAATAAAATAATGTCAGGATTTAGATACTACATTTAATATAGAAAGAGGAAAGTTTACCTTAACTCCATTCTTCACCTTCCAAGTTCCTCTTCCATCAGTAAGAAAAGAAATAACTTCATCAAAGGCCTCATTCATAGTAGAAAATGACTTATATTGACAGTTATACACATCTTCCAACTGATAAAATTCATTAATTTTACTTGGAGTAAAATCCATCATTTTTCCATGAACAAACACAGAGTCTTCAGAAGTCTCTTTGAAATTGGCATAGAACTCCATCACTACGCCAATAATCACCTCGGCTGTAAAGTAGCAAAAATTCTCTCGCTGCCGAACATTGATTAATCTGTCAACTTCTCCTCTCAGATTTTTAAATCCTCGATTCGGAATCACTTTTTTAGTGTTACATAGATGATACCCTAAAAATATATGCATTTTTAGACCCATATTTTATACCTATTTTTGGTGATATTGCACATTAATGGAAGGTATTTTGATGTTTTCTTGCAGGTTGTTGATTTTTAAGGCTTAACGCAAAAAAGGAAGCAAAAATGATGAAATTTGGAGTCAAAATGATGTTTATAAGAAATGCTCAGCACCGGCACTGCCGACGCAATAACAATTTAATGCTGGAGATTTTTACTCAGTACCGACGACACCAGACCAACGCCGATGGCGCTAGAGGCGGTGTAGACCCCGTTTCTAGAAGGTTTGATGTATTTGGATGACTTTTTGAAGAGTTTTTGGAGGCACATCTTAGAGAACCGACCATGGGCTCTATTTACGACCAAATTTCATCAGAAAATGGGCTCCTCTACGTTTTTCACTCCTCTAAGTTCATTTTTTGCTCCACATCATTCCATTCCATTAACATATTGGAGTCAACTAGTGATTTTGCTTTCATAGTTTAGAGTTTTTGTGGTGAGATTTAGTGTGAAACTTTCCTTAAGAGTGTTGGAGAAGGAGAAAAGTGGAGAATTCTTCTTCCCACATTTCTAAGAAAAGGCTACAAAGGAATTGCTTTGAGAAAGAGTTCCAGATAAGTTTGCTTGTTTATTTAATGTTGTATGAAATTTATTTTATATATGAAATTTGTGTGTTGTTGTATCTTTCTAATGAAGTTTGAGTAGTTCCCTCTATCTTTCCCCCTACTCTGAGATATGGTGAAATGAAGAGATAAAATGAATGTGCATAATTAAAATATAAAATAAATTGTGATGATTTTTCAACACCGAACTTAATTTACTTTTCAGTCTGACCAATTGATTTGTTAAAATATATTGTGAAATATATGATCCGGGAAATGGAGTATGAGTTCTACAACAGTTTGAGGATCACATTTGATTTCATGAAGGAGAAATTCGCTCATGAAATTAAGTGCAAATAAATAGGGAAATATTCTTTGTTAGGTGTAAAATTGGAGAATCTTTAGGGTGACAAACTAAAATCCCTAATTTGGTCTTAGAGTTTAAAAACTAAAGCGAGAGTTAGCCTTTAGGTGAAGGGAAGTGAGAACTCTGGAGTGGGAGCCAGTATTCTCCTAGCCTAGCCACGGTTTTAAGGACTAAACCTAAGATTAGCCAATGGTTTTCTATGCACTGTATCAAGGTAGAGAACTAAACTTGCTCCTATTTGACACAATACATATTAAAAACATTTATCTCATCTCATTTCACCAGAATTTCTCATTTCACCAGAATTTCATTGTAGTGGGAAGGATGCTTTTTTCACATAAGAAATCTTCATTACATAAACATAGTTAGTAGATTAATAATTATTATTCAAAATTTGCATTTCCGTTTTTGCCAAAAGTTAAGTAATTTAGTTTGGTTAATATCTCAAAATTCAAAATTAGTGATAGTGATTTCGTTTGATTTTCTATAAATTTCATGTTAAAATTTATCATTGCTAGCTTACACCTTCCCCGTGGGATCGATATTTGGGGCTTAAATAGAAAATCCATTATTACTTGATAACGATACGTATACTTGCGTATAATCCCATTATTATTTGCATATAACTATATATATATATATTACACAACTTACTTTTCATATAAGAATCAAGTTTTTGGCGCTGTAGTGGTGTCAACTTCATAATTCTTTACATATAAAAATTCAGGATCAGTAGACTATTGAAGCAAATGTTTGCCTTGTAATTAACAAACTTTTGATCATCAAAATCCACTTTTCTTTTTTCCTTTGCTCATTCTAGGTGCCACGGTAAATCTATAAAAATTTGATAAAATCCAAATAAAATTCCAAAAAGTCCAAAAATCACAATGTGAAATGTTTTAAACTTAAATCTACTAAGTAAGAGTTCTACACCAAAGGATTCTCTCAAAATTTCGGATCTTGACAATGTGAGATAAATCCCTAGTGAAAATAAAAAATGTTGAGTTCAAAGTGTAGCTCTTACCTAGAAAAGATGAACTCCAAACTTTGTTTGCCTTAGAATAGCCTCAAATCTGAGCAATAACAAGCCCTAAGTGCAAAAACCGGAGGTTGAAGGTGACTCAAGGGGTAAAACTGGCATTTCACTGTGCATATCATGAATTTTAAAGGTGTCGCTGGTTTGGGTCGAGGGCGCTGTCGGCGCTCATCCTGCGCCGTCGGCGCTAGTGGCAAAAAATTCACTTATTTGATTTTTTCAATTTTTAATTTTCTCTCAATTTACTCCAAAGTTTATTTGGTCTTTTTGAACATAAATTTTCTTCTAAAAATAATTCACAAACAAACAATTTTACAAACAACACCAAACTAACTTTTATATATGAAAATACAGTTTTTACAAATACATTTTTCTAACCTTAATTCCACATCTTTAAAGCAAACTAAATTATAATTCAACATCAAAATTAAGCCACAACACTAAAATACTAACACAAAACTATACACATAATCAAAGTTGTAAAGCAAAGTAAAGAAAATCAAATCCACACAATTACATTAAAGCATAAGTATTTTAAAATAACAGAGAGTCTAACTTCTTCAATTAATCTGCCTCTTCTTCAGTGCTTTCTCCTCCTGTAATATCTCCCATAAACTGGTAATGGACATAAAAATTGTAGAAGGGTCTATACGGGAACTGATCAGTCAAATATTCATCGATCCATCCATTTTTCTTGAACATATGTACCAATCCTGCTTCAATTGTTCCTGTATGATCAAAGTTCTCCTTCATTCTCCAATACATTCTCCAATATAGGTGATCATTAAGGTAGTTACGATTTCATATTGCATTCATAATACTCTGAAGTTCTCTTTCTATTTTCTTCATTCTCTTCTCCAAAGATATTGAACTTTCAATTGCTGGTGGCATCAATGGTGTTGAAGCATGTGATGAATGGTCCAAAATACAATCTCATACTTCATTTCAATTTCCTATGTAATTTCTATCAATAGGAATTATGGGTTCCCAATGTAGTAAACCTTTTTCCAAATTTTATATGGAACTTGAGATTGACTGCAAAGTAGAAAAATTGTAGAAGGATGCCCAAGTCTATATATTGGCCCATTCATGATAATACCCATAACAGATTTGAAAATAATTGAACCCACATCAATGAGTTTTCAATTTGAATGCAATAGTTTAGAATGACACTTTCTCTTGTAACTCTACTAATCTTCATGATAGGTAGTAGTTTTGTGGATGTGAAGAAATGCCATTGTTTTGAAATTGGGTTAAGCAGCGACACAGAGAAAGTAACGATTCCCTCATCTCTGATTTCTTAATTATCATGTTCATTCGTCAGAAAATTATATACTTCTTGCATCATATCTTTTGTTGGATAAAATTTGTATAATTACAAATTGGAACGTTTTCTATCATATACAAATCATTAATCTGAGTCGGAGTAAATGGTACAACCTTTCCTAAAACGAAGAAAACTCCTTGGGTAATTCCATGTAGGTTGACTTAAAACTCTTTTACTACGGGTACTACAACTGCAGTGTAACACAGAACTTCCCAACGTCTCTGTACAATGATTTTCTCGATCTGTGAACTTGGATTACTAACTCCGTGATTAACAAAGCCTCTCTCCTTGATAAGTCTCTTCTTCGTGATGACTTTGTCGTATAATCTCTACGCATCAAAACTGATAAACTTTTTTCTATTAAAAACTCAATATCTTGAAGTATTTCTGGAATTGGATGCCATGAAATTTGAAATTAGGAAGTTTCTGGACGTTCAAGTCAGTTTTTAGGACTTTAAAAACACCTCTCAGTGGTAATTATAGAGAAAAATCTCGCCAAAGTCCCCCATAACTGTTCAGCAAGTGAAAAATACTTGGGACGCCATCGACGCTCCCGATGGCGCTGTCGGCGCCCATTCTGACATCGTTGGCGCCAGAGGCCAAATTCGAGTTTGAAATTTTTTTGTTCAATTTGATTCCAAATTTTCCTCTAATATCAATATTTGTCTTACTTTATGATATATAAAATTGTGTAGGACTTAAAAATACTATTATTTCCTAATATATAAACACTCTTATTAATAAAATAGTAATATAAAGATATATAGATTTATATATGGGTTGCCTCCCATAAAGCGCTTGGTTTAACGACACCAACCCGACATACCAATGGTTTAGTTGGGTTGACTTAACATTGAAACTTCTTTAAATTGGGGTATTTGTCCTTTATAAAAATGTTTCAATCGATGCCGATTAACTTTAAATATCTTTCCAGTTTTAGGATCCTTAATAACAACAGTTCCATAATAATAGACTTTAATCACTTTAAATGGTCATAATCATCTGGATTTCAGTTTTCCTGGAAATAATCTCAATCTTGTATTATATAGTAGAACTTCTTATCTGGATTAAATCTTCTTATTAATAATCTTCCAATCAGGCGATATTTTCATTTTCTCCTTATAGATTTTTATATTATCATATGCTTCATTTCGGATCTCCTCAAGTTCATTGAGTTGCAATAATCTTTTCTCAACATCATCTTTTAGATTGAAATTAAATTCTTTAATTGACCAAAATCTTTTATTCTCTAATTCTACTGGTAAGTGACATGTTTTTCCAAAAATAAGTCTGTATGGGGACATTCCTATAGGAGTCTTATAAGCAGTTCTGTATGCCCATATTGCAGTATCTAATCTAGCAGACCAATCCAATTTATAGAGATTTACAAATTTTTCTAAAATTCATTTTATTTTACAATTCAATATTTCTGCTAGACCGCTAGTCTGAGGGTGATAAACCGTAGAGAATTTACGCATAATATCATATTTCCTTATCAATTTCTCGATTCTCTTATTTCTAAAATGGGGATCCTTCATTAGTAATATTACTCCGGGCATTCTATATCTTATTAAAACTTTTTTAATTAAAAATTTAGAAACACTCTGAGCATCACATTTAGGTACAACAACAACTTCAATCTATTTGGACATATAATCAACAAGTAATATATATAAGTTTCCAAATGAAGACATAAATGGTCCGATAAAATCTAATCCCCACACATAAAAAATTTCAACTTTCAATGTGTAATTTAGAGGCATTTCGTTTCTTCTAGAAATATTTCCTACTTGCTGACATCGATCACATGTTTTAATATATTCATTAACATCTCTAAAAAGAGTAGGCCAATAAAATCCAGCTGCAAAATTTTATAAGCAGTTCTATTTGTTCCAAAATGTCCTCCAAATTGAGAATCATGACATCTTTCAATTTTTTGTTGAGTTTCTTCATAAGGCACACACCTTCTAATAATTAGATCTTTATATTGTTTATATAAATATGGGTTATCTTAGAAATAGAATTTTGAATCATATATAAATTTGTTTAATTATTGATTCTTAATATCTGGTGGTAGAATATCACTTATACTATAATTTACTATATCGGTTTACCACGGTGTATCTTTTTCATCAATACTATATAATTATTTATCAGGGAAATTTTCTAAAATTTCATTTGCAAAATTAGTTAATATTTCTTTTTCTAGTCTAGACAAATGATCAGCTATTTGATTATCATTTCTTTTTCTATCAACTGCAGAAAAATCAAACTCTTACAAAAGAAGTATTCATCTAATTAATCTTGGTTTAGCATCCTTCTTTTGCATTAAATATTTAATATCAGAATGATCTGCATGCACTATACATTTAGTTCCAATTAAGTAACGTCTAAATTTATCAAAGGCATAGACAATAACTAATTACTTTCTTTCAGTAGCAGTGTAGTTAATTTGAGCATCATTTAGACTTTTACTAGCATAAAATATTACTTTAAAAATTTTATTGTGCCTTTGTCCTAACACAGCTCCAATAGCATAATCACTAGCATCACACATTATTTAAAAGAGTTTTTCCTAATCAGGCGGTACTATTATAGGTGCAGTGATTAATTTTTCTTTCAATAATTCAAATGCTTTTATGCATTCCTCATTAAAATCAAATTTCATATCTTTTCCTAAAAGTTGGCATAATGACTTAGTTATTTTTGAAAAATTCTTTATCTAACGTTTGTTGAATCCAACATGTCCAAGAAAACTTCTTACCTCTTGGACCGTAGTCGGTGGTGGTAATTTTTTAATAACTTGAATTTTTGCAGGATCTACACTTGTGTCATTTTAAAAAATTTTATGGCCAAGTACAATTCCTTCTGCAACCATAAATTGACATTTTTCCCAATTAATACTGGGTTGAATTTTTCATATAATTCTAGAACTTTCTCTAAATTATTTAAGCATAATTCAAATGAAGTCTCGAACACAGATAAATCATACATAAATACTTCCATTCCATGCTCAATCAAATTACTAAATCTTAACATCATACATCTTTAAAATATTGCAGGTGCATTGCATAGTCGAAAAGACATTCTATGAAAAGCAAATGTTCCATAATGGCTTGTAAATGTTGTTTTGTCTTGGTCCTCAGGAGCAATTAGAATTTGATGATAACCGGTATATCCATCTAAAAAATAGTAATATTTATTTCCAGCCAATCTATCCAACATTTGATATAGAAAGGGTAAAGGAAAGTGATCTTTCCTGGTGGCCAAATTTAATTTTCTATAATCTATACAAATTTGTCAACCAGTAACTTGCCTTATTGGAATTAATTCATTTTTCTCATTTACTTCAACGGTCACTCCTCCTTTCTTTAGAACACAGTGAATTGGGCTTACCCAAGCACTGTCCGAAATGAGATATATAATTAGAACATCTTACCATTTTAAAATTTCTTTTTTAACTTCTTCTTTCATTATGGGGTTTAATCTCCTCAGAGGATCAACTTTAGGTTCATATTGTTCATCTAATAAAATTTTGTGCATACAAACTGAAGGATTAATTCCTTTAATATATGCTAAAGTTCATCCAAAAACCTTTTTATATCTTTTTAACATTTCTATTAATTTTTGTTCTTGAATTTCAGTTAACTCAGAAGATACAATAATAGGCAATGTAGGTGAATCCCCTAAAAATACATATTTTAAATGAGCAGGTAATACTTTCAGTTCAAGTTCAGGTGGTTTAATACTTGAAGAAATAAGATTTCTATTATCATTTTCTAACAAATCTAAAGTTTAAAATTTGTCATGAATATAATATAAATTTTCTTCTTTTATTTCATCCTCATTTTCTCTAAATTCTTCTTGCTTTAATTTTTCTTTGAACTCTTTCTTAAATTGCTCATTACTTAAATAATCAGTAACTTCCATCCTAAAACAATCATAGTCTTTTCTATCGCAGGATATTTCAAAGCTTTTACAATATTAAATTTTACTTCTTGATCATTAACTCTCATTGTTAATTCTCCTTTTTGCACATCTATCATAGCTCTCTCTGTTGCAAGAAATGGTCTCCCCAAAATAATAGGAATTTCTTTATCTTCCTCCATATGTACTACTAAAAAGTTGAAAAATTAGTTTATCCACTTTTACTAATACATCTTCTATAACTCCTTTAGGATAAGTCATTGATCGATCAGCTAACTGAAGAGTTATAGTAGTAGGGGAAATCTCTCCAAAATCTAAAGTTTTAAAAATTGATAGAGGCATAAGATTGATACTCGCTCATAAGGCTTTTTCATAAAACTTTTCACCAATTGCACAAGGTATAGTAAAACTACCAGGATCTTTTAACTTTTCAGAAAGTTTTTTCTGGATAATAGTGCTACACTCTTCACTAAGTGCAACTGTCTTATGATCTGCAAACTTCCTTTTCTTATTTAGTATATCTTTCATAAATTTACCACAACTTAGCATTTGTTCCAAAGCCTCAATGAAAGGAATGTTTATCATTTACTACTTAAGAATTTCCAAAAAATTTGTCAATTGTTTGTCTTTAGTATTCTGTTTTAGTCGTTGAGGAAACGAAGGTAATGGATCTTTGAAGGAAACTTGTGTTTGTTCATTTTCATTATGGTCACTTTTTATCTCTTCCTTCTCCTCGTCAACTTCTATTTCTCTTTAGATTCCTGTTTCAACTTCTTTTCCACTTTGTAATTAAATTTATTTAATTTGTTCTTTATTTTGATCTTTGGGATTAACTTCCACCGTACTCGGAAGTTTTTCGGAAGGACTGTTACTAAGTGCAGTAGCAATATGCCTAATTGATTTTAAATATTTCTAATAGCAGCCCCTTGATTTTATATTTGATTTTCCATATTCAACATTACCTCTTCCATCATTAATTTCTTTTCCTTAACCTGTGGGTTAGGGTTAGAGTTAAATCCAGAAGGATAATAAGGTCGCTAATTAGATTTCTTTGGTTATTTAAATTTCCTGAGAGGTTCATCGAATTGTTATAATTATTCCAACTAAAATTAGGGTGAATTTTCCATCTAAGATTGTAATAGTTAGAATAAGGATTGTTATTTCAATTATTAATATCATTTAAAGTTTCATAAGATGATTGAGAATCAATTATCTGTCCTAGTGAATTTTCCTCCAATACCAGTGGTATTTGAGAATAGTTCACTCTAATTTGATCAATCTTTTTTGACATAACAACAACTTGAGATGCTAAAATAAACATTGCATCAAATTCATGAATACTAGCTACTCTCTTAGGATTTACCCATTCACAGGGCCATTAAAAATTATTAGATGTCATTTATTCTATTAAAGAGTATGCTTCATCAAAACATTAAAGATCCGCCAGCAACAACATCTATAATATATCTAAGTGATCCTACTAATCCATTATAAAAAGTTTAAATTATTAACCAATCTAATAAAGCATAGTGTGGACATTTTCAAAGGAGATCCTTAAATCTTTCCCAAGCTTCATATATTGATTCCCCTTCAAACTGACAAAAAGATGTAATA
Organism: Phalaenopsis aphrodite; assembly: GCA_003013225.1. Lineage (NCBI taxonomy): Eukaryota > Viridiplantae > Streptophyta > Magnoliopsida > Asparagales > Orchidaceae > Phalaenopsis > Phalaenopsis aphrodite. The sequence goes on along the minus strand of NEWO01000665.1, from coordinate 290,866 downwards.
TCATTTCTAAGCTTAGTAGTTTTTTAGGGTGGAAAATACTTAGCCAAGAATTTTTGTGATAGTTCTCCCCAAGTTCTGATAGATCCAGGTGCTAATGAGTTTAACCAAGCTTTGGCTTTATCCCTTAATGAAAAAGGAAAAAGTCCAAGCCTAACAACATCATTAGACAGTCCGTCATATTTAAAAGTAGCACAAATCTCAAGAAAACTAGCTATATATAAGTTAGGATTTTAAATAGGTGTTCCTACAAACTGATTATTTTGTATCATTTGGATAATAACAGGTTTAAGCTCAAATGAATTAGCAACAACATCAGGATTCTGAATAGTTAAGTAAAGTTCATCCGTTGTTGGATCATCATAATCTCTTAAAGGTATTTATCAATTTTCATTTGTTTGATTATCTAAGTTATTCACCATTTTGTTCAAAATTTTAATTTCTTTTTTTTTGTTTTCAAATTTTTCTAATAGTACATTTTAATTCTGAATCGTAAGGTACTAAACCTTCAGATCCAATATTTCACATAAACAAATATAATAAGCAAAGAAAAATTTCTTAAAAATACTCTTAAATATATAGTTATATATTTTTGGATTTTTGGATTTTATAATTTTTTTTGATATTTTGTATTTTGAATATTTTTATCTCTAAATTTCTTAATTTACTAAATCTATTTAATTTACCATTACCTTCCCTGACAACGACGCCAAAAACTTGATCCCGAAAAAATATAGTTGTGTAAAATTTATAAAGTTGACTGCGCTTTGCAACAGTGTCAAAAACTTGATGTGGTATATTATGAATAATAATGTTAAGCACTTAAATTTGGGATTCTACGCTAGTATATGTATCGTGATCAAGTGATATAAGACTTTCTGTTTATGTCCCAAATATCGATCATACGAGGAATGTTTAAATTTAAAATGATAAATTAACTAGGAATTTTACAGAAATCAAACAAAATTGCTGTCACTAATTTCAAAAGTTTAAGATATTATCAAAGCTAAATTATTTACTACTAGCAGAATTTAAAAATAGATTTTAAAATTAATAACTACTAAACTATGTTTATGTGATGAAGTTTTCTAATGTGAAAAAAACATCTTTCCCACTACAATGAGTTTTTGGTGAAATGAGATGAGATAAATAGTCTAAATATGTATTATACCAAATAAGAGCAATTTTAATTCTCTACCATGATTCAGTGTTATAGAAAATCATTGGCTAA
>NEWO01000665.1:245308-262899 GCA_003013225.1 Phalaenopsis aphrodite | reverse complement strand
AGGGTTAACTAACCTAAGGTTTAGGTTAATTAATCCTATTGGTTTAGGGTTAACTAATCTAGGGTTTAGGCTTAGCTAATCTTATAGATTAGGGTTAACTAACCTAGGGTTTAGGTTAAATAATTCTATTAGTTTAGGGTTAACTAACCTAAGGTTTAGGTTAACTAATCCAATTGGTTTAGAGTTAACTATCCTAGGGTTTTGGCTTAGTTAATCCTATGGATTAGGGTTAACTAATTTCTATGTTTTAGGGTTAACTAACCTAATGCTTCGATTAACTAATCTGATTGGTTTAAGGTTAACTAACATAAGGTTTAAGTTAACTAATCCTTTTGGTTTAGGATTAACTAAACTAAGGTTTAGGTTAACTAATTCTATTGGTTTAGGGTTAACTAACCTAAGGTTTGAGCTTACTTATGTTAGGTTTAGTGGCTAAGTAATCTAATCCCAAAGTTGGCTAATCAAGAACTGGGTTTAAATTGGGTTAACCCTAAATAAAAGAATTTAGATCAGTCCCACTAATGTTAGGAGACAGAAATGAACCCTAAATAGGCTAGACTCTAACTTGAGCTCGGGTTAGGCAAACCTAACCTAACTCAAACCTACTCCCCTAAATTAGTGAATTATAATTATTAAGATGGTTTTAAACATGGTTTTAAGATGTCCAATCTCTGTTTATAATCAAAGAGTAAAATCAGGGGAGATTTAGTAGTTCTACATTTTTTATTTTTCTTAATTATTTAAAATGACGCATTTCATTAAAAAAAAGAATTCTCGTTATAGAGAAATAAAAACAACTTGGAAAAATTAGACAATGTTATTTCCAAACCATTTAACATCTCTGTCAAACTTTATATTTTTATCATTTATATTTTAATTTTTATGATTTAAATACTCCAAAAAATTCAAAAAATAATTTAAAAATATTTAATTAATGAAAAATTGTGATTTTAATTTTAAAAAATTCTTCTTAGTTTCTTGAGTTCATAGCACCTTTTGGTTTATTTTTTGAATTTTTGTACAAAAAGTTATGTAAATTTGAAGTTAAATCAAAATTTTTTGAATTAAAAAAAAGAAATTAAAAAATGGTACAGTTTGTTTCCTCATGCCTGCAACGCACGCAAAAAGGTTTCAACGGCTGGAACTTCCCGGAGTCCGTTCTCCGCCGATTCTCAACCAAACTTCTCATTCTTGGGCTCGTTTTGTTCAATTCAAAAAACATTCATATGGATAATTGAGTGTTTTGTGATTTGTTTGTCGATTTGGAAGGAAGGATAGTTTGGAATCATCATTTCAAGTTAAGAGATATACCTTAGCCTAAGAAGTTTGTCCTCAATTAGTTTTGAATAAGTAGGCTTTTTAAAGCTTATCCAAGCCCTTGTGGCGTCGATTTGACGTGATTCTTGCGTCGAGTTGGAAGTTTGCCAGAGTTGGCCCGGCTTCGCTTGGAAGAGATGCTAACGGTCGTAAGGAATTGACTTTGTCTCCTAAGGACCTAAGAAGCCTAATATAACAATCTGGGCGAGTTTTGAAAGAGTTTTCTGTTCAAAATTGTAAGGTGACCATAAGCTTCAAATGGGTTTTCCGGCGGCAGCGGTGGTTTCCGGCGGCGGCGGCGGCAGGGTTGGTTGTGTTCCTCAAGTCAAGGAACACAACTTCGCTCAAGGATGCAAGTGTGTTTGGTGGCTCTATAAAAAGTTGTGTCTCTCCTCTCTTCCTCCTCTTCTGTTCTTATTTTCTTTTCATTTTGGCCACCTTATATGGCCATTAGGAGAGATAAGCCATGCGTGGATTTAATTTGCGGGGGCGCTAAGCCCATGTGTGAGAGAAAGAGAAATAAGCCATGCGTAGATTTAATGTGGTTTATCTATATATATATATATATATATATATATATATATATATGTATATATATATATATATATTTTTTTTTGTTGCATGCGTGCTTGCTGCATGTATGAGCTGTGATTGCTGCATGCGTGAGTTATTTTCATAGAATAGGATTTTTTATTTATATTATTTTATATAATAATAACAGTGATATTATTATTATAGTTATCAATAGCATATCTTCTCGTTCGAACACGCCCTTGTGATGAAATGGACGTCTCCCCTAGGCAAAATCGATATTCTGGACGCGATCGCGCAATCCGTTTCGTTATTTGAGGTCATTTCAGATCACTTTTTTGGCGATCAAGCACAAAAAAATGTCAAATTTAGTTTTCGTCAAAGTTTTTGTTTGCGATCAATTATGTTGGAAATTGATTATGGGTCAATTAAATGGATTTGAATTTAATTGAAATTAGATCTATATATGTTGAATTTGATGTGAATTTGAAATTGAAGTATTTGATTGATCATGAAGCTCAATTTGGGGATTTTTGGACTTTGGATCAATTTGAGGCAACCCACTTGGACTTGAATTTGGAGCTTGGAATTGAGTTTGAAATTGGTTTCAATTGGATTAGGACAAGGTGAATTTGAGTTTAGAATTGAAATTGAGAAAATTTGAGATCAATTGGGTGATTTGGAGAATTTAAGCACTTAGGAGCAAATTAGGATTTTGGTGAAAATGACTCAATTTGGTCAAATTAGCCTCAATGGATAGTTAAGAATTGGTTTTAGGGGTGTTTGAGAAGATTTTGAAGGTTTTGGGAAATTTTGGGCTACCAAGGGTATTTTGGTAATTTTGACAAATTTCGTTCAAAGTGGTCAAAAGGTTGATGTAAAGGCTCGATGTGGTTCAAGAAAAAAATTGGAGTCAAACGATAATTTCTGGGTTCATTTTCGATCGATCTGGATGGTTTTATGATCTCCAAAGCATTTTTTAAGTATTCGTTATTTTGGTGTCGAGGTGCCAAAAAGTTGTTCGAAAGTATGGAAATATTATAATCAAAATTCTCAAGAAGACATAAGAAATGATTTGATGTAATTTTTAGAACTTATTGGTGACTTTGAGAGATTTTGGAAAATTTGATATTTTGGGGGTCTAGGGGTATTTTGGTAATTTTTGGAAAAATTGGGTATTTTTGTAATTTTTGGGTTTCAAATAGTCTAAATGATAATATCAAATGGTTTGAAGTGTACCTTGTGATTCAATGACAACTTTGGGGAATTTTGAAAAATTAGAATATTCAAGTGGGGTATTTTAGGGGAAACTGAGTTCAAATAATTTTGGTTAGCCCCATGGGTGTAATGATTGCAACATTGTGATATGAAAATACAATGTTTATAATGATCATGATGATCATGAATGATAACACAAAGTATTGAAGTCCAAAAATGTGTAGAATAGTGTAAGGTTTTCCTACGGTCTAAATGTCTTATAGGAATTGTCATAAAGGTTCCCTTATGTAATGTCTAATCTTTGTATTAAAGATTATTGATCACATATACAACTAACATAGAGAACAGAGACTTGGTTGAAATATTTAAGAAGAAGGTGTGTACAATTTCTAAGATGCTAAGATAGTCATTAGGAAAGTCCTAAGGCTAGATCCTAGTCATTAAAGAAAAGACACCAAAACCCTCACCCAAAAGTGAGGTCAACAATGGCCACACCACTCAAGGCTAACCGTAAAACCAGACAGTCCTATGGGGACTCCTCTTCAGATCCCCACATGTTGGCTCCATCCTACTAAGTACTAGAGATTAGAACCAAATATGTGGAGCTCCAAGAAAATTGATGAACTGTTTAGAATTTTTAATGAGGTAGGGTTCCATTACTAATTATTTACAATAATCAACAGGAAAGTCCAATGGTTAGATCCTAGGCTTCTAAGGAAGAAAGACAAGATCTCAACAAAAGTGAGGTCAACAAACGGACCCAAGTTGGGTTAGACCTAAGGTTAAGTTCAATTTGAAATAAGTTTGAGTTAGGTTAAACTTAAGTTAGATCTAAGTTTGTTTAGACCTAAGGTTAAGTTCAATTTGAACTAAGTCTATGTTGGGTGAGACTTGGACTAGGTCTAAGTTAGGTTAGACCTAAGGTTAAGTTCAACTTGAACTAAGTTTAAGTTAAGTTAGAATTGTGTTAGGACTAAGTTGGGTTAGACCAAAGGCTAAGTTCAATTTAAACTAAGTCTAAGTTGGGTTAGACTTAGGTTAGGTCTAAGTTGGGTTATACTTAATGTTAAGTTCATTTGAACTAAGTCTAAGTTGGGGTAGACTTAGTTTAGGTATAAGTTAGGTTTGACCTAATGTTACATTCAATTTAATCTAACTCTAAGTTAAGTTTAACCCTAAAAAACAGTTAAATTTTGCCAAAATAACCCAACTTAGCCAAAAAAACACTTCTAAATTACAACTACAATGGATGCTCCAAAGTTAATTTTTTCATACTCCTAAGGAGGACTTGATTTACCTATTAACATGTTTGCCCTTTACCAAGGGTCATTAATTAATTTTGGGATTGGATTTGATGAGCTTAAAGTAGTGCTCAGTGGTCTTCCTCACATAATCTTGAAGAAAAAATCTTCAAGGGTGGAACCACCAATCGAGTTTGACTTAAACTCAAACCAAGACTTCCCTTCACTCAAGAAGACTCACTCAAGAAAGCTTTGAAGAGGAAGGCATCTACTGTGAGAAAGTCTTTGAAGTCTATCATTCTCGGTCCTATCGATGAAATTGGCCTATCGATGAAGCTAAGGAAATCGAACGTAAAGAAAAGGTGATCCTCATAGAGGAAGAAGAGTATGAACCAACATCCACGTTTGAGATTGGGTCCAGTTCCAAGGTTGTGTCACTAACTTGTATTCAATGGAGGAATAGAAGTTGCTCCGCCTTAAGAAAAAGAAAGAACAACATTGACCAAATAGAGGCCAATGAGTTTGAAGCAATGGGGTTTCCTGAGGACTACTTTCTCCTATGAGGAAGCTAATTCCACCCATTGTCTACTGCTCATGGCTAGGAAAATGTTCGCAGGATTGCTATTAGTCCACTTCAATCTTTTACCCAACAGAAAGATAAAGAAAAGTTCTTGATATTTTTAAGGACACGCTTTATGTTTGAAACAATTTCCTAAAAGAAAGGATGCTTGATTGCTTAGATCTTACAAGAGATGGCATGCACAACCTCCCCAAAAATAAAGAAGAAATTCTAAAAAAAAAAGCTACATGATACCTCCAGGGTTTCTATCAAGTTGCTTTTGGGAGATCGATAATACCAACTGATTCAACTAAGGTCCCCATCAAATTTTGTCTGGGGCCCAAGATGACAGACATCACCACCCCCATGAAAAGATAACACCTTCTACCTTCCATCAAGAATAGTATGAGACACCATCTCATTTTCCCACCAATGCAGAATGAGTTACTTTTAAAAGCCCAAGAAACATCTACAAGCATGAGTTCGCTTGTGCAAATGTCATGAACTGGGGATCGTATCCATCCACTACACGATGACATGCCTCTGAGGGTATCTCATCCCATACTAAAAAATAAGGTATTGAAATTATAAGACAAAGTCTCTAATGTTGTGGGTACACGTTGCACCATTTTAGTTGAATATTCTTAAGAAGAAACTTATTTGATTGAGAGAAGATTGCAAAAAATTAAGAACTAATCTAAGATAATTAATGGCAGACAGAAGAAAGGCTTCTTCGAAGAAACAGAGGAAGATTTTGTCAAAATCAACATGGTGAAAACTCATTCCACATTGTCTGCAGGAGAATCACTATGACCATGTGTCATACAACTGTGGGATGAACAAATCAGTCATCTCAAAATGAAAGTTGAGGAGATGATGGTTTCACTTGCAACTTTGCATAGTTCTCTACAGACAATACTGTCGCTAGCCATTGGGATTCTTCAACTGGAGGCAGTTCGTATTCTCAAGGATAAAAGATAATTGACAGATATTGAAGAGAGTACTCAGAAGAAAATGGATCCCACCCAGAGTGGAATTCCAGAAAAAAAACATAACACAGTTAGTGGAATAAAAAGTTAAATAAAGAATGGCCCAGGTGAGGGTCGGATCAAAAATTCTAAGAGGTAGACCCTATAAGGAGGTATTTGATTCTCTCAAATATCTTAAGGGCTTTGTTCCACTAGTCTTTAAAATGTTTGATGGGATTAAGGACCGTTATTAGCATGGTGCACACTTCATAGTAAGTTGTTGCAACGTGGGGGGTAGTGATGCTCTCTTATTTCACCATTTCATTAAGAGCCTTATGGTGTTGCTTATGACAGGTACACCGAGCTTCTCAATTGGCCCATTAAGTCCTTCACAAAGCTAGAAAATATCTTCATCTAGTGCTTCGTCGACACCCAACATCACTTTAAAGTTGAAAACTTGGTCAAAGAAAAACAAAAGCTAAGAGAAACTCTTGTAGATTACATCCTTTGGTGGAGGAACCTTAGCATGAAGTGTGAACCACAACTCTAAGAGCTACATGCCATAGAGATCTTGCTCAAACCATCTAGGACCGGTAGCATTCATTCTAAAAGGGTTCACAATAAATACATTTAAAAATTACTTAGTAAAGCTGTAGCCTCCCAGAAAAAGTCCAACAACTTGGTTTTATTAAAAAACTAGAAAAGCAAAGACCATTTAAGACATTCGAAAAGAAGTTAAGGAATGTCTCAATCATAGAGAAGGCTAAGCAACCAATGTAGGTGTAGCCCGAGCAAAGAAAAAAATAACAAAATGTCAATATATCACAACCACAACCACCCTTGCATCTGTATTTCTGATAATCAACTCAACAAAGGAAAAAAATGAAGACCAATTACAGATCAAATGAATAAAGAATATCCGTTCAATATAGAAGCTATGGCCAAGATATTTTGTAGCCTGCTCAAGGTACCATAGTTTAAGCTGCCCAAAGCTAAGAGACCAGGGGAAGTTGACATGAAGGACTAGCCCAATTATTGTGTCTACTATAGGATGCTTGGGCATAAGATTGAAGATTTCTTTATCTTCAAGGATTGGTTGGAATACAACTTCAATGTAGGGAACATAGTCATCCCAAAGGAATTCTTGAAAGAGCCCAAAAAGGGTTCAATTAATGTTTTCTATATTGGTGAATTGTTTCTATCGACCTCTATAAGAATGAAAACAAATTGGAGATATCATGGTATAAATTTTCTAAAAATAATGTCAACAAAATGAAACTACTTTAGCTTCAACATCAACATTGAAGCAGCTCCCACATCCATGAAGAGAAAAGAAAAGGAAAAAAAAGAAAACGATGTCAAAAGAATTAGATACCATAACAACATAGGGGCTACTACTTCCTTTGTAGTTTCCACTTCATCTATTCCTTCTACTTCCACTTAAGACACTATATTGGTTGTCATGAACCAAGAGAAGAAATCCCTTGATCCATTGATATTGTTTGAATTTTTCTTCATCCCTCCTAGGACAGTTAATGCAAAAATGTTTCATTTCACTTACATTTTGTCTATCTCTGATAATGACATTCCTGAAAATAACCAATTCGGTTTCGATCCCGTAGAGAATTCTCAAATTGTACACATTCTCGACGAGTTCAAAAATGACCATGATGACATTAAGAATGATAATACTTTTAATGACAGTGAAAATAAAGATGATTTTGCCACACTAGAAGTACAAGGAGAACCAATTTTCATGGTATTGTAATCATCAGACTCAAAGAGAAAAGATTCAGGTGAATCACCTTCGAAAGGAGCTCCGCCTTCGGCTCAAGAACAAGAAGAAATAATTGAAATCAACCTATGTAGTGGAAAAGTTCTACTTTCAAGGATAGCTCCAAAAGAAAAATAAATGGTCGTGCCAAAAGAAACAGTTCCACAGGTATAGAAGAAACTAATTGAAGAAAACACCAAAATTCCTAAGCTTTCAACTTCACCACCCAACAAATAGATACATCATTGAACAAGCCAAATACCTTATAGAGATACCGTATTACAATGGTATGGTTGGATCCATACCTCTCCTCACACCCTTAGCATCCTTGACCAATTGAATCAAAGGAACCACCCCTCACAAAGACACTCATCAATTTCATCAGACCACAGAATCCCTTAAAAACCTAATAACCCACCAACATATCACATATAGTATAAACCTACTCAACCAATACATGCATTAATAAATCTCACATCACCACCGACTCCTCAAACAACTACTTCCCTACCTCAATGGCCCATGTAACTATGGAGTACCATTGTCTTGGTGCTTGTTTTAGCCCATAAATTACCTTGTTTAACTTGCAGACAAAATTTGGATGTTGTTGGTCTTTGAATCCCAGGGGTTGATGCATGAACACTATATCATCTAGTTTTCCATGAATAAAAGCATTAGACACATCAAGTTATTGAGCCTCCTATTTGTGTACAACGACTAGAGCCAAAAACATGTGAATGGTAGAGAATTTTGCCACTAGGCAAAATGTCTCTGTGTAGGCAATGCCTGGTTTTTTAGCATAGCCTTGGGTAACTAAGCATACCTTGTATCTTGCAATGGTGCCATTACCATTGATTTTGATTTTATATGTCTAATTCTAGCCCAAGATGTTCTGATCCTTTTTGGTGGTACTAGGGACCAGTTTGACTGTAGTTGAAGTGTAAATAATTTCGTAGACATGATTTAACACCACTAAAAAATATTGTAGGCTTGAGAATAAGAGGATGGTTTGGTGTGGTATGTTTGGTGAGTAAGATCAAGGATTTGTTTGGGTTTTAAATGGTCTGTTTTGGTTCGGGTTATCATGTGATGAGTTGGTAGTTGGGGTGGATGTGGGATTATTTGGTTGGTTTTGTGGTGAGATGTGCTGTTGGGTTGAGGAGGTTTGTTAGGTTATATTTTGGTTTTATGGGTATTCTGGGTTTGGTGTGATTTGTGGAAGGGTGAAGGTAGGAAATAACAATGAGTGATGTATATGGTGGTGGTTTTTCTGTTATTGTGTGGGTTTGGTTTTGGTGGTAAAATAGAAATAGAGTTTCTATTAATGTGGCATGCCTTGACATAATGTTTTTATTTTTGGGGAGATTCCAACTTTTGTAGCCTTTATATTTGGGATTGTAACCAATGCATACGCCTGTGAGTGCTTTGTGTTGGAGTTTGTTTGTCATTTGAGGTGCCAACCAAGGAAAGCATGCACAATCGAATGTTTTGGGTGATGATACATTGGTGTTGTTTTGTAGAGTAGTTTGTGAGGGGACTTACTTTTAGTATTTTTGAAGGGCAAGATGTTGGTAAGATAAACGACTATTTGAAAGGCATCCATCTAAAAGGATGGGGGGAAACAAACCATGTTGAGTATGGTTCTAGCTATTTCAGAGATGTGCCTGTGTTTTCATTCGGCTAACCCATTTTGTTGTAGAATGTGTGGGCATGAGAATTGATTTTTTATTCCATGAAGTTGAAGATATTGCGTAGTTTCAAAGATATATCTTCTCTATCATTGTCTGTTCAAAGTGTTTTTATTTTTATGTTAAATTGATTTATGATGTAGTTACGAAGGTTGATAAAGTGCGTGGTGGTTTCATATTTATCTTATATGGGAAATATCCAACAGAAATGAGAGTAAGCATCTATTAAGAAGAAATAAGATAAATTAAAATATATAAATCCTTATCTTGAAGGGAGGGGAAAGAGCCCCCATACATCAGAGTGGAGTATTTCTAAGCATTTATATTGAGTATTACTAATAGATAATACTATTCTATGACTCTTATTTTGATGACATTCCAAGCATTGTGGTCGGGAGTAGGAGATGCATAGTTGGGGAGATTGTATTGAGATGGTTGATAATGTAATAAGATGGGGATGACCGAGTCTTTGATGTCAATTAATAGAGGAGGTGGGTGTGTGGAGAGCTTGTATGCTGTAGAGACATTGCTTAACCGGTCCTGTGAGGAGGGTCTTCAAGGTTTTTTGGTTCTGTATGTAGTATTGATCAGTATCAAAGGAGAAATTTCAACTATTATTTTGAGCTAGTTTTTGATTAGATAACAGATTGTGTGAGATATGTAGAACGTGAAATTGAGATGAGGGATCTAGATTACATGTGGGGGTGGGAAGGATAGCTCATCTCGTATGGGATATGTTGGCGACCTATCCATTTCCTTCAATAACATGAAATGTACTTTGATATGGTTGTGAGGAATGTAAGTATTCTATATTTGGATTGAGGTGCGCGGTGGCACCAGTGTCTAGAATCCAGTATTGGCTGTTGGGAGCGTTTGGTGCTATGTAGGCAATGTGAATTTTTTTTTGTGGTGGGCTTGTACTTGAGGTTAGTTTTGTGCCAGCATTGGAAGGCTAAGTGTCATGGTTTGATGCATATTTGGTAGATGATGCCTTGTTTGTTTTTGTTTGGGTTGTTGTGGTTTTTGGAAGGTTGGTGTGATTGTTGTGTGTTTTTGTAATTTGTTTCAGGTATGTATGTTGAGTTAGTTTTGGTTTTGTTGGTAAATGAGGTTGTTGTTTAAGTTGGTTAGTGGCCAGATTCGACTCCTCGCTTTGAAGTAGAAAGTAGGATTCCTCAAGTTTGATTGGATTGAGCTGTGTGCATATTGCAGTTTTAAAACGTAGTACAACGATAGCAATCCGTTAAGCGTGTAGAAGATTTTATCCTCTGCCTCGATATTGGCTCCTACTGCTGCAATGCAATCATTAATAATTTTTATGTTAGCCAAATACTGAGACATGGTGTTGGTTCACATTGTGATGTTGTGAAGATCGTTTTTCAGATGGAGCACTCTATATCTATTTGTTGATTGAAATCTTCGCTCAAGGGTGGGCAACATCTTGGTTATGCTATTGAGATTGAGTGCATATGATAGAATTGGTGTGGATATAGTTGATAACTTGCTGCCAAGAGATTTGATCGACCATGTGCCAGAGTTTGAAGTTTTGGTTTTCTCATGAACTTCCTGACTCACGTTTGATAATTATGGTGGAATGGGAAAATTCTCTACAAGAAATTCTTCAAATCCATTTGCTTTAAAGAGTTTCCATATTTGTAATTTCCATCTCTAATAGTTGTCATATTGAAGAGTTGAATTTGCTAATGTCTTGATGTTTGACATTAAGAACTTGTGTGATGCAGCTGTGCAAATTTCCTTCATGCGATTGAGAGATATTGTTGAATTGGATCTTATTATGATCAAGGAGTTTGGGGAATCAAATGATCGACTGCGAAGCTTTAAGCTCTTCTAACATGTAAGAAAAGAGAACTCCAATATTGCCCTACACAATATTCTCCCTGTAAGTGTATTACATACTTTACTCTCCCTTTCTTCACCTTTCTCTCTTCCCTTTGTTTATGCCCTTGCTCTCTTTCTTCTTGAATTTCTTCGGTGGAATCTTGTTTGTGCAACAATACTTTTGGCGGGATCTCTCCACGTGTATGGGAGGAAGATGATACTCAGGGCAAACTGTGCTGCCCGATTCTGTTTTGGTTGTTATCTGCGAGGACTAGGCTGTTGTGTTCTGCCTTTATAATAATAATAATAATAGTAATAATAATAATAGTAATAATAATAATAGTAATAATAATAATAATAATAAACATTGATCAAATGTTTTTTTTTCTTCTAATAGATGAATTGAGGGGGTGAACCACATCACCATTCAACATAATTATGGATAATTTTAGCCTTGATGTGTTGAATATAAAGATGTGATTAGTATTACTAAGACATTTTTTAGTCCTAAATTTGATTAGTCTTATCCACTCAGAATAGAATGGATATAATACATGCAACTATGCCGAGATTCTCCTCATAGATTTTTATTTCCCAGCATATTCCGACAAAATATCAATACTATTTTTTCTCCCATCAGTTTTAAATCAGAAATTCAAGGTTCGAAACCAGAACATGTTACAAGTTTTTAAAGAATCCTTTAAACCACTAAACTGCAGTTTCACTAATAATCTCTTGCATACATTAAAACTAACGACCAAATTAGTAAATATGCGATAAAGAACTGCAAGTTAAGTGGGGCAATTTATTCCATCAGCTCTCTCTCTCTCTCTCTCTCTCTCTCTCTCTATGTATGTATGTGTGGAGCACTATTTACGTGCGAGTACGCACGTTGTTCTGCGTGCGTATTCTTCCAAATAACCTTCCAATAACTTAATTATTGGGGATTATTGAGAGGTTATGAAGTATAACATCTCAATAACCTTCCAATAATCTACCAATACATTCCGCTATTCCACGCTCATATTTTTTGCTGTTATTCGGAAATTTTGTCAGGCTATTGAGAGTATTAACCCCAATAATACCACATAACCCTCTAATACCTCTCGAATAACTTCTATATGCACGTAATTCTACATGCATACTCTATACATAAACATTTTTCCCCTTGTATGAGTCTTATTATTCTTTCTCCAACTGAACAATATTAGATCACAATAAAAACAAGTCCACTTAACAAAGAGTTGAAGATATGATACTTCACACTGGCATTCATGTCAACCATTTCAAATGTTTTATTAACATTCGAAAATGTCAATAGGTTTGGGTGAGACGCATCAATGCCTTGGAATAAAAATATCAAAACACTTAAATGCTTTCAGGCCCCAATGACTACTGAAGGCGCTACAATTTATTGTTACGGTTGGAACTGAACCAACTTGTTGGGTAGAAGATGCTGCTTAAACACGCCATATTTATTCCGTCCTCAATGCTTCCTCTAATTTGCTGCCTAAGTTCTTATGGTTGATGCAGGAGCTAAGAATTTTGAGCTTAGTACTAATCTCTTGCACTTCATTTATAATGCATGAAAAACAGATAGGAGGTTACCATCAATTACAATAGAGAGAGAGAGAGAGAGAGAGAGAGAGAGAGAGAGAGAGATGTCCACATCGAGGAAGTCAACATATATTTAATAAATATCTTATTTGTCAAGTTAGATACATGAAAACATTATTGAGAAATAATAAAAGTTTATTTTCTCTCTCTCTCTCTCTATATATATATATATATATATAGGCGCGCGCACGCGTAATTGATGGTATGTTGATTTGCTCCATTTGGATCGAACTAACACAAATGAGTCGAACATACACATATTGCTCTCTATTATTATATATATATATATATATATATATATATATATATATATATATAAAAAAGATAAAGTGATAATGTAAAAGAAGTGTTAATTTGATAGTAAAGTAGGAATTTTATTTTCATTAGGAACGTGATTACGGCGTGGCCATACACTTCAGGACTTGATGGAAGTTAATGGAGTAGGTGTGCGAGAATGATGATTAGATGGCGCATTAGAGTGCGGAGATCAAAGCAATTAATAGATATATATATATGAGGCGACACGAAGAAAGTAATATGTCCATCTCAACTACTGAACACTGCTTTTTGGTTTGATTTGAAGGGAATCAAGCTCCCTCTACACTTCAGCTCTATAAAGATGTAGAAAAGCTGTGTGTGTGCTTAATTAGGATGGTCCTGTTTTAGTAGTTTTACCTCAATGTCATTTTATACACAAATACAAATATGTATAATTTTTCGCTTACTGAATGGAACCCACCTGTTGATGTTATTGAATCGAACCCACATTTTGACATAGTTGAATCAAACTCACCTCCACCTACCGTTGTGGTTGAATCACATTGACTTGTTGAAGTCGTTGAATCGAGCTTACTTGCTGAAGTGGATGAATATTACCGACTTATCGAAGTGGTTGAATTGAGCCACTATAGGAAAAATGCTAAAAGCGGCATAAAAACCAAGGACTTATTTACTTTAAGAAAATTTGAACTAATTTTTGATGACTTTTTGACGACTTACTCAAGCTAGGGATTTCCTACGAATTAAATCGTAGTTTTCTAGTAAAACTATTCCAAATAGTCTGTAAGTTGTAATTAATAGTTTAGTCCGTCGTTCATGGTAAATTATAAATCAACGACCGCAAGTCATCGAAAAGTTAACACATTGTTTCTTCTAAGTTAAAAACTGACTGTTATTTGATATTAACTAATGGTTAAATCTATCGGTCACTATGCTATTATTAATGTATGGGCCTCATACTATTGAAAAGCCGTCAAAAATGATCTTTAATATCAACCGATGCCAAAATTCCTCATTTTTTGCCTCCTGCTAATAGTCAAACTCTATAACCTGACGACCGCCCTTCGTTTGCAATTTCTCAAGATTTAATGGCTTCTGGAGTTCTTAGAGACAAATCGAATGTAATCAAGATTTCAATCTTCCTCTATGTTTTTATTTAATTTGCACCATTAGTTTTTTTTTTTCATTTTTAGATTATGTTTTTCGGAAAAACTTAAAATTTTAATGCAGTTTTGTATGTTTTTCATGATGTATTTGATTGCTACATCCTTATGGCTCATCTTCTAGGTTTTCCACCATTAAAAACTTAATTTTTAACGGAAATTTACATATGTAGCAGGTTGTTCTAATAGATTTAACTATCTCACACTTAAACTTCCATATATACATGCATAGCACTTTATCTATACATAAAAAGATGAATTTGGCTATTAAAATACATGATTAATGCTATTTATGATGTGATACCAAAGAATTGAGTGCTTTGCATATAAATAAGGAAGTTTTGGTGTGGAATGCATGGAACCATGATAATTGAATGCAAAGTATGTAAATGCTCCAAATTTCAATGGCAAATTTGTACACCTAGCACACAAATCTTCTGGAGTTCTTTAAATCCGAGCCTGAAAATGTGTTTTTCATTTTTATAATTTTAGAACAAGAAATTTTCATATGTAGCCCTCAATTCTTAGGGATTTACGTAGCTCACACTGAAAATTTTTTTATTTACACGCATAGCGCTTTGCATATGCATGAAAAAGGTGAATTTAACCATTATAAAGTGATAACTAGTGCTATTTGTGATTTGATACAAACAATTTAGTGTTACATGTATAAATATGGAAGTTTTGGTGTGAGATAAATTCCCCATTTTGAATCTTGAAATCATTGTTCTTGGCGCGTGTCGATCGTCAACTTGTAAGGAGTTGTTGGTTTAAAATATATTTAATTTACTACACACACACACACATATATATATATATATATATATATATATATATATATATATATATATATATATATATATATATATATATATATATATATATTATAGGCAAATCAGTTTGTTTAATGTGATCTCTAAACTGACTAGCAAAATTATTATTTTCAGGCTTCAACCACATCTCCATAACCTCATCCGTGATAATCAGGTTGCCTTTGTTAAAGGTAGAAATATTACAAATAATATCTTGCTAGCCCAGGAACTTCTATTGGATCTCGATAGGAAATGCAAAGGAAGAAATGCCATTTCCAATCTTGATATAAGTAAGGCTTATGACACAATCAATTGGGATTTCATTCTGGAGACTTTATTTGCTAGAGGCTTCAATGGAGAGTTCATTAATCTGATTCAAATATGGTTGAAGTGCAATGCTCATTCAGTATTGATTAATGGCAAATGCCATGGTTTCTTCCCTACTTCTAGGGGAATCAAACAAGGAGACCCATTGTCTCCTACTATTTTCATACTAGCTTTGGACTACTTCTCAAGATTGCTGAATAAGATGTTTGTTGCTTCACCTTATCTGGCTTACCATCATCGATCCAACATCATCATTAGTCATTTAGCTTATGCAGATGACACTATCATATTCTCTAATGCCTCCAAAAATATTGTTAGGAGACTGTACAAAGGACTTCTACACTTTCAACAAGCTTCAGGTATGGATCTTAATCAGCTGAAATGTCAATTTCTTGTTAGTACTAATTCTAATCCTCAGATCAAGCATTGGATTTCTGAATACACTGGATTCAAACATGCCAATCTTCCTATCAAGTATCTTGGTGTTTAGTTAATTAAAGGAAGATCTAAACAAACTCAATTCCAAGACGTTATTGACCAAATCAAGGCTCAGCTTGATTGCTGGACTAATTTTGTTTTATCAAATGGTGGGAGGATCACTTTTTTGAGGATCATTTTGACTGCCATGCCTTCCTATGTTCTTTAAATGTTTACTATGCAGAAGGGTACACAGGTGATAATTGGCAAAATTTTCAACAAATTCCTTCAGTCTGGACAAAGGAAACATTATCACTGGCTTCCTTGGCAGAAGGTGTGCAAACCCTTGCAGGCTAGAGGTCTGGGCTTTGAAGACTTTTAGCAGCTAAGCTTTATCAACCTTTGTAAGTTGTAGATCAAATTTAGGGCCCAGGATAGTCTTTGGGCAAGATTTATGATGGGAAAGCACTGCATGTTTATGCATCCTATTCTTGTAACTAAGAAATTATGAGATTCCAGGATTTGGTCCAAGCTATTGACTATCAGAACTCAGGTTGAAGAGCTGTTTATGTGGGACCTGGGAGAAGGGCAAGTAAACTTTTGGTTGGATCAGTGGGTGTGCAATGGGGAGAAGCTTGATTGTACTATCCTCAACCCCACCTATCATAGTCAAGTTAAAGATATTTTGAATTAGGAATAATGGAATTGCAGGAAGCTTAATAATGTCTTGTCCAGTGGGCAAGTTATATGGGTTAAGGATACTCCATTCTCATCTAATCAAAAAGATAAAATTATAACTAAACAAGCCAAATCTCAAAAACTGTCAGCCTACATTTATCATCAATTCTTCCACTAGAATCAGGTGGGTTGGAGTAAAGCCATTTAGGGAAAACTCCTATCTCCTTCTATGTCATTCTTCTATTGGAGGTTTTGGAATTCATTGCTTCCTATTGATGATATCTTAAAGATGAAGAGGGCCTTCTATCTGCCATTTGTGTAATGCTACTGAGGAATCATTAAAACACCTATTTTTCACTTGTGAATTTTCTCAAAGAATCTGGTCAAAACTACTTGACCATCTAGAATTATCACATTTAATTTAAGTTGGTTTAAATTTACTAGCTACTGGGAGGATTGGCACAATATTAATCTACTGACGATCCCTTGTCTGGTTGCTTGGTTCATATGGATGTGCAGAAATCAAGTAAAGTTTGAGGAACATTTCCCTGGGCCAAATTCTGTGATCTTTAATTACACTTTATATGTTGAGAAGCTTATCCAGTACCATCTTTTCCCAAATATAGTGTCAGACGCAACTTAGTATTTTCGCACCCTCCTAACCATGGCTGGTTGAAGGTAAACACTAATAGTAGTTTTTCCAAAGGTACTGCAGGTGTAGGTGGAGTCTTTAGACTCCCATGACAAATGTATACTCTACTTCACTGCTCCTACATTGGCCCTTGATGCTTTAGAGGCAGAATTTAGAGAAATTTACTGGGCTATCAGAATTGCTCATCAATGTCATATGGGCCCTTTGATTATAGAAACTAACTTCACTGTCTGCATCAACATTTTGCTGAATGAAGAAACTCCTCCTTGGAACTTACTCAAGTGGAATAACCAACTGAAGATAATTTTAAAATGTTGCAGGATGGAATTTAAGCACATTTCTAGGGAGAGCAATTGCCCTGCCCATTGGCTGGCTTCCTTGGGAAGGAACACAAAGCAGATCTTTGTTGGGAATGTTCCTCCTTCACAACTATCTTTTCTACTTAATGGGGATAATATGGCTTTCCCTTACTTTACTGCTTTGTAATTGTTTTGTAACTATATATATATAT
>NEWO01000665.1:231871-242935 GCA_003013225.1 Phalaenopsis aphrodite | reverse complement strand
TATATATATATGCAGGAATGAAAACTTAAAATAATATGCTTGCAGAAAATTTTACATCCTAAATATACAAGTACAAAAATTAAATGAGAAAATTTAATTGATCAAATTTTACTTTAACTTAACATATAGAGATTCATTAGACTTCTATGCAGTGGAGGATAACAAAAAATCAAACAAATACACTAACAAACTCACAACTACAACATAAAGAAAATATTAGGCAGTACATTGAAAATTTTAAACATAAAGTTCTTAAGTAAAAGTTAGTAATATTCTAAACCTTTCCAAGATTATGGATTAAGTTCAATACAGACTAACTAAATACACTAAACAACATAGTTAACACAATTAATACCATAAAAAAACATAACTACTCACAATAACATAGGTACATCACAACAGAGTCTAACAAAACAAAACAATAGTACCGTATAACTGTACCATAATAAGTTCACAACAATACATAAAATCTAAACTACAAAACTCAGTCCAATCTTCTTCCTCCTCATCATCATCACTACCATCACTGTATCAAAAAATTGTAGGCTCATATGATGGATATTTTGGATATGGAGGGAAAACTACACTGTGGTCACCTCTTAGGGGGTTTTCCATAGATGAGTGGAATTTCTCCTCATAATCGCTATGTCTCCTCATATATCCATTAATATTATCTACAAAATTTTCTAAATTCAATCCTTGTCAGCATTATAGTTGATGTTATCTAAGATCCTTTGCAATAATTGTGACTACGAATCAGATCCAGAAGTCAGACATTGTGATGTCGAAGCACATGAGGTAGAAGCATGAGATGTAGAGGCACCTAAATTGCTAGAAAATTCACCTCTCTAACCAAAGATTGAGTAATGTGAATAAGACTTTACATGAACACCTGTAAAGGGATTGAGAGGCTGTAATATCTTTTCCCAGCTATCAAATCTAACACCTGCCTGCTCGTATAATGAAAAGATCAAGGATGCAAATCCAAAACATGCAGTAGTAGCAGCTACAACAGAACTGATGATAGTCTCATAAACCAAAGCTCCAATGTCAATGGGTTTGAATTGATAAATACATTAGTTCAAGGTATCTCTATCTCGAGTCACTTCACTGAGGTTGTTTGTTGGTAGCAGATGAGCATAAATAAAGTAATGCCACTCCTTTGATGTAGCATCTAACTTTGACGTAGGGAAGTTGACTCTTCTTTCATTTGAGATCTTCCACAATCCTCTTCCACCAGTAAATGATGATAAAGTCTCATCTAAATCCTTCTTATTCAGACTATAGTTTGAATAAAAAACATAACATACTAAGGGGCAATTGATAGAACATATTTATTATCTCTGAGGAGAAATGCACTTGTTTTCCTCAAACCATGACACCATCTTCTTTAGCTTTAGAGAGATTCGTATAGAACTCCCGAACAACAGAAATAATAACCACAACAAAAAAATAGCAAAAATGCTCCCATTATAGACAAACAATCAAGTCTTCTACATCTCCACCTGGACTATTAAAACATCACTCAGGAATCAATTTCCTCGACTGCAGTGCATCGCTACATCTATCTTGAGCTCTGAAACTAATAAACTTATTCAAATCAAAATGAGCATTCCCTTTGTTCCTCTTCATTCTTGGGGCAATTTCTAAAAATCATATAAAATTCACAATAAATCCTAAATTCAACTCAAAATCATTAAACTCAATTCCTAAA
Source organism: Phalaenopsis aphrodite (assembly GCA_003013225.1). NCBI lineage: Eukaryota > Viridiplantae > Streptophyta > Magnoliopsida > Asparagales > Orchidaceae > Phalaenopsis > Phalaenopsis aphrodite. The sequence goes on along the minus strand of NEWO01000665.1, from coordinate 241,221 downwards.
AGCTTAAACTATCATTTATATGTATTTTCCATAGATTTTTCTCAAATTTTCACCATAAATAGTGATTTTCAGTCAAATCCATAATGTGCTTAAAATAAATGGTGAAATTAAAAAAATTTTACATAGAAGTGAAGCTCCTACCACAAGAAGATCAAATCTAACAAATTTGGCTTAAACCACCAATAAATCTTCACTTAAGAGGATGCCCTAGCTCGTAAACTTGTGAAAACCAAAGGTAGGAGATGAAGTTGGGGAAAAAATGGAGGTTTTTGGCCCAAAATCTCACTTTAAACCTTTCAAAAACCAATTTATGTGAACCGATGCTTAGGCGCAACTGGTTCAAAACTTAGGCAGCAATCTCTTGTGTTAGCCAGCGCTTAATCATGGGGTCTTAGGGCTTAGACGCCAGTGCACAAATTTTGATATTTTTGATTTAAGTGAAATGCACTTCTAACTTAAGTCAACAACCCCTAAATGGTCTTATAAAACTTTAATAACTATTTTCTTCCCCTTCAACACTCCTCTTTCTCAAGTTTTACCAATCTTAACAAATTCGATTCAACACAAAAGAACATAAAATTTTACACAAACAAACACTTATATTAATTCACAAACAATTACAAAAATTTGTAAAACATAATTTCTCAATCTAAAGAGTCTTGGATGAGATAGTTCCTAAACATAAACACTAAACAAACTTAGCATTAAAAAAACATAAAACTAATTTAACACTAACAAACTAACACTTAACACAAACAAACACTAAAAAAAAACTTAATTCTACTCTCCTTACAGTAGAACGAATCTTAGACTATCATTAGTCTCTCCTTGGGCATTTGGAATATAAATATGATAGAATGGAAAATGTTGAAGAACTCTGGTTGAATCTTCTTCAATCCATTTATTTTTCAAATACATAGCCTTGTCTGCTTCTTCAACAAAACTGGGTTGGCTAAATTGCATTTTAAGTTGCCATCCAATATTGTCCTAATGTGCATTAACTTCCATCACCCTTGCTTCAATTGAAGCCACGACAACTTCAATTTTAGTGATTTTCTCCTCTATCCCTTCTATACTAACAGTTAGGAAACCATTGTACAACTCTTGCACACTTTGACTAATGAAATTCTTCTTCATAGCTTCATCCTTCTTCTTCAAATCACTCTCCCAAGATGACATCTTTCCAACTCTCACTTTTCACTTAGAATTTTGGGTTAAAATCCAAGTGGGGTGAGAAATCTCTTTATTCCCTTCTATTTATAGGCTCTAGACTAAGCTTAAAACTTCTAGGCACGTTCTCAGACCACTGACCCACGTTAAAACCCACTAAACCATGTTTAAAACTTCTATAAATGTAATTTATCATGTTTAGTAAACTGCCACGCTTAAGTACCCAATGTTGGCACTTAAGTGTCAGTGCTTAATTTAGCACAGGTCAGCTTAACGTTCAAAAACTCATTCTAACATGTCTAAGTCATCTATTAAGGTATTAGAATCATTACTAAATCATTATATATTTAAAATAATACCATAATTTTCCAAATCAAACAAAACAACAGAACATTCAAAACAAACACAAGATAACTATGGGTTGCCTCCCACAAAGCACTTGGTTTAACGTCGTCAGCCCGGCATAACCAATGCTTATTTTGGTTGACCCAACAACATAAGATCATTCAATTTAAGTTGATCCCCTAAAAAGTAGGTTTTTAGCCTATGACCTTTCACTTTTAATATTTTTTCAGTTTTATGATCTTTGATATCCACAGCTCCATAGGGATAAACTTTAATCATAACAAATGGGCCTACCCACTTGGACTTAAGTTGGCCTGGAAATAATCTTAACCTTGCATTATATAGCAAACTTTTTTGCCCTGGCTCAAAATTTTTAGTACGAATCCTCTCATCATGCCACATTTTCATATTTTCTTTATAAATCGTTGCACTCTCATAAGATTCATTCCTTACCTCTTTAAGCTCACTTAATTGCAATAGTCTTTTCTCACCAGCATCCTTTAAAATATAATTGAATTATTTAATATACCAATATGTTTTATGTTCAAGTTCAATTGGTAAATGATAAGCTTTCCCAAATATTAGCCTATATGGGGACATTCTTTTAGGAGTTCTATATGCAGTCCTACAAGCTCACAATGCATAGTCAAGTTTAACTGACCGATCCATTTTGGTTGGATACACAGATTTTTTCAATATTCTTTTAATTTCATGATTAGATAATTTAGCTCAACAACTTGTCTGAAGATGATAAGCAGTAGAAATTTGATGGCTGATATAATATTTCTTTAATAATTTCTTCATCATTGTATTTCTGAAATAACTTCCCCCATTATTCATGATGACTCTCAACATCCCAAATCTATAAAATATGTTCATTCTTAAAATATTTGCAACACTTTGAACATCAAATCAAGGTAAAGAAATAACTTCTATCCATTTGCATACATAGTTTACTGCTATCAATATATATAAATTTCTGAAAGATGGTATAAGTGATCCCATGAAATCTAATCCTTAAACATCAAATATCTCAACTTCCAACACCTAATTGAGGGGCATCTCATTTCTCTTAGAAATACTGCCTACTAGTTGACATCGATTACAAGTTTTGATATAAGCATTAACAACTCTAAAGATTGTAGAATAATAAAATCTAAATTGCAAATTTTTTTATGTTATTTTATAAATACCAAAATGTCCCCCAAAATCAAAATTATGACATTTTTGGATAATTTCATATGCTTCTTCTAAAGGCACACATCTTTGAATAATAAGATTCTTTCCTTATTTATATAAAATGGGTCAGTCCAAAAATAAGTCTTAGCTTTTGATAAAAATTTTCTCTTCTGTTGGTTTGTCATTCCATAAGGTATAATATCAGCAACAATAAAATTCACAATGTCAGCATACCATGGAACACACCACTCATTAACACTGAACAATTCTTCATCTGGAAAATGTTCGTTAATTTCCTTTTCAAAATATAATAGTTTTTCAAATTCAAGAATGGACAAATGATCAGTAATTTGATTCTCAGCTCCCTTCATATCTACTATCTCAAAGTCAAATTCTTGCAAAAGAAGAACCCATCGTATCAGTCCTGGTTTTGCATCATTCTTTTTCATTAAATATTTAATAGCATAATGATCAGTATGGACAACACATTTAGTTCCAATTAAGTATGATTTGAATTTATCCAAAGCATATATTACTTTTAATAACTCTTTCTCAGTTGTGGTATAATTAATTTGAGCTTCATTAAGAGTTCTACTAGCATAGTAAATTACTTTCAAAATCTTATCATGCTTTGGTCCTAAAATAGTTTCAATAACATAATCAATTGCACCACACATTAATTCAAAAGGTTTTTCCTAATCTAATGAAACAATAATTGGTGCAGTGACTAATTTTTCTTTTAATAGCTTAAAAGCTTTTAGACACTCCTTATCAAAATTAAAATTTACATCTTTTCAAGCAAATGACATAAATGTTAGCAATTTTTAAGAGTCTTTAATATATCGCCTATAGAATCCAGCATGTCCTAAATAACTCCTAATTTCTCTTTCTCTCACACTTGTTGGGTAAGGTAAATTAGCAATAGCTTGAATTTTTGCAGGGTCAACTTCCATACCATTTTCTGATATTTGATGTCCTAAAACAATTCCTTCTACTACCATAAATTGACATTTTTCCCAATTAAGGAGTAAATTTATTTCTTTACATTGCTTAAGAACTTTTGTTAAATGTTCCAAACATGATTCAAATGAAATTCCAAACACTAAAAAAATCATCCATAAAAACTTCAATTACTGTCGGCACTATTTTGATTGGAGGAGTTGCCCGTTGGAAGCTGTCGGTTGCCAGAATCAAAATCCTGTCGCCCGCTTTGGAAGGACATTTTAATATATATATATATATATATATATATATATATATAAGGAGCATAGCTCCAATTCATTAAAGAAACCAAACAAAATACAAGGAGAAGAAAAAGAAAAAAGGTGACAGGAGAAGGCCTTTATAAAGGAAGGCACCTCTCAAACCCACTACACATAATTTCTGATATAAGGGAGATGCAACAGGTCACTGGATAAGAGAAAGTCCAGCGGGGGCCCGGGGGGGGGGGGATTCTTCTACTCACTAAACGTTCTTCTGTATAAAAACCCCTTCTAGCCAGCCATTTGGATGGTCTATTTCCTTCTCTGTGAATATGAGAGAACTTGATAGAGCAAAATTTAAGCAATTGATGAATACCAGAGATCCAACAGATTAAGTTCCATGGGGTTTCTAAAGTCCCATGGATAATGCTAATAAGTTGCAAGGAGTCAGATTCTACCCATAACTGATCAAGCAAGCATGATCTGGCTAAGTTGATGGCCCAAAATACCGCTTGACATTCTGCCTCAAGTGAGTCAAAAGCCTTAACTGGAGACTGAAAATATATGATACATTTCCCCTCATGGTTCCTGAAAACCCCACCAATGCCTGCAGACTGGGATTTGTGGCTGCCATCAATGTTAATTTTGGTCCAGCCAAACTTTGGGAGGGTCCAGCAGATTGTCACAAATTTGGAAGTTTGTGGCTTGGGAAAAGAACCAATCTCCAACACAGCCTTAAACTTTTTAAATTTGATCAGTTTGTGAATAAAAGCAATACAATTGAGGCCCACCCTCATAGGATCAATATGGGAGTTGTCATGCTTTGCATGGTTTCTAACCATCCATACAAACCATGCCATAATATTGGGGATGTCCTGGAGTTTAGATCCCCTCCAATCAGACCAGTTAGTATAGAAAAACTTCCATGTGAGGTTCATTGTTGGGATCCTAAGTTTACCAATCACAAAGGACTAAACATCCTGTACCCAATTGCAATCCAAGAAGAGATGGGTAATAGTTTCCTCATGAGACTAGCAGAAAGTGCATCTAGAAGGACCCCTCAACCACTTCAATTTCAAAATATCATCGGTGGGAATCATTTTTAAGAAGAGTCTCCATATGAAGAAGGACATGGATTGGGGTAAGGAATTTATTCCAGATGGTGTGACCCCCAGTGTACTAGTTGGGGGGCTGAGAAGGGATTGGGTTCTTTCTTACAAAAATTCTATCTTTAACCCCAGGTTTTACAATAAGCTTCTGAATATTGGATAGTTGAGAAGGGCTGCAGAAAGGAAGGATTAGAGAAAGGTTCCACTTGCCATGAGCCCAGATGTCTTTCACAAGCACAGGTGCAGCTGGAGCAATCTGATCCTGAATAAGGCAGCCATCCAAGGACCAATTATCCCACCAGATGTTAACCAAGCCCTCACCAATTTCCCAGACAAACAATTGTTCAGCATCTTGTCTAGCTTTTAACATCCTTTTCCAGAGAGGAGAATCCCCTAAACCCACAGAGAGTTGGGTGGGGTGTTGATATCTGCAATACTTGCCCCACAGGAATTCAACCCATAAGGAGGACTGAGATCTGAATCTGAGCCAGAGCTTGCAAAAATTGGTGTGCATAATTTGGGAGAAAGACTTGAAGCTTAACCCACCCTCCTCAGCAGGTTTACACACCTTAGCCCAAGAGGTCCAGTGTTTTTGCTTCCTATGACCAGCCCATAGGAATCTATTAAAGATACCTTCTAACAGTCTCTGGGAGGACTTTTTAAGAATGTTCATTTGTAGTAAAAAGGATGGCAATGCAGAAAGAACACTTTTGAGGAGTGTAATTCTACTCCCATTGGATAAAAAGGATTTCTCCCATGCTTGCAATTTACTTTGGACCTTGTCAATTATATGATCAAATTGAATATTATTAGTTCTTCCTTTGATAAGAACAACCCCCAGATATTTCATAGGAAGGTAACTATTTTTGAAACCAGTGAAATCAGCAACCCAAGATTTAAACTCAGTAATGCACTGCTTACTGAAGATGGAGAGGCACTTCTGTTTGTTAAATTTCATTCCAGAAACATCCTGAAAGGTCTCCAGATTCTGCAATAATAATTTGACAACACCTTTGGAAGCTTTTGTGAAGATTATGATGTCATCAGCAAAGGTCAGTTGATAGATTAATATGGAAGATTTGTGACTATAAAGAGAATGGGGTTTCCTGGATGCCAACTCATTCAAACTTCTTGATAAGTAGTCAAAAGCTAAGATAAAGATAGTTGGATAAAGAGGGTCACCTTGTTTTATACCTCTAGAAGCACTGAAAAACCCATGAGTGGATCCATTGATGAAGATTGAATGGAAATTATTGGACAGCCATCTGCTGATAAGAGAGACAAAGGAGGATGAGAAACCTCTAGCAATCAAAACCTGTTCAATGAAACTCCAGCTTAAGTTTTTTTGATATCTAATTTGAAAATTAAGTTGCCTCCTCTAGTGATTCTGTCCAAGTCCAGCGCCAATTCTTAGGCCAAGAGCACATTATCCACAATGCTTCTATCCCTGATGAAGGCTGACTGATTCCTGCAAATGAGCTTGTTTAGGTGGGGTTGTAATCTTTGGACCAAGACTTTACTGATTATCTTTGAGATGACAGAAGTGAGACTAATGGGTCTGTAATCCTCCCATTTACAAGGAGTTTTATCCTTAGGAACCAAAGTAATGGTTGATGAGGAGAAGTATTTGGGGAGGTCAGCCCCCCAGAAAAAACTTTGGACAGTGGCAATAACCTCACCCTTCACTATATGCCAGGCCTTTTTGTAGAAGTCAACAGAGAATCCATCAGGGCCAGCCACCTTTGTGCTGTCTATGGAATTTAGAGCTTCCCAAATTTCATTTTCATCAGGGATGTTAGTAAGGGATAGACTATTAGTAAATTCCCTTTCCTTGTCAAACAATGTTTCATTGATGGTTGAGTAGGAAATTGAATTTTTTCTGAACAAATTTTGGAAATAATGTACAACATCATTAGCAATTCCCTCAGCATTGATAATCCAGTGCCCCTCCTGGGATAGGATTTTATGAATTGTATTGCTTTTCCTCCTATAATTAATGCAAGCATGATAGTATTTAGAGTTTCTGTCACCCTCACAGAACCTGGTTTTATATGCCTTTTGAGCATAGAGAGCCTCTTGCATGTTGATCAAATCCAATAAATTATCATTGGCTGACTGGAGGTCCATTTCAGACCCCAAATCAGTAACTAAGAGCTGTTCTAACTGCAATACTTTTTGTTCAGCTTCAAAAACTTTCTTATCAATGTTCCCCACCTCCTTCCAGTTCCAATTTGTGAGATTTTTGCTGAGTTTTTTCTGTAACATCCAAAGCTTGATACTTGGAATGTGATGATGGACATCAGTCGAGGCCTTAGCCACTTGATTAATAAAATCCCCATGCATTGACCACATGTTCAGATATCTAAAATTGGCTTTAGATTTAGTAGAGGATGAAGATATTTGAATAAGTAAGGGTCTATGATCAGACCCACTCATAGCCAAGTGTTGGACAGAAGTATGTAGGAACTCTCTAAACCATATATCATTTACCAGAAATCTGTCAAGCCTCTCCCAAATCTTCCCTCTTCTCCAAGTAAATTTAGGACCTATGAACCCCAAATCAAAAAGACCAGCAAACTGGATGTTATCATTGAATGTGTTAATTCGATTAATTTCAGGAGATCTCCCACCCTTCTTCTCACAACGTGAAGAGAAGCTGTTGAAATCACCCCCAACTAACCAGAAATCCTTTATAGAGGTACTGAGCTCTTGTAATTGTTGCCATAGGTCCAGTCTTGCAGTAGTTGTACATCCAGCATAAATGAAGGTAGCAAAACCCTGATAGTAACTGAAATAAAGCTGCAAATGGATGAATTGGTCTCCTTCTTTAAGAACAGTGCATAGGACTTCCTTTCTGCACAAAATCCAAATTTTACTGTTAGTATTTGTAAGAAACTGGAAGCCAGGGAATTTCCTCACAAATCTGTTGACATTTTTAGTGACCATTGGTTCAAGTAGAGCAAAGATCCAAGGTTTGTACATCCTGTTGAGAGCTAGGACTCTATTAAGGGATTTGGGATGATCAAGTCCCCTAACATTCCAACAGATTAGATTCATTAACCAATAGAAGTAGATTTCCCTCTTCTCCTAGTTCTAATAGAACTAGAAGAAGGAGGGAGGGGGGCTTCCTCCAAAGAGGTTGAAGAGGAGATAAGGTTCTTTAATTCCAGAGGCATTTTCTTCTTCTTAGTTTTTTGGACTTGCCAACCAGCTTCAAGGTTCCTGGCTAACTGCATAATCAATGGGTCCTCCTCTGGTATCTCAATAACTGTTGTCTCTTGATCAGCAGGAAGTGTGGAAAGATCAGTACAAAGAGTTTGTTCAGTTTGGGTAGATTGTGGCATGAGGTGGAGGTGCTCAGTTGGTGATTCATGATCAGATTGGGTATTGGGAACCACACTCTCTTGTACCAAAGCTTGAGGCAGCTCTTGTGCAAGTGTCCCAGGCATTTCAGGCATTTTAACAGCACAATTATTAGCAGTAGGTACCTCCTTGTTCTGAGGTGTAGTCTCCTCTGAAAGTTGCTTGGGGATCTTCCTTCTGAGGGCTGGATGGAGCATGAAGCATTTCTCATCAGTGTGGCCAAACATATTGCAATGATGGCAATAGTAAGGCCTTTGTTCAGCTATGATTTTCTGCCAATAGCCATTATGCTCAGTGCCTAACCATATTTCCTCCACAGCTGGTAGAGTAATGTTTCTTTCCACCAAGATTCTAGCTACAAAAGGTCTAGATAAGTTGAAAGTGGGGCCATCCAATTTCAATGGTCTTCCCAATGCTTTGCTAATATTGAAAAGAACTTTGTGGTTGAAAAAGTGTAGTTTAAGTCCTGGTAACTTAAACCATATGGGGACAATGGGAAGTTCTTTATTGGGATCAAAATCAGAAGTCCACTTTAAAAGCTTCATTGGAATTCCTTCAATCAAGATGGATTATTTGGAGAAAATTCTAGCATAGTCTTCCTCCCTTGAGAGATTAATAAGTATGTGTCTGCCATCAAGTAAGCCTACTTTCCAAGCTCCTTTGAATTTTAATCCATCAAAATATCTTCTTACAGAATCCATCTTTGGGTGGCCAAGTTGGAATTTACCAATTAAGGTAAATTTTTGACATTCAGTTAGCCCATTTAGATCCTCTTCTGTAAAATAGATTGCCAACTTCCCACCTTTCTTGCATATGGGTTTAAAAAGTGGGTCATGACCCTCATGATATTCTTGAGGAAAAACCAAATCATCAGGATTCTGCTCTGACTCCTGACCTTTCCCCACAATGTCAGCAAAAGTGGCTTTGGCCCACTGAATGTTGGTGGAAATGTCAATAGGAATTGGGTCAGACATCACATAAA
>NEWO01000665.1:132521-231261 GCA_003013225.1 Phalaenopsis aphrodite | reverse complement strand
TATAAGTTTTAGAAAAACATGAAATCAAACTGGCCCCATATTTTTCATAGTTTGAATGAAAGAGCACTATACCTCAAACCCTGTATCTATCCGAAAGGATAAACACAAGACTTGAGGGTGAGGCTCGATCAAAATAAACTAAGAAATACATGACATCATTTGGTCTACGAAACCATTTTATTTGACGACAATTTCCCCTATTTACTATGAAGAATTAAATAGGGTTTATTTTAAGCTGGGTTCAAACAAGCTTCCTATATGGCCAAGCCCCTATAGGTAATTACATCTTAGATAACCAAAGTCACCTAAGAAAACTCTCGATAAAAATCAGGGAATATTATCTTCAAGAAGTTCAAAAAGATAGGACCTTTCAACGAAATTGGACAAAAAGATATGAAATGAGAATAACTCAAATTTAGAACATTTTATTGTAGAATCTAAAGGAGGAAGAACTAACAGATGTCATAGATCAGGAGGATAACGTCGGTAACTTTCCAGTCCATCCTATTATTTGCTTCAGTTTTGAGGAGAAATTATTTAGGTGTTTTGTTCTGCCAATTTTATTTGTTAGGGCTTACATTTGTATGAAATGATCACACAAATAGCCTGAAAGATGTAAGGATTTAGGCATGATAAACGACAACCTCATAATCCTAAGACAAGTTAGGCTTTAGATTGTACAATAAAGCTATACGAAGGGCTAAAGATGAGTTGAGGATTTATGTTGCACTAGGAAGACAACCTTAAAATCCTATGGCTTGTTGTTTAATTCTAAGGAAAGAAATTGGTTTAGCTGAGGAAGACATGTTTTGCTTTTGAGGATGGCTGTGCTGCCCACCATGCTAGCTCCAATCTCCTTGTCGTATCGAGTTCAAGTTTTTTACTATGTCAAGTTATGATGTCAAATCAGATGTCCCTATGATTGTAGTTCTTTAAATATTATGGTGCATATTAAAGTTGATTAGAGCGACACCAGTGAGGATCCTACGGTTTCCTTGTTTCGACACCACTATTTTCTATTGGATTCACTTAGTCCAAATGAACTTACTAAACTCAACTTAATGAGTTCCATACTTTCATTTAGACCATGGGAAGCCTCGTTAGCAACCGTGGGTTACCTCCTTTAAGAGTTTCCTGATTATCTGATAGCGGCGTCTTAATTTAGTTGCAATTGTTGTTTTGTGATGTTTGTGTTTAAATTTTGACTTATTTTTTATATTTTAAATTTTGTGGCAGTGAATTTTATTTTGGTTTGTTTTAGTTTTGGTTTTGGTTTTTTTGGCTATCCTAGCAGTTTTAGTTTTCATGCAGGGTGACATTGTTATTTAACATGTAGGTTTGTGTTTTTTTGTTCATACATGCAGGTGAGTAAGTACAGTAACATACTAAAAAGTAAAGTACGGGAAACTAGAAATGCACGTAAAATAAAAGCGTACCTGGATGGTCTTCCCGTCGTCTTCAACTTAAACTCAAAATGCATGAGAGAGCATTTATATGTTAAAAATATTTTACGTAAAGCGGGGAAATAAGGTTATGGTGATCTACCAAATCCTGAATCATAACTTGGTGAACCCATATTAATTCATTTGAGGATGATTTCATTAAGCAAAACACACTAAGTTTAGTAGACCTCCGAGGTATCTAAAAGGTCGGGAGAAAGAAGCAGGTCCATGCTTCCCTCTCACCACTTGATGAGAAATCTCTAGCTCATTTAAACATATTATGTTGCTTAATAATTCATCCTATAAATACTTCTAGTGTTCATGTTTCAATTATCTTTAAGGGTAGGGTAATAATCATTTGTCATTTAATTTGAGAATTATGCGGGTGAAGACCTTCAAAAGAGGAAAGTTAATGCTATTAAGACACTTAGCCAATTTCAGCTTTAACTTGGGCTTGTAGTGTCTTAAAGGTGTTCAATTTCTAGTTACATTCACTTTTCTAATCCTCATTTAACCAATTTTGATTTAGCCTAGGTCACTACTTAGCCCTTAAGACCTTGGTGGACATATTAGTAATTTTTGAAAGAAATTGAATTTTAAGTGATAGTGATTCATCATCAAAAGGTTTGAATGTCATTTGAACACTAGATAGAGGTATTAAATTAGTGAGTTTTTAACATAAAAAATCATACCCCTAAGTCTAGGATCATTTAATTTAATAGATCTCTAAAATTTAATGATTTAGGAAATTGCAAATTTATCCTTTAATTAAGAAAAGTGAAATTGGTTTCTACCAATTAATCCCTTATATTTCAATCATCTGAACATGTTAATTGAGATCAAATTTTGCCCATATTTTCCTCTTGAATTAAGCCTAAATTTTAATTAGGGCTAGATTTTCAAAATTGCACTTTTAGCCTTAAGGCTCTATCACTTCATAATTCATCAAATTTAATTCAAATGATTTTGGGATTTTTATCCTACCTTTCTCATGAGTTAATTAAGACATCAAAGGTGAAAAATGTGATTTTTTAAAATTTAATTTAATTTACATGATTATTTACATGCAAAAATAAGATTTTCCAAAGAAAATTTAATAACTTAACCAAGGCAAAGCCTAATTACTTGAAATTTTTACTGGAGGTAGACATAGACTAGAGAACCACTTGGAATAAATTTCATGATTTTTTGAGTTTTATTTAAATCATTAGAATTATTTTAATTTATGGAGTATTAATTAATTATAAAATATTTCAAATATGGAAACTTATGCTTTTTTATTTTTTATTAAATCTCTCGAAGGTCAAAGAACCAAGAAGAACAAATTTCACATTTTTATGATTTTTTTTGAATTATTAGAATTATTTAGATGAAAAATTTTAAAAGAAATCCTTTTTTTAGCCTTTGAAAATTATTTTTTAAGGTTTTAAAATTCAATTTTTTACTTAGAAAATTAGGAAAAATAGTTTTATTGCTCCTAAGTGCTTAGGAAATAATTTAGAATATTTCAATGAATTTTATTAATTTTATGACTTTTATTATTTTTTATTATTAAATATTCAAAATATGCTTAAAAAAATGAAAGTTTTATTTTAATTACAATTCTTTTTAGAAAATCCTTCTAATCACAGAGAACTCCCAAAACCAATTTTATATTTTTTTAAGTAATATTTTGATTGTTAAAAATCATTTTAGGGTCAAAAATGCGATTTAACTTAGAAAATAAGATTAGGTGTCAAATGAACTCCAAATATTTTGAAATTTTTATGGGGAGTCCTCTGAACTCCAGATTACAGTGGAGAATTAAAATCAAGTCATTTAGATGTTTATTTTTCCTAAATTAATTTTCTTTGTATCTTAGGGTTTTATAAAAATTAGGTGTGTTTTTAATGACATGACTCATGAATTTTTTTTTCTAGGGTTCTCTAGTCACTGTGAACCTACCAAAAGTTTTTTGGATTTTTTCTAAGCAACATGCTAATTACCATAATTAATTTATGCAAATGAATATGGATCTCTATTTAGTGGTCTCCTCTGACTTTGGAAAAAATAGGGAATGTCCCTCATGACTAAGGCAACAACATGCCAAAATATCAAGCCATGGTGAAATACTTGAATGCATGGAGAATCAAAATACTTAGAACATTATTTAATTAATTAAAAATAAAATATGCATCAAATAAACTTCAAACCATTTCTACATTATTCTCATCTATTCACCGAGAACTTGTTTTTTTGTGATTTTTCTGTGCAAAGATATGATTTTTCAAAGTTATGGGCATTAAAAAAAATTAAAAAAATCCCTATTGTCTATTCAAACATGTGGCGCCGCTTCAACCTACGGCGTCTCTGAAGCTCTGTGTGACACACTCTGGTTGGACACCGCCATCCACATAGCCGCTGACTCGGTCCACGCTTTATGTATCGAAGCACTGTTCGGCTTCATCTCGTTCGTCCGTTTGATACATGCGCTATCCAACGACTCCTTGTCATCATCCCTAATAGCCAAAATGCGTGATTATCAACCCTAAAACCTTATGATTTACCTCATTTTCTCAAGCAAATGTTCTTGGGTTTGATCCTATAGACTCATCTAAGTGAGACGAACATATCCATATGGTAAACATGCCATTAAACTAACCCTAATCATATGGAGAATCAAAATAAGCTCAGGACAAGGAAGTTCATTACCTTTGATATGAGAAGGGAAAATTCAATCAGAGGTGCTCGACACATTCATGGAGGTCCAAGGAGGCTAGGGATTGGGCCTCTGGTCGTGGTGAATAGTCTAGACCCAAATTTGACCAAGGCTGAATTTGGGTGTTGATCAAAGTATAGTGTGGAGGCTCTCTGTGAGGGGGCTTTGAAGAGGCGCTTCTTCTCCTTTCACTATGATGAAGGTGTGGGTGAGTTTAATTGACATTTGGTGCACTGTGGTGGCATGATGGAGAATGTCCTATCTCTGACAAGGATTTGAGCTCAAAAATTGAGCTCCGGTGAGGGAAGTGAGGGGAAGGAGGTGGTTGAGTTGCACTAAGGAGGTCTCAAAGAGGATATGGGAGCAATTTAGAAAGGTCTCCTTGAGAAAATTTCAGCACACTTTCTTTAGCCGTGAAGAGGCCATTTTATAGCCATGGCGAGAGAGTGGAGCTCAGGGCTTGGCCTTAGGTGCAAAAGTCTGTTGAGGTTGTGGGATAAGAGGCTCTAAAGCTTAATCAAGGTGAGTTGGATCCTAGAGTTGAGATTGGGTTTGATTTAGGGATGATGGCCCTTGATTTTAAGGTGCTCCGGCAACTAGGCTGGCGGACAGGGCCAGGGCAGGTGGCTAGGAGCTCAGGTGAGCCAGAGGAATCTATCATAACCATTAATTTCGGCTGATGATGGGTTTTGACAAAGATCTCTTTGGCTTAAGCAATTTAGGAAACAAATCCCTTGATTTAGGGGACCTTTGGTCCGTGGCTCATCTAGGGTGGGTTAAGTGAGTCTAGCTTGGTCACTAGGGTCCAAAAGTTGGCTGTAGAAGTCTTGCCTTGGTCAATTTGACATGGCTATGTCAATTTTGGTGCATGGGTTCAATGTGGGTCTAAATGACCAAAAGTTTGGTTTGGGTTAATCTAGCCATGACTTTGAGCCCAATTTATTGATCAACATTATGTAGATGATTGTAATTAAGTTTTTTGGTGAAGGATTGAAATGATTTTGAGTCCAATTGGGGGTTCAACTTGAAGGATTTTGGAATTTTGGTCAATTTGGGTATGTTGGGCTAAACTTGGGTCTAGGTCGGGATAAGTCTAAATTGATTGTTGATAATGGTCTATAGGAACATCATGATGAGTTTTTAACATAAATTGGGTGTCAATTTTGGGGTTAGGGCAATCAATTTGGTGGAATTTGGATGTATGATCAATTTGGGGCAAATTTTAGAATTTTTGGACTTGGGTTAAAATTGAATGCAATTAAGGCATCACCAAGGCCAATTGAAGGTCAAGTTTGGTGTGTAGGAGTGTTATGAAGAGTTTAGGATTAAAATTGGGGGAAATTGAGTAGGCCATGAGGTACAATTTGGTAGAACCAATTCATAGGGCCAAAGTTGGGGTTTTGACTTAGATCAAAACTAAGCTCAAAGCATGGTCCAATTATGCTTATATTTGGTTTATATTTGTTATTTGAAAGGTGAATTTGAGTTTAGAATTAAAATTGAGAGAAATTTTGGCCAAAGTGATGGACATTTAAGGTGAATTTGGGGGAATTGGGCCTTTAAAGACAATTTGGAGGTTTTGGTAAAAATGGTCAAATTGGCCAAATTGGGTTTAATTGGAGGGTCCAAATTGGTTTTCAGAAACATTTGGAGTGATTTTGGAGGTTTTGGGAAAGTTCGGGGCGCCAAGGGTATTTTTGTAATTTTGGCCATTTTGGGGACATTTTGGCAAATTTGGAATTTTTTGGTAGTTTTAGGTAACTTGGGTATTTTGAAAGGGTTTGAAATAATTTTTGGACAAATTTGGGTATTTTGGGTGGATTTGGGAATTTTGGCCAAATTTAGGCTCCAAGGGTATCTAGGTAATTTGGGGGATTTTGGGGACAAAGGCCAAGTTGGATATTTTTGGTAGAATTGGGGTGCCAACCATCCTATATGAGCCATGGACCAATGGAATCCCCATTTGGGTCCTTTATGTAATGGTCTTAGCTAAGCCCTAGCCTAAGGCTAGTGGGTTTAGGGGACCACATACATGAGTCTCCCAAAAGATCAAGGGATCAAAGTCAACAAATACTGGGTTTAGGGTTGTGAGGGATTGTGAGTGAGAGTGAGTGTAGTGAGTGAAAGTGAGTGCCTTAGCCCTAGTCCAACACCTAGGGTTAACCCTAAGGTCAAATAGTCCTATGGTAACTCTCCTTGAGCTCCCCCATAATGACCCCACCTACTAAGTGTTAGAGGTTAGTACCAATATGTAGAGATTCAAGTTGAGTAAAGAAGATGGTATAATTTCTAATGGTGAAGGTTTCTTTTCTAATTTTCTAGGAATAGTCAACAAGAAATTCATATGGCTAGACCCTAGGCTATTAAAGAGGAAAAACTAAACCTCAATTAAAAGTGAGGTCTACAATTACTTTTTCGATTTAATCACAGAAGATAGTCATCATACATCTCTGAAATGTAGCAGGGGCATTACATAAACCAAATGTCATTCTTCTAAAAGCAAATGTACCTTAAGGACTGGTAAAAGTTGTTTTCTCTTGATCCTTAGAAGCTATTTGTAAACGGTGATAACAACTATATCCATCCAAAAAATAAAAGTATTTATGCCCAACTAGTCAATCCAACATTGAATCTAGAAAGGGTAGTGGGAAGTAATATTTCCTAGTGGCGAGATTTAATTTTCTACAATCAATGAATAGTCTCCACCCTGTGACTTGTCTTGTTGGTATGAACTCATTATATTCATTGATAGTTACAGTCACTCCTCCTTTCTTAGGAACACAGTAAATTTTTGAAGTTTCTGGATTATTTAAATCATTTAGATAGCTATTTTCCTACTTATCTGACTCAATGTCAGTGCAGCATCAAATTTCTTGAAGCTCCACGCGGTGTACTCCCATTTGACGCCACCTTCCTAGTTAACACCTCGTCAGCCCACACTTTATGTTCCAAGCACTCATCTGATGCCTTCTAGACCCTTGATTCAATACATACAAGAATGAATGACATTCATTCATCAGCCCCAAGCGATCTAACCCAAGAACTACACATTTTCTAAACATAAGATCTTGCTCGATACTCTGCCAAATCATGTGGGGTATGACCTTATAGCTTCATCTAATCAAGATGAACACATCCATATGATTAAATGCATATGAAATTAAACTTCTCTTCAGAATTAATGAAATTGTGTCTGATTTTAGGATTTGTGAGCTATACCTTTTCCCAAGAGGTGAGGCCTCAATTAGGTGCAATGTAGCATTTGTTGTGGCCTCACAAAGCTCCTCTAAGCACCAATTTGAGCTAAGGTTGAGCCTAGTCAAGAGTTCAATCAAGGGGTGATTAAGTTTGGACTTTAAGTGGGTTAAAGTGCTCAAAGTGAGGGGGCTTTGATGGGGAAGTTCCTCATTTGATTTGGGAAATATTTTGGAACAATAAATTTTAAAGTTTGGTGGATTTTGGTGGAGTTACAAAAATAACCTTGGATTTCAAGTTTGAAATTAGGGTTTGACGATGGGGGAGATGGCTGAAATTTGATTGGGATGAGCTTAGGAGGGTTTGGGGAAGCTATGAGAGCAATTTGGAGGGGTCTCCCTAAAGAATTGGTAGCACTCTTTGAATGGCTGAGAGAGGTGTGGTTTAAATAGCCATGTAATTAGGGCTTAATTTTCCAAGCCAAGGGGTGGAGAAGGATGCTTAGGTGGAGGGCTGAGTGGCGTAATTCACCAATGGGAGTGTGCCAAATTGGATGGGTATAAATTTGGGTTTATACCAAAGATGACCTTCTCAATTTTGGGTTTTCCGGTGACTAGGCTGACCAACCAGGTCAGGGAAGGTTGTTAGCTGGTTCAGGGAAGGTTAGGGAAGGTTTAATGGTGATTAGCATTGAGGTTTGATGGTTGATGGTATGGGGTATAGAGCTTAGCCAAATTAGGGTGGAAGGTTCCATGATTTGAGGGACCCTTGATCCATGGCTCAAGATTTGGTTTATGCATCATTTTTTAAGCATCCTAAAGGTTTTCAAAATGGCAGAGATGATTAGGCTTGGTTAAATCAAAATGTTTAAGTTAATTTAGATCTTAGGCTTGAAATTAGGGTTTGGGATAGAAATTGAACTTGGGCTTGACTTCGGTTTATTTTAAAATTTATTGAAAGTTCCAATTGGTTTAGGGTGCTGTCATGAAGAATTTAGGAAGTGAAATTGGGGGAATTGAATTAGTTTCAATGCTTGATTTAATGGAATTTTGGTTTAGGGTCAATTTTGAGGCAATTGGTTTGGGTCGGATTTAGGCTAGGTTTGAGTTTAGGTATAGACAAATTGAAGGTTCTAGTTGGCCTAGGAGAGTGTCATGAAGAGTTTAAGATTCAAAATTTGGGGAATTGAGTTGTTTATCGTGTTCTATTTGATGAAATTTGGAGGTATGATCAGATTGAGGTTTTTTGCTCAAAATTAAAATTAGGGTTTGGAAGTTGGTTCAATTGGGTTCCAAATTAGTGTAGATTGGGTTCAGATAAGTTGATAAATGATTTAGGTTTAAAATTGGGTGAGATTAGAGTGAATTTGGTGAAAATTGGGATTGATTTAGGGAATTTAAAAAATTAGGGGTAAAATTGGGATTTTAGTCAAAATTGGTTAATTTGGCCAAATTTGGAAAATTTAGGGCAATTGGGCACTGTGAGGAAGCTTTAAATGTTCTTTTGGATGAAATTGGGCGGAATTAAGGTTTTGAAATTTTTTTGGGTATGAGGGGTATTTTGGTAATTTTTTTGAATTCTAGTGGATTTGGTGAATTCAGGTTAATTTGGTCGATTTGATTGACTTGGAGTAGTTTGATATGATTTTTGAAGATAATTTGAGGATTTTCATTTTTGGGAATTTAGGGTTCTAGGGGCAAATTGATAATTTTGGGGAAGTTAGGGCCTAGAAGATCAAAATTGGGTGTTCATGTGGAATTGAAGGCCATTGGGTATGCCAATCTTCATGATTACCTTATTTGAGCCATGAACCTAACGGGAGGCCCTTTTTGGATCCTACATGTGTTTGTCCTAGCTCCCGTAGCCAAAAGGCTATGTGCTTGTAGACGACCCACATGAGTTTCTAAAAGAGCAAAGGGAAATGTGTTCAATGAGTGTAACTATAGTGTTTAAGGACAAATGGAGAATTGTGATGTGCATGAATGTGTAAGAGAACAAACCCTAGACACCTTGGTTTGCCTTAAGTTCAATAGTCCTACAAGGACTCATCCTTGAATCTTCACATGTTGGTCTTAACCTTCCAAGTGTTGGAAGTTCAAGACCATCCATTTAGGGTTTCAAGAAGAGCAAGGAAGTGGTTTGAATTTTTATGTAGGTGGGTTCCATTTCTAGTCTTCTAGGATAGTAAAAAAAAGTCTTATGGCTAGATCATGAGTACTAAGATGAAAACAAATACCTCACCAAAATGTTGTCAACAAATAGAATGCCAATAATTGTGGTGTGCTAATTAAGCACACCGCGCGTATTGACATTGACTGAGGAGATCAACAAAACAAACACGGACGTTCCAAGCCAACTCACTTAGAACAAAATGGAGAAAAAGTGAAGAAGGATTTCACTGGAGAGAATCAGTTGAACCTTTGATTGAAACCAAAGATTCCATAACTCTCATAGGGGAATTAGCAGGTGTATTTTCAATTTTTCTTATTTTAAAAAGTGGATTTTAAATTTGTGTTGTGTGTTTGTTTTCATTAATCCTCATGAAGGGTAGTTTTATGAATTTACAGAGACCACCATCAGGGAAACTGACGGTCGCAATGAAGTTTTGATTTCTTTCATTTATTTTCTTTATTTGATTTTGATTTGATTTTAATTGAAATTTTAGTTTCAATTTTGACTTCAAGGTAATTTTAGGAATTAAGAATAAGTGAAGAGACTGATTGAGATGGAAAGCACAGGGACTCACATCCACTTCAAAAGATCAATCAAGGAAAAGTGTACTTCATTAGTAAGGAAAACACAGTGACTCACATCCAACCCAATTGGTAACTAAAGTGAGGGGAATACCACGTTAGGAAGGAAAGCACATGGACTCACATCTAGCCTAAGAGGTGATGTGTGATGCCGAGATGAGAATAGAATGCCTTACTCCATTTAAGGGGGTCTCGCTTCTAGATGCACAAGGATGAGAATGGAATTCCTTACAACATTTATGGGGGCCTCACACCGATCTCAAAGAGATGATAATAGGATGCTTACTCCATTTAAGGTGGCCTCAAAATTATCTCAGGATTTTGATGAGAATTAGATGCCTTAATCAATTTAAGGTGTTCTCACATCGATCTCGAAGAGATGAGAATAGAATGCCTTACTCCATTTAAGGTGGCCGCACACATATCTTGGGATTTCAATGAAAATCAAATGCCTTACTCCACTTAAGGTGGTCTCACACCAATCTTGAAGGAATAAGAATAGGATGCCTTACTCCATTTAAGGTGGCCTAAAAAAAATCTCAGGAATACGAAATCAAAATTTAGGTACTGATCCCTTGATTGGGAATTGGAATTTGGGTACCAACCCTAGAAGGAAGAGAATAAAAAATTAGATACTAACCCGAAGAATGAGAATCAAAATTTAGACACAGACCTCTAGAAAGAAAGGAATCAGAACTTAGGAACTAATGCTGAGAATGAAAATCAAAATTTAGTTACCGGCCTTGAAAAGGAAGGGAATCAAAATTTAGGTACTAATCCCGATAATACGAATCAAAATTTAGGTACCGACCTTGAATAGGAAGGGAACTAGAATTTAGGTACTGGCCCTGAGAATGAGAATCAGAATTTTAGTACTGACCTTGAGAATTCAATTTCACTACATTAGGATGGAAAACACAGGGACTCACATCCAACATAAGAGGTAACAGGAGAGGAATCAGAATTTAGGAACTAATCACATGAGATGAGAGTCGGAACTCAGGTACCGACCTTGAGATTTTGATTTCACTTAAGGAGGAAGGTCTGAAGACTCGTTTTCCATCTCATGAGGTAGGAAAGATTCCAGAGATTTGGTGAAAATCTATGGATACACACTGGGAAATGAATCATGGAAGATGTGAATTTTGAAGATGGTGAAAAAATCGAGCATGAATTGTGAGCAGCTGGAATTTCGAAGAGATTCCTTCCTCTTATGTTTCTTCAGATTTATCTCTTTCTTTTTTTATTATTTTTTTTCACATTATTGTTACATTTTATGTTTTTTCATTTCATTTTTATTTTATCTTTTAAATTCTATTTATTTTTATTTATTTATTTTTGTATTTGTATCGTTCTTTGTTCAACATTTCTTAAATTAAGCCAAGCTCAATTCAGTGGCATTAACAATCAATTGCTCATAAATGGAAGGTAAAATGTGACATGGTCATTTACATTTAATTGTTAAGAGATGGTCATCATGTGACTCCTTATATATAAGAATACACTAAAATGATTTTTGAGATCGTCCCTTCAAAAAGCATACTCAAACACTGTAAGTTCAAGTGAATATCATTCTAAATCTTCGTGTCATTTCTCAAAATTTCCACCATTTTTTTTCATCAATGTTTGCCCAGTAAACTACATAGGTAATAACATCACCTTTTAAGCCACCGTCAGAAGTAGAATTTCATATAAGTGTGCATTAGTGTTGTGTTATCTCTATGTAGCTTACAATTTAAGAGGCTACATGTTCTTTAGATTTTGATCTGACACGTACTTAAATGGCCTCTTCTCCTTGCTCGTTCTTCTGATGTTGATTGAGATTCTTTGCTAAGGAACTGCCAAAATGCAGTGCTTTGACACATCTGCACCATTTCCCTGTAACACCAGGACTGAACCTACCAGTAAAACTATTTCTACAGGCTCTCGGAATTCACCTAAGCCAACATTATTTTGCACTGGTTAATGAATAACACAGTGCAGAAGATCCTCACAAAGTCGTGGTGATCTATGTGAGGTAGGATACAATCACCCTCTTCATATATGTTGATGATGTAACTATTGGGTGCACAATCAGTGAGCAACACCTGCCAGGTCACCATTCTCTTAATCATCCTTTTTATAAGTCCCGACATTGCCTCGACTTCAATGCGACGAAGTATTCTAGGCGAGTTTCCTTCACCATCTTCGGCCAACTTGTAGCAGCAAACATATTGTATTGTAATTCTTCCTTTGCCTTGCATCCATTTCTTAGGATCTAAATATGTCTTCCTCCTCAAATGGTCTACACAATCTAAATCCCTTAGGTGGAATACATGCTCCATGATCTTCTCTTGCTCGTATCAAAAAACACAACATATGTAACTCCAAGCCTTCTAAGATATTGATGTATCTGCCTTGTATCCTCTAGAAATACTCAAAATCCTACTTCTGCACCTTTTGGATTCTTTTCAATTCATGCTCCGGGATAATCTACAACTGTTGGGGTCTAGAAAAAAATTGCGGTATGTATGGCTCAACTTTGGTGGGCTGCTCCATCATCTTAGGAACAATTTGCATCGTGGTGGCTGTCAGACTTGTCCTAACCAAAGTGGTTGTACCGTCCGTAATAACTTATTCCTTGTTCTCTTTATTTTCCAACTTGATCAACATCTTTCGGATTAGGTGATAATAATTTTGCCTTTAAGTCGGGTTGAGAGTTGCTCTTCTTTCAATTTGTACGTATGTAGGCATGGCGCTGACGAGCTCACCTCTTGTAGTCATCACCATTGACTTCATTTTGCTTCTCTTGGTGTTCCAGCTATCACTTGCCTCTGTTTCAATAGTTGTTACAAATTTCTTCTTCTTTGTGGCAATCTACTTACCCTTATTTCTTAATTTCACCACTGTCTTGCTATCACAAAGCTCTTCTTGATCTATGACAGTTAAGGCTTCGTCGTCGTAGTCTAGCCCCACCTGTGCAAAGTTCAAGTCGAACTCGATCACAACTCCCTCTTCAATTTTCTCTTTCTCCAGTGCAAGACTCATGCCACCTTTAAAGGCAAGGATTAGCCTCCAATTTGACATCTTCCTGCAAGAACAAGGAAAAAATCAACGTGCTGAATCAGAAGAACAAGAACAATAAGAGTTTACTTATTAATGAATTTTCTTTGTTTAGAAGTTAGATTTATTTTTATGATAAGAATAAGGAAACATATTTCACTTATTATATATTTTTATATGTCCAAATTTTATTATTTGAAAATTATCTTTTCTTTTAGGAAAGAAAATTATTAATTTTGGGTTCGGACCCAGTTGCATACAATTACTACGTCGATGCTTCTAGGAAAACAACTCTATTTCTAAACCCTGTTCTTCAAAACAACACATCATGTAATACTTCTTTAAATATCACCCATTAATAGGAAGCATAGGTCGTTCTCCCTGACAATCCACAAGTTGGTAAGCGCCTCCAATGTAGACTTTCTAGACCATGAATGTTCCTTCCCAAGTCAGCTTGAATTTGCCTCCTAATTTGCAGTGTTCAAGAATAAGCCTTTTAAGAACAAGAACGGATTCACCGACCATAAAAGTTCTTGGGTGGGCTAGTTTATCGTAGGCCTGGATCATTCTGGCTTAATACATCTCCAATATTTTTTTGTGTTGATAGTTGTTTTCCTTCCAAGCTTTCCAACTCTTCCAGCTTTAAATTGGCATTTTCTTTGGTAGTGATTTTGTTGGTGATGAAAACTCTAAGAGATGGAAGTTGAACCTCTAAAGCATGTACAGCCTCAGACCCGTACATAAAAGTGTAAGGTGTAGACTGTGCAGGAGTTCTGAACGTCATTTTGTATTCTCATAAGGCTTCTAGTAATTACTCGTGTTAGTTCGTTTTATTTTCATTCAAAATTTTCTTTAAGATTTGGATGAGATTTTTATTAAAAGCCTCAGCCAAGGAATTTTCTCTAGGGTAGTAAATTTTTGGGTAGCGCCAATCAATTCCGTATCTTATGACAAAATTGTTGAATCTTGTACTTTTGAATGCAGACCTATTATCTAAAATGATTTTGCATAACACCCTGAAACAACAGACAACTTGATTCATAAAAAAAACTATAGAGCCTGGTGCGCCTTCACTTATTTGAGCGATTTTTCTTCTGCCTTCTTTGAAAAGTAATTGGTAGCTGCAAGGATAAGTCAGTGTCTTTTAGAAGAGGGGGGTTCTATCGGGCCCACAATATTTGTGCCCCAACACTTGAACAACCACGATGTGATGGTCGGATGCAACACATTCATAGGTTGGTGTAGAACCATCCCGTGCACTTGACACTGGTGAAAAATCTAGATGATTTGCATGTTGTTGGTCATCATTGGGGGCCAGTAATATCCTAGCCTTTTAATCTTCATTTTCATCTTTGGATGCAACTGATGAGTGCCAAAAAGTCCTACATGCACCTCCTTAGTAATTTCTTAAGCCTAGAACCCATTTAGACACCTCATCCACATCTAATTAAATGACCTCTAATACAAAATATTATTTATCAAGGCATAAGACAAAGCCCTTTTCTTGATCTGATGCACAATTGACGTATCATCAGGTAGCTTCCCTACTCGTAGATAATCTATTAACAACTGACGCAAGTCTTTTGTAGTCTCTGTAACTACTATTACTGCTCTATCATTTCCTAATTTATGGAACATATCTATGTTATTTTGGAATAGGACCTGGTGTCCCTAGACTGTTACTTCAACAAAATCCTCCTGCGGCCATGGAAATTCTTTTGCAAGTTGGTCCAAAGCGTCTAGAAAGGCATTCTCTCTTCTAGGAATCCTGTATAGTGTTACATTAGAAATCTGCTCTAGTAGCTTCATCGTATTCTGAAAATACTGCTCGAGCTTGGGTTTCAAAATTTTGTACTACCCAGAGACCTGCTGTATAACTAACTGCTAGTCACCGTAAATACTGATGTCAGTTATACTCATTAAAATGGATAACTCCAGCCCAGTTAGGAGGGCTTCATATTCTGCTTCATTATTCGTACATGACTCTATTAGATGGTAGAAGTACCTCAACATTCCTCGTTCTGGCATAATACAATTCAATTCAACATTTTGTTCATTTGGAAAAATTAATCTGATCTCTGCTTTTCTAGGCACTAACGTTTGCAACTTTTGCCTTTTTGTGTCGATAAAGCTCCATTAAAGAACATATCCCAGTATTGAGCACTAGGTTTTCTAATTTCATTATTTGCTTATCTCACAATTTGTCATTGAAAGGAGATTCTGTCAATAAAGGATGTGCTGTGATGAAATCTGCTAAAACTTGTCCCTTCACGGCTCAAAGAGGAACAAAAGTTATATCGAACTGCAATAATATCATTGACCACCTAGCTAACCTACAAAAAAGCGTCAATCGGGTCATCAAATATTAAAGAGAATTAAACTTCAAAATCCAGTTGACCTTGTGAGAAAGCATGTAGTGCTTGAGCTTTATCAATGCCAAACAATGCCTCTCAATAGGAGAATACTACACCTTCATCAGAATTAGATGACAACTCAAGAAGTAGGGAACATTTTCTTTACCCTCATCATTAACCTAAGCTAGTAGGGCCAGAGAGAGTCATCCAAAGTTGCTGTGAAAGCATCAATGGTCTACCTAAGACATGGGCTACTAAGACAATGGGCGTCATCAAATAATGCTTGATGCTCTCAAAGGGAAAACTTGACATGCTTCCTGAACAGTGCAGAGAAAGGCCGATACCTTCCTGACATATTAGAAAAAAAGTGCCTGAGTTACACCAAACTTCTTTGAAATGATTGTAATTATTTCAAGTTCTTAGGGGTTGGAATTTGTAAGATGGCTTTAATCTTTTTCAGGCCAATTTCAATTTTTCGGTGAAGAAAAACAAACCCTAAGAATTTCCTAGCAGTAGCATTGAAAGTGCACTTTAAGGTATTCATCTTAAGGTTGAACTGATGTAGCCGCTCAAAAATAATTCTCAAATCGTATAAATGAACTTCTTTCAATTTTCTCTTAATGACAACTTCATTCACATAACATTCAACTTGATTATGGATGAGATCATCAAAGATTCTCATCATCATTTGTTGATAGGTTGCATCAGCATTCTTCAATTCGAACGACATTACACTGCAGCAATACACTCCAATCGACATTCTAAAAGCTGTGAGCTTCTCATGTTTTGGCGCCATCTTAATCTAGTTGTATCCAGATGATCCGTCCATAAAAGAGAAAATTTTAAGTGGCACCACATTGGAAAACCATGTTGGGTACTACTATTTACAAAAAAAACTTAGCTTCTTTTAATTTTTTGACTTCTGCTATGACTTGTTGCTCGATTTCTAGAAGCATTTATCTAGGAACTTGCTTGATTGGAATGACGGCTTGATCCAATTCCAACTTATGAACTGCCACCTGTGAAGCTATTTCAGGCATTTCTTTGTAACTCCAGGCAAAAGAATCTTTGAACTCTATTAAAATTTGACCATATTCCCGGAGTCTACATCATTGAGCAAGGAGCTAACAAAGGTTGGTGTAGGCGCTCCACGAGTCCCTGGGTTAACTTCTCTTAGCTTGTCAATTGTTGACTTGATTTATTCTTCAAAATTTAGCGAAACATCCTCAACCTAAGAATTTTTAAGGTTTCTAAAGATTCCAAGTAATTTTCATCAGGCCATCAGTAACAACAAGGAAAAATTCTCTATCATCCACTAGCCCTACCGTGTCAAACCAAGACCCTGCTTTGAACTAAAAGTTCAACTGGAAAAGGTGTGAATGATCTTTTTACTACCGCTTAGGCATGAAACCACGTTGAATTAATTTATGGATAGAATGGGAATACCACTCAAAAGTTAGTTCCATTAATTTAGATGAAGTAATATCTTCTAGGTTTACATCATTTTTAGGGTTTGAAGAAGAAGAACCCTGGTAGAACTTGATTGGTTTGGCATCTACACCATGTAATTCTTTGAACATTAGGCCCTCGACCTTATTAGAATGGATCAGGATTAGTGTCACAACCTGTACATAGTTTTTAATCATGTTATACATTGATTTGTATTCTTCATTCTTCCCATTTTCTAGAGAAATCTCAAACTGGGGCTTTCTCATATTAATCTTCATTACTTCTTTCTTGACTTATTCGTCCTCAAAATTGTCTTCCTGATCAATGTTGATCGCTAGAATCTTTCGTTAAACAATCCCATCATTTCTTCCTCAACCACATCCCGGCCTAGACCTCGGGTGCGAGCTCTGGAGAAACCTTTACCATCTCGCCACGAGTGAGTGGTGAGGGGTTGCTGAACTAGAATCAAGTGTTCTTTGTCTTGTATTTCTTCTGGCTCTTTTGCTTCATTTGGTGCTGCATTTTGGAGTAACTGTCTTCCTCAGAGGTGCATAGTAAGTGGCATCTTTATGGATTCCTACTTTAAGCTTAGAAATGACTATAAATCTCCCTTGATGTAGCATTCTTGACTGCCTTCATAATACTTCTTACACTGGTTCAGAGACAATGGAACCATCCTGTACTCATGGATCTGGGATCAACCCAGTAGGGCATTGAATGATGTCTCAGAATCAATTATGTGGAATTTTGCGGTTGTCCTTGCCAGATCATCGATCACCATAGGAAGTGTTATTGATCCAATAGCTCTTTCTCCCCTCTAATTGAAGCCTTTTAATATCATCTTGTCCTCCTTGAGGTCTCAGGCATCGATTTTCAGGAATTTTAAAGTCTACATGTTCATGACATTTATTGATGCTCCCGGATCAAGTAACACCCTGGAGACTGTAAATTTTCCAACTGTGACTGAATTGTACAGAGGTCGATAATGGTCCGTTGTACTGAGCAACAAATAATTGTCCGTAAAGGTACTGTTCTCTTAACGGGCATACCTCTTCCAATGATTTATCATCCAATTTAGCTAAGTAAATCTCTTGATTGAGTAAGGCTGTAACCAGACCTTCTCTCATCTCTTTTGACAGGATCAGTGTGTCGTAAATGCTTAGTTTGGTGAGTAACTTCCAAATGCAGGCTAGCACATTGTACTCCACTTCTTTGTTAACAATTTCATCAATTCCTTTCTGAACGGGTATTTCATTTGCTGGTAGTTTTGACTCTTCTTGAGGGACTATCTGCTTTGTACTATCTTTCAGACCCATTCTTAAGTTGATCTCTGTTATATCCTCTAAATTTTGCGTTGAAACTATAGGCGTCTTCTCTTAAGCTGGAACAACTGACTCATCTAGAGTTGCTTCAGAGTCTGAGGGTTCAAGTTCAATTTTGATAGGTGATCCCCAGAATTCGCAAAAGGAGTACATCACTTTTGAAGCTATCATAACCATCCTCATCAGCACCCACCCTTTTTATCATGATCACTGAGGTTTTGTACGATTTGAGAATTGTTATTAAGTTTGAACTTAAGATCCCGACAAGGTTGGTTGTCATTAGTTGCGTTATTGCTAAAAACAATAAAAATGTAGTCAACATCAGAACTCTTCTCATTATAGTACCCCACGGGGGTAATAAAATAATCATATAGAGTCAGAGATTCAAGGGATTTCTCCCGCAAATTAGAAACAACCATCCTATGAAAAACAACCTCTTTGAGTTTTCAGTCTCCTTCTCCTCCGTGATCTTCTCCATCCTCTTCTCCAAAAGCAGCTCTTCAACCGCAATCAATAGTGTCGGCTTAGTAGGTCTCGAACTCTGAATTGAAGCATACACCAAAGATGTCTAAATCTGATGTAGCATCTTCCTTGAGGATTTTGCCCATGTTGCACTCTATCCATCATCGACTGTGTATGAGTCAATCAAAATAATAGAGTCAACCAAAATTACATTAATAAAACCTCTTTAAGCTTCTTTCATGTACTCTTTTGGCATCATTATATTCCCTTTCTTGAGGCTAGTCTCGAGCTTGTTCTTAAAAGTGAAGAAACCCTCTATTATATGTACAAGCATCCTGTGATAAGGACCGTACAACAAATGATCCTTCTTGTCCAACTCCTCTGGCCTCTTGGGCTCTGGCAACTAGAAATCAGATCTCTTAAATAGGTTACAGAACATCTTACCAACTATTTCATCCTTAAAAGGATAGACCTTTCTCAAGAGCTCTGACAAGGTGCATTTCCCTCTGTCTAGTAAAACCTCTACTGAGATGACTGTTGATCATGCTATTGTGGAAACTGGTAACTTTAGCATGACCGCTCTATCTGAAATTGCATCAGCTTCTTGCCTTTATCCATTTCTACGACAATTCCAAATTTCTTCTCGAAGGCTTTGACCAATTTCTGTTTATTGCTCTTCTCCAAGAAACTAAGCTGCTTAGCCTTTTCTTCAAGACTATTGAACTTACTAAGAAAATTATTGAAAGTCTTAATGGTAAAACCTTTGAGAAGAAATGCTATTAAGCCATGGATACTTTCAGCAGAATCCCAATCGTATTTTGTTCTTGGAGCTACAGTTCACATTTCATACTTAAGTTCCTCGATTGTAAAATATAGTACACTAATGTCTCATCTGGTCGCTATTTTTCAACCACAAGACCGCAGAACAAATGAACCATCAAATTGAAAATCAAAACAAGTGAAGTGAAAATAAAGAAAATAATGAAAAAAATTCAATGTAAAACAAACAAACACATAAACAGGTGACAATAATAGTGACAAATTTGAAATATACACACTGCCAATTTCCATATTCTACATAGGAGAATGTTAGAATCCAGACTCATTTTCACCTTTCGCAGTTGTGTGTACTTGGCCCTAGACAACAAGTGTGTGGAAAGAGGATTAAAAATCTGCTTTGCTTTTGACATGGAACAAGTTAAGTTGTTGTACAATGACCAATTACTATCTATTGTTAGTTAAAAGGAAGCAAAAAGGGGAACCCTTTTTGAACTCCATTCTATATCATAGAAAAAAGTCAAAAAAAAAAAAGGATAAAGACAATAGGATCAAAGAAAAGCACTACCAAAATAGTAAGCAATTATGGAGGATTAAGATCAACAGTAGTTGCTTCCACACAGAGGATAGTGGATGCTTCCATGGAAGGCCTCATCAAAATCAAGGCTGGCCTGACCTGCATGCAATAAAGAAACTATAATAAGGGATAATGAGAGCTAAAGGGCATAAGAGAGAGGAACTCCCACCGTAGCCAATGGAGGAGGATCTGTGAGACTTTGAGTTTCAGATTCTAAAATGCACCTCTGAGGAAGCATATCCTATCCTTGGGATAGTTAATTTTGGTCTGGAGGAGGATGAGATGGAGAGGCATGTCCCCACACCGAGTCCATGTACCACACAGGTTGATGTTCCCATCACACCAGAGGAGCCTTTCGTCAAACATATCATCTCTAAGGAAGAATTAGATAGCTTGCAGAACATCAAGTGATAGTTCTTCCAGCATTCATAGAGAGTCAATAGTGAGAAGGTCAACATAGAAGAAGACTTGCAGCTATTCACCAACAGATTCAACAATGAAGATTATGAAACTGTCATTGAACATGTGTTGGAGGCTCACAATAGGAGCACTCTAGATATCTAAAAAAGAAAACTTATTTAGAGCCCATGCATTGTAAATAGGAAGAGTTAGGATCATCGTACATTATGGCTACTGCTACAACTTCACTGTGTATAGGGATGGAAGTCCCCTAATCATCTTGAGATACGATCAAGTGGATCTGATGCCTTTAATAAAAAAATGAAATAATTATTAGATTGATGGTGTAGAGCATATTGCCTATGGATAACATCCCCAATACTACATAATTAACATTTATGAAAAGAGGGATTTTATAATACCCTAAATTGACCACAATGATTTTAAGAGGCCCATTTGCACAATTTTGTTGCAGAGCAAATGTGACAGATTGTTCAGGGCTGGGGAACAAATTAGAGGGTGTGGAATGTTCAGAGGTCCAGTTTGGATATCCCTCCCACTTCGATCAGTTCTGTTTCTATAAGGAAACCATGTCGATGTAGCAAAGCATTGTATTTCAGTGGTTGGCCGAGAAAGAATTTCGATTACACTTAAGTGAACACACCTCAACAAGCGAATAGCCCACTACTAGTATGAGCCAAAACTTCATGGATTATGACCCCTGGAGCTACTGTGACCCTGTAGGACCCCAAGAATTTTTAAGAGGCTCTAAGGGGCTTACCTCAGAGTTTTAGGTTCCCATAATAGGCCCCATAGCGAAAAAGGGATTGCTACACAATCGGGAGCTCGGAGGATCAGTACGGTGCACATGGACAGAGACATGACATGAATGATGTTTGATGTTGTTTAATGTCATTGTTATGAGAAAGTTATCTTTGATGTAATATTTGAAATCTTTGATATTAGGACATTATCATTGGTGTATTGTGGATATCTCTTTTGTGCAAAGAATCAGTTTAGTACCATTTTGCTACATTTGGTCTTCTACCACAAAGAACTTCTCATGTAGGTTCAAAAAAGCCGAAGCACACACCCATTAACATAATTCTAATATTAATTAAAAAATGTGGGATCCCATGGAATGACATAAAATTGACATCTGACAACTACACCAACTAAAATCAACAATGAGCAAGGTGTATTTTCCTCTAGGTGGTCGATACCTACTAGATAATTCAAGTCATTTAAATCAAAATTCAACAACACAACCAATTAAAACCAATCATGTGCAAGTTGCAATTTCCCTCAGGTGGCCTATACCCAATGAACTTTAAGGATTTGTAATAATTCTTGATCTGACCATTTCTATGTGATTTTCACACAACATTTCCCTCTGCTAGTGGATGTATGGCCCACTTACCATGGAATCAAAACTTTCCTTTAGCTAACCCATTCTCCTTTTAGTTAAGATGTAATTCCACTAACATTCCTCCCAATTTGATAAGGATGTGACATTTAACATCTTTGAGAATCGGTATAAGACCTCTTTAAATAGAATATGGCATCCATTCCCATTTTCTAGTTGTTTCTACAACCCTCTTAACACAGAATCATAGCTTTCCTCTAACTTAGCTATTCTCCTCTTAGTAGGATGTACGTTCAACGACAATCCTCCTTAATGAGGTAGGAACATGACATTCGACATCTTCAAGAGTTGGTATTAGACCTCCTTCAGTGAAATATGGCATTCATTCTCTATTTCAAGTAAGATCTACAACCCTCGTGACACAAAATTATGGCTTTCCTCTAGCCTACATGTTCTCCTCTTATTTAGGATGTAAGTACATCAACATTCCTTCCTAAAAAGACAGAGTCTTGACATTTAAAATCTTTGAGAATTGGTATAAGACCTTCTTCAATGGAGTACATCACCCATTCTCCTCTCCTAGTAAGATCTATTGCCCTCTAGACACAGAATCATGACTTTCGTCTAGCCCACCTATTTTCCATTTAGTTGGATGTAATTCCATTAGTTTTCCTTCATAATGAAACATGAACATGACATTGACTTCTTGAAGATTGCTGAGATCCTTCAATGGGTCCTTACACCCCTATTCTTTAGCAAGTTCCAAAAGTTGATATAAGGCCCCCTTTGCTGGAAAACGGCATTCCCCTACAAGCTAACTAACTCTCTTAGGAAACCACCATCCTGAGAATCCCCAAATATAACTTCAACTCTTACTTGGCCCTTCCCTAGAACATTTATGACATATCAAAGTGCTTCAGGATTAGACTGACTAGTTTGGTCAAAGCCAATATGCGAGGTGCACCTGTCTAGGCACCAAACATATTGGTGTCCGTTTGTTGACCTCACTTTTGTAAGGACTCACCATGCACAAAACCACTAGAGTTGGGTTGTGATTTCTTGGGCCTCACCATAGCAAGCCCAAACCCTCAACCCTTGGTTAAGTTGGTTTAGGGTTCTGTCCTGGTAATAGTCCCAGACCCCCATGCGCAAGATGTGTCCCAAGTCACACAAATAAACCCTACCCTAGGAACCATCTAATAAAACCTAGGGGCCACTCTGACTGCAAATTTCACTTTGGCAGAAGGGTCTACCTAAATTATCCCTAGCCTCTCTAAAGGCCTCCCAAACCCCAAAAAACCCTAAAAAGTCACCTTAAACCCTATTTCATCCTTTGGACCCAAAATTTGGTGACTTCATGGTTAGTCAAAGCTAATTTGGCCTAGCCAAATTTTGGTCAAATCCTGACCAATTGACAACATTCCCATCCAATCGAACCACCAACATAATCTTGACATCACACCATGTGAAGGGCCCAATTATTACCATGGGGTCAACCTCCCAGAGTTCACATGACTAATTAAAAAGTGATTAATTGAGTGTCTTATTAATTTTTCTTGGGGCCTAAGACATTTGACTAAACTCAACCCACTAGCCTAAGCCTAAAATCCTAAAATCCAACCCAAAGCACATGGCCCATGAATCTTATAGACCATTCTTAATTGGTTACGTATGACCTAAGATTAATTCACCATTACATGTGAATGACACTACATGATAGCCGAAGTTAAATCCAAGAACAAGAGGGTAAAATCATACACTTCACCATGGGGTAAGCCCCATTTCACTTTAGCCATGAACCCTTTGAACTACTTCTAGGGCCAAATTTAGCCTTGGTGAGCCAAGACCAAACCAAAGATAGTCTTGAACACCAATCGAAAGGCTTTCCAATCAAACCAAGACCTCTTCCATGCTTTCTTCTCCTCTATAGGCATCAACATGAGCAAGGCATAAAAAATTGCAAAAGTTCTCACCTAACTGCCCAAAAGCTTTAAAAATTCTCTAGGTATCCTCTATGGAGCCACCCAAGCACCATAAGCCATGTCTGCAAAGCTCCCCCCACCTCTCACATGCCTATAAAAAGAGGGAACCTGAGGGCCCTATGTGTGCACCAAGCTCATTACTCAGCCTCCTAGACCTCTTGCTCCTAACAACAATGACACTCATCTTGACACATGCACTTGATTCCCACTATTTTCAAGCATTCCTCTCCACTAAAGAACCCAGATTTCACCACCCAAAACCAGGACCAATTTTGGCCCAACATCAACTTTATAAAAACTCAAATCCAACACTCCCACAAGCTTCACCAAGCCTTAAGACACTCTCCTAAATCAAATATGAGCCTTTGAGAGGCCACTATTTTGTCTCAAGACCAAATCTTGGCACCATTTGATCTAGCTCATAATTAGGACAAAATTCAACTGTAATTGAAGCAAGGAGGTTCGTGATGTCAATACAAAGCTCTTTATCAAGTCCAATAAAGACTACACCTCTTGGGACAAGTTATGAGATAAAATATCTAAATTTATCCTCGGGTTTGGTTTTCTATGATGACAATGTGTAATGCACTTTTATCTAGTTGTATAGAGAGTCTCGTCTAACTTAAATGAAGCTATAGGAACAAACCCTAAGTGATTTGGTTGAGAATCGAGGGACAATTTAGGTTTTGATCACAGACGACTTTCAGCTCTCTATGTCAGGAGGATGATGATCCAATGTCATCCTTTTCTATTTATTAGAAAAAGATGATACAGATTAAATTGAATCACAATATCGCTAGGAGGACAACACTGGCTCATGAGACAACATAGTAACCACGTGTAGGGGTGTAAACGAACCGAAAAAGAACGAACAAAGCTTGTGTTCGTGTTTGGTTCTTTTGAAATTTAGTTTGTTTGAAATAAGCTCGTGTTCAAAATTGTTCTTGAAGTCCCTGTTCATGTTTGTTTCTTAACAAACGAGCCAAACATGACCTGGGCACAAGCTGTTAGCGAACAATGAGCCCGTTTGACATCCCTAATATTAATATATATATATATTAGGGGTAGACCCATTGAAGAGGATTAAAAAAAATTATATCCTGATATGAAGCAATTGAAAGAAGAGGATGAGAAGCCTAAAACCTTAAAAGAAACATCCAGCATCATGATGGTTGAAACTAGTTCTTCTCTAAGTGAGAAGCAGAAAGTGAATGTGGAATTACAAAAAGTATTTGTTGAAGAATGTGTCATACTAAAAAAATAGCTTTTAAAGTAACTGAGATAAAGAGGTGAAGTAACTAAAAGATGGGAGAAAAAGATTGAAGAAATCATGAATGTTATCCCGCCAAAACATAAAAAAGTGTTATTACAACATCAAGATGTGGAAGTTGAGGAGGGTCCATAGCCCAATACAATTCAACATATATCAGATGAGTTGAATCAATGTGATAAACACATTAAAGAAATGTAAAAGAAGATAGAATAAATCTTAACTTTAATACCTCCTACCTGAAAGAAAAATCTTTGGTACATGTTTATATCGAGATAAAGGAACCTGAAGCTATTCATGTTCTTAGTACTCCCAAAATAAGAAAAGTTGAAGAGTAAACTTCTAAGCAATGATTAGAAACATCATTTTAATCCAATAAAGAGTTAAAATTCATGATTGAACAACCAGCTAAGGATGCTTTAGTACTGGCTGAGGGTGACAAGATGGTGCCGAGAGGATGATATTATCCCAAAGAATTTGATATGGTATAATATCGTAAAGGATTTGTGTCACCCAATTTCAAATCTTTGATGGAATTGGAAACCTTGAACAACACTTGGAAACTATTGAGGCAATTGTTGTAATGTCAGATGAAGTGATGTCTTAGTGTTATGAAGATTTTTTCACAATTTATCTGGAATAGCATTTGATAATGTATTAGTTAAAACATTTTTTGAATTAAAGGATTTGTTTATTAAAATGTTTACTAAAGCTCAACACCATATCACTATAGGAGATTTGGTTGTTAAGAAGTGGAGACTAGATGAAACATTAGTTGACCACATTTTGTGATGGAGAAACTAAAGTTTGAATTATGAACCTCAACTGTAAGAGCAACACACTATAAAATTCCTACAAAAGAACATCAATGTACTAATTGCTTTCATGTTTAAAGGGTTTACTATTAAAAAATTTGAGAAGTTGATTAGCAAGGCAGCTAACCTCCAGAAAGAAACCAAAAGACTATTATTTAAAGAAAAAGTAGAAACCCTAGAAAGCTTTTGAAAAGGAAAAAAACTAGGAATGTGTCCATTATTGAGAAAGGCAAACATCTTATGATGAAACAATCTGAAAGTCCTAAATAATAACAGTGGCAATAACCACAACAATATTATCATTAGCAGCAGCACAACAACAACCATCCAGTAGACCTGAGGAAAAAAGAATGACTGAAGAAGAATTTGAGGAATTAAAGAACCACTTGTATTCCTTCAAAAATGAAGCTATCAAAAATATGTTCAAAAGTTTTTTCCAAAATTCAAATTTTAAGCTCTCTGAACCTGCAAAGCCTAGAAAATTGAGGAGAGACAAAGAACCTAACTACTGTATGTTTTATAGGAAGCTCGACCATACCATTGCAGAGTGTTTTACATTTAAAATTTGGTTGAAGAAGAATCACAAAGTGGTAGCATAATCATCTCTAGGTAATACTTGAGAGAGCCTGAAGAAGGTTCTATTAGTGTTGTCTCTAGAGATGACATGCAACCATTTGATACCTATATAAAGATGAAGGGTTGGACTACTGTACTATCCAAGAATTCTCAAAAAAATTATTGAAAAAACTCAGAAGCTACCTACACAAGAGAGAAAAGGAACTCAAACTGAAGATAACTTATATTATTTTGTTGTTACCGAGAAGAAGGAAGTTAAACCAAAATTCAAGCCTGCAATAAAGCACATCGAGCCAAAAAGGAAAACAGAAGAAGAAAGTATGTGTAAAGGAGTGATTAACACTGTAGAGAATAATTTTATTGGGTTTATTATTTTGGACAACGGTCTTACGATTCTTGTGTCACTCACTTTGTATGACTTTTTCATTCTACATGAAACTACAAATGATGAGTTGTGGTTATGGGTATATTCTATCTTTATTTGTCAAATTTCATTGGATGATTTGGACAATAATAGCAGCAATAATTCTATTAATCTTGATGAAAATAGTTATGAAATCATAAGATAATTTATTGAAGCAATTTATTATGATGATCATTGGTCTATATTTGATCATTTCAAAGGCCAATTAAGATATTAAGATTTTTTAAGATTCAGAGCTAGTGATCAATCAGATTGTTGGGAATTACAAAATCTTCAATATCAGTATTATAAATATATGATGAGTGTACTTGAATAGATTTCAAATTTCATTTTGTACTGAATATCCTGTGGTATCAATATCATTCAAATGCTTTGGCAAATTTGACTAAAGAAATAATATGCTTCAAAAAAAATCAATTCATATTGAAATACGAGATTATCGGGTCCTCTCTCCAACTGATATGGAAAACATTAATTTACATAAAAGAACAAAAAACTATTATTAAAGTTGAAGAATTAGTTGATTGGAGACAACCATTCATGGAGTATCTACAAGAGTAAAATTACATGAAGATAAATTATTAGCTCATCAAATAAAGTCTTGGGATCTATCTTACACTCTATTTAATAACAAATTATATTAAAGATCTTTTATTCATATATGGTTAAGTTGCTTAGAGAAGAACGAAGCCTAGAAGATTACTAAGGAAATATATTCACTATTATGTGGAGCTCATCAATCTAGTCCTAAAATGAATGAGAAAAAAAAAATCAAGAGAATGGGATATTAATGGCCATCCATGATTAGTGATTACATGGAAACTACATAGTGATGTCCCCAGCGTCAAGTGCACGATATAGTTTTGTTTCATCTGATGAATGTAGTACAACCAACAATTGCTTCGTGGCCTTTAAAATTTTGGGGCACAGACATCATGGTATCTAATGATCTACTTTCATCAAATGAGCATAAATTTATACTGGCAGTGACTAATTATTTCTTGAAATGGGCCAAAGCCTTTCCCTTGAGAGTTTTGAAAGCTCACCATGTACTACACCTTTTCAAAAATCATATTATATACTTCTTTAGTATTTCCTGTCGGGTGATATCAAATAATGGTCATGCTTTTTCGAGCACTAAATTGTACAACTTTATAAAAAGTCTTAATCTTAACAAGAGCTACTCCATGATATATTATCATAGAGCAAATGGATTGGCAAAAGCTTTCAACAAAACCTTGATCTAAATCTTGAAGAATACACTTGAAAGTAACAAACGCCAGTGGTATGACACTTGGTAGAAGCTCTATGGTCTTGTCAAACCACATATCAAACCTAACTCAATCCACTCTTTTTACCTTAGTTTATGGGTCTGAGGTCGTACTCTTTGGAAGTATAAATACTTTCCCTACAGATAACAACTAGTTAGGAAATTTTTCTATAATATAACATCAAGCTACGATTAGAAGAGCTAAAAGAATTAAATGAAACTTATCTGACAGCTCAACAAAAACTTAAGGTATATCAAGCATAAATGGTTCAAGCTCATGATAAAACTAGTTTGACCCAGGACTATTTGAGTAGAAGAATTGGTCTCAGTCCTCAACTGACTAATCTTAGCTCACCAAAATGTCGATAATAAGTTTGAACCAACATGGAAAAGTTCTTTTGTCATAAAGAAAGTTTACTAGAGAGGTTCTCATCAACTAATTGATTCTAAGGATGAACATCCAATGCTACCCATCAATGGGTATTACTTAAAGAAATATTATCAATAGTGATATATTAAAACTTTCTAGTTAGTGAAATCAATTTTAGAATTCCAATTGGAAGTCATTGAACTATTAGAATTCCAATTTAAAGTCATAAAAGAATTCCAATTTGCTCTGATTTAATTATGATTTCTAAAATTCCTAATTCAATTTTTTCATTATTGAGGATTAAAGTTATTTCAAAACTTTTTCAAAATAAACAAGTTGTGATTTAGCTTTAGATGGACTTTATGCAGAAAATATCCACTTGCAAATGCATATTCTTCTTTAAGGATAATTTTAAATTAGCAGTCGATCAAAGTTATTTTATAAACAACATTATCATTAAATTTGGTATGACATTCAATGATTTAGAAATACTCTGCAATAATCCAAACATTACAATGTCTGATCCTGAAGAAGTCTAAGATAAAAAGCCCTTGATAGATTTTTATGTAAAAGAGGCAATAGTTTCTCTTATTTGTACCGATCTTAGTAGATTAATGATCCCAACTTTCTATATATAGAGATGTAAGATTTGATGTATGTGATTATATTTATAATATTTCAATATGGGATACTACACAAGTATATGTATCGTTATCAAGTAATATAGAACTTTCTGATTAAGTCTCAAATATCAAACCCACAGGAAGGATTAGTTTTAGATAACAAAATACTTAATAATATATATTCTTACTCAAACATAAGATGCTATAATAGGAATAAAAGTTTGATTCTTTTTACATTTTTTAATAATTGAAAATAAAGTAAGCAACTAATTAACTTAACTAAAATACCTGGAAGATGAAGGCAATATAAGTAAAATATATTTTTCCTTATCTTGAATCAACGATAAACATAAAATTTAGTTGTGGAAGTATGCTAAATGTGTTGTGCCAAATATGAGAAATAATATTTTTTACCCTTACTAGAGCTGCTATAAAGAACAATGGTTAATCTATAGTATGAATAGCCTTGAAGACCCGCTAGGTAAAGAAGATACTAGCTCTCACTCTAGAGTTCTCTCTTCTCCCTCCACCTGGGGACTAACATCATGTATCAAAACCTAAAACTATAAATCAAATTGGGGGGCTTTAGCATGTCACTCTAAAGCCCTCTAATTCTACACCCTTGAAAATATATTTCCCTATTTATTTACACTCAACCCCATGAACTACCTTCTCATTCATGAAATCAATATAAGATTCCAACCATTTGATGACTGAGATAATACCATCTTGGATCTTACATGTTCGCACAACAAGTTTTACATCTTAATTGACCAAATCAAGAAGTAAATGAAGTGCAAGGTTTTGAATCATCACAACTTCTTCCAACATTGAAGTATAATACTTCACGCAACTTCCTTTAAACATTTAATCACTTATCATTTTAAGAAAAAAGATAAAGGGAACTAATCAGAATCCATGGAGAAAACACAACCACACATGAGTTTAAAAGTAGAAATCATGCACACAAACAAGAATTCTAAATTAAAAATCACGTGTAGTCACAAAGATAAACACTTATCTCAAATTCTCTCCACTAAATATCTTGAAGTTCCTTTGAATTTTCTTCCTACTCTCACAATACAAACTATCACTAAAAATAAAAAAAAATCAAGTAAAGGTGGCCGGTTGCGGCAGCGGTTGTAAATTTTGGTGGTTGGATGATCCCTCTCTTGGAAAATCTAAGTCTTTTCTTATAAAAATCCAAGGGGTGCCTTGGTGTCTCTTGAAAAACGTGTCTCCATTCAATGAATCTTCTAGAAGTTGTCTTCTCAAAAGCCAATTTAATGAATTTTTGTGTCCATAGGCTATTTCCCACATTTTTATAAAGGGTTGCTTCAAACACATTTTCAAAATTTCGCTCCAATTAATATTTCTCTAAGTAACTAACTTTGGTACTTAAGCGTGAAGTGCGTAGCGCTTAGGCGCGGATGCTCTGGTGCTTAGGCACCCGAGTTCATTTTTGCTCCAAATTTGACCTTTTTCACTCCTTTTAGCATTTTTCATACATTTGATTGTACCTACAAGAAAAACACACCAATATCTTTCATTAAAGGGCAATATCTCAAAAATAGATTTAAAAATGTGTACCAAAACACTATATATTTTAGATGTATTAAAATCTCCCAAACTTAAGATGTTAATTGTCCTCAAGTGACCTTTCAATCTTTAAAAACCAACATAAGTAGATAATGCCTATGAGTTTCTTTAAAAGTTGCTAAAATTTAGATTTAGAAATATAGTAGTTCAATTTAGAA
Source organism: Phalaenopsis aphrodite (assembly GCA_003013225.1). Classification (NCBI taxonomy): domain Eukaryota; kingdom Viridiplantae; phylum Streptophyta; class Magnoliopsida; order Asparagales; family Orchidaceae; genus Phalaenopsis; species Phalaenopsis aphrodite. The sequence goes on along the minus strand of NEWO01000665.1, from coordinate 200,338 downwards.
AAAATATTAGTAAATGAAACCAACTTAAAGTTTTGAAATTTTTAATGTTAAGAAATATGAAAATATGAGTTCTTATCTAATTCAGAAATATTATAGATTTTCCAAATATAGAATTTAGCCCTTTTATTATTTCCACTTAAATTTTTATTAAGAATAATTTCACTTATCATATTATATTTTTAAGCTTAAGTGTTTCCAAAATCTTATATTTTAAAAAGATCAAATGTGAAACCAATTTTTGATTAGACACTAATCCTCAAGCTTCTCCTCCCATTCTTTTCTTTTCTTTTTCTTCCTCTTTTTCTTTGCTATTTCTTTTTATTTTTCTTTTCTTGTTTCTTTATTTTTTTTCCTTTGCTTTTTCAGGCTAGGATTACTATATGCAGATAGGCCTTTAATGGTTTTGAATTCCACTTCTTCTTTTCTAAAGCAAAGCCCTGATATAAATATTTTACTTATAAATATAATAATAGTTTTGAAAATTATTTTTAATAAAAGAAATTTAAGTATTAAAAATAAAAATCTAAATTTTTAAAATTTTCAAAAATACATTTTTTCTTACTAAGGATAGTTACACTATATTTAGTATTTTCTACACTAAAGATTTTTAACTTTAAGTTGTTCTTCATTACTATAAATTTTAACTAAATTTTCTTACTCATTTCTAAAATAAAAATTTTACTTCCCTAATATAACTTCATATACATAATCATTTTTCATATAAAAATTAAAATTAATTGAAATACAATTGAGAACAAATACCTTTTAAGTTTCTTTAAAATTTTTCATCCCCCCCCAAATTTAAATTTTTAACAAAAATAAAACATTTAACATCATATATAAAAGCAGGAATGAAAACTATCTATAACATGCTTGCAGAAATTTTCATACCCTAAATATGCAAGTACAAAATTTAAAAACAAGAGTAGAAAATGAAATTAATCAAATTTTTTAATTCTACTTAATATAAAGAGATTCGTTAGACTTCTATGCAGTGGAGTATAATTGAAAAGCAAATAAACACACTAGCAAATAAACACAATTGTAACATAAAAAAAAATAACTGGTAGTAAATTGAAAAAAAATTTAACATGCAGCTCTTAAGTAAAAAGTTAGTTAAATTTTAAACTTTTCAAAGATTTTGAATCAAGTTCAACAAACACTAACTAAATACACCAAACAACAATTAACATAATTACTACCACACAAACATACTAACTACACAAAAGTACAAATACATCATAGAAATGTCTACAAAACACAACAACTAAAACTAACAATTTCAACAGTATCAATTGAAAACAATAAGTACAAAATTCCTGCACAGTCCACAATACATAAACAAAAAATAGCATAAAACAAAAAACACAACTACAAATCTAACTAAGCATCATCTTTCTCACCACTATCATAACTACACCAAGCAGTTGTAGGCACATTTGGTGGATATCTAGGGTACTGAAGAAATACTACATCTCGGTTACCTTTATTGAGATGCTCCATAGTTGTGTCGTATTCCTCCTCATAATCACTTCTTCTTCTCATATACCCATCCATATGCTCAACAAAATGCTCTAAATTTGCCACTTTTTCATTGGTATAAATAACATTATTCAATATTTTTTCTATAAGCCGTGACTGAGTATCAGAACCAGAATTTTGACCCCGTGATGTAGAAGCATGTAAAGTAGAGGTAGCAGAACTACTGGAGAATCCACCCTTCCAACCAAAAATAGAATGATGTGAATATGTTTTCACATTCACACTGGTGATGGGCTTCAGTGGTTGTAAGATCTTCTCCTAGCTATCATATATAACACCAGCCTGCTCACATAATGAAAAGATTAAGGATGCAAATCCCAAACCTGTGGTAGTAGCAGCAATGGAAGAACTAGTAATATCTCCATAAATCAATCCTCCAATATCAATCGGCATGGACTGCTAAATACACTAGTTCAATGTTGCTCTCTCTTGAGTCACTTCACTCAGATGACTTGTAGGTAATAGATGAGTAGAGAAAAAATAGTTCCATGCCTTTGCATAGTCATCCAACTTTGAGGCAGAAAAATTTACTCTTCTTTCATTTGTAATCTTCCATAATCCTCTCTCATCAATTAAAGATGATATTATCTCGTCTAACTCCTCCTCAGTAGAACTATAGTTTGCATAAAAACACAAAGTACTAAGAGGAAAATGGTAAAACTGATTAACTACCTCAGGAGAAAATGGTATTGTCTTCCCTCGTACTATGACTCCTTCCTCATCAACCTCTGAGAGATTCACATAGAACTCTCATACTACAGAGATCACGGCGACAACAAAAAACTAACAGAACTACTCCCATTAGCGGCTAACAATTAATTCTTCAGCAGCTCCTCCCAGACTTTTGAAACATCGCTAAGGAATAAGTTTCCTTGTATGTAAAGCATCATCATTGTACCTGTCCTGAGCTCTCAAAAAAAAAATTACTTGAATCGAACGGAGCTTTTCCTTTGCTACTTTTTATTTTTGATGCCATTTTTTTAAAATTTTTTATAAAATTCAAAATAAATTCCACAATCAACTGCAAATCATAAAACACAACTCCTAAAAGCTTAAACTAACAAATCTACTCATTTTCCATCAATTTTTTTCTAAATTTTCACCATGAATAGTGATTTTCAGGTAGCTCATGAATGTGTTCAAAATACATGGTGAAAATAAAATTTTTTTGCATAAAAGTGAAGCTCTTACCTCAAGAAGATCAAATATCATGAATTTGGCTTAAATCCACCAAGAAATTCTCACTTAGCTCTCTAAATCGTAAAAATACCGAGGAAGAAGGTGAAGTGGAGTGCTTTAATGGTGATTTTTGGACAAAAAATTCACTTAAACCCATTCGCAAACCGATTTTCATGAACCAGTGTTTAGGCGTGAATGGTTTGGTGCTTAGGCACCCGTCTATCGATTTAGTCAGCGCTTAAGAGCGGGATTTGGCTCTTAGGCACCAATGCACAAATTTTGATTTTTTTCATTTAAGAGAAATACAATCCTAGCTAAAGTCAACCAACCCTCTATGGTCTCAAAAATATTCTATATATTGTTTTCTTCCCTCTCACTTTCTTCTAACTTAAGATTCACCAATTTAAGCAAATTCGATTCAATACTAAATAACACAAAAATTTTAAAAAACAAAACACTTATATTCAATCACAAATGATTACAAACACTATTGAATACATAAATTCTCAATCCAAATAGTATTGGATGAGAAAATTCCTAACACAGACTCTAAACAAACTTAACATATAGAAACACTTTAAAACACACTTAACATTAACAAACAAACATTAAACATAAGCACTAAATCACGAACTTGATTCCATTCTCTAGTTGATTGAACAAATTCTAGCCTATCATTAGTCTTTCCTTCAGCATTTGTTATGTTTATCTAAAATAACGGATGATGATTAATAACTCTAGTTAAATCTTCTTCAATCCACTTGTTCTTCAGACACATGGCCTTATCTTCTTCTACAATAAAACTAATATGGCTAAAATGCATCTTTAGTTGCAATCCCATATGATCCAGATGTGCGTTAACTTCCATCACTTTTGCTTCAATTGAAGCTGCATTAGCCTCAATTTTAGTGATCTTTTCTGCTATTTCTTTAATACTAACAACTAAAAAAATGTTATAGATCTCTTGTGCACTCTAACTAATAAACTTCTTTCTCATTGCTACTTCCTTCTTCTTCAAATCACTCTCCCAAGATGACATTTTTCTAAGACTCTCTTTTTCTCTTAGAATTTAAGGGAGAAATGAAAGTGTGGTGAGATTTCTCCTCACACCCCCTCTATTTATAAGCTTTAAACCCTTCCTAAAACTTTTAGACACATCTTAAAACTGCTCTTACATGTTAAAGCCAACCAATTTGCTGTTAGAACTTCTAGAAACCAAAATTCGCACATATTTTTTTAACTATCTTGCTTAAGCGCCAGTGCTCAATTTAGCACAAGTCATCTTAACATCCAAACATTCATTGTAGCATGTGCCATCTTTTATGGTCTTAAAATAATCACTAACTTAATATATAATCAAATTTACGTCGTCAACCTGATGTAACCAATGTTTATTATGGTTGTCCCAACATCAGAAAATCATTTAATTTAAGTTGGTGAGCTTAAAAGTAGGATTTCAGCCTATGACCATTCACTTTGAATATTTTATAAGTATTAGGATCTTTGATATCCACAAATCCATAGGGATAAACTTTCATCACAACAAATGGCCCCATCGACCTAGACTTAAGTTTACTTAGAAATAATCTTAACCTTGCATTATAAAGCAAAACTTGTTGCCCTGGCTGAAAATTTTTAGTCAGAATCCTTCGATCATGTCACATCTTCATCTTTTCTTTATAAATCTTAGAAATTTCATAAGATTCATTCATTATCTCTCCAAGCTCATTTAATTGCAATAACATCTTCTCACCAGCATCTTTCAAATTATAATTAAATTCCTTAATTGCCCAATATGCTTTATGCTCAATTTCAACTGGTAAGTGACACACTTTCCCAAATACTAGTGTGTATGAGGACATTCTTATAGGAGTTCTATATGTAGTCCTATAAGCCCACAAAGCATAGTTAAGTTCAGCTGACCAATTCATTTTGGTTGGATTTACAGATTTTTCCAACACGATTGGATAATTCAGCCAAACCACTTCTCTGAGGATGATAAGCAATAACAATTTTATGGTTAATATGATATTTTTTTAATAATTTCTCCATTACTGCATTTCTAAAATGACTTCCCCCATCAGCTATGATCACTCTCGGCATCCCAAATCTACAAAATATATTTGTTCTTAAAAACTTTATAACACTTTGAGCATCACATCAAAGTAAAGCAATAGTTTCTATTCATTTGGATACACAGTCTACTGCTAATAATATATATAAATTTCTGAAAGATGGTATAAGTGGTCTCATCAAATCTAATCCCTAAACATTAAATATCTCAACTTCTAACATATAATTAAAGGGCATCTCATTCCACATAGAAATATTGTCTACTCATTGACATTGATCATAAGTTTTGATATAAGCTTTAACATCTCTAAAGATCGTAGGCCAATAAAATCTAGATTGAAAAATTTTGTATGATGTTCTATCAAAGCCAAAATGTCCCCCAAAATTAGAATTATGGCATTTTTGGATAATTTCATAAGTTTCTGCTAAAGACACACATCTTCAAATAATAAGATCCTTTCCTTGTTACATAAAAATGGGTTATCCTAAAAATAAGTCTTACCTTCAGAAAAAAATTTTCTCTTCTGTCGGTATGTCATTTCATAGGGTATAATATCATTAACAATGAATTTTATAATGTATGCACACCAAGGAACACACTACTTATTAATATTTAACAGTTTTTCATTTGAAAAATATTCATTAATCACTTTTTTTCAAAATAGAGTGGTTTTTCTAATTAAAGTTTAGACAGATGATCAGCGATTTGATTCTCAGCTTCCTTCCTATCTACTATTTCAAAATCAAATTCTTGCAAAAGAAGAACCCATCGTATCAGTCTAGGTTTTGCATCTATCTTTTTCATTAAATATTTAATAGCAAAATGATATGTATGCACAATACATTTAGTTTCAACCAAGTGTGTTTTTAAATTTATCAAAAGCATATATTGCTGCTAATAACTCTTTCTCAGTTTTTGCATAATTAATTTGAGCTTCATTAAGAGTTCTACTAGCATAGTAGATAACTTTGAAAATCTTATCAAGTTTTTGTCTTAAACAGTTGCGATAGTATAATCACTAGCATCGCACATTAATCCAAAACATTTTTCCCAATTTGGTGCAATAATAATTGGTGCAGTGACTAATTTTTCTTTAATAATTCAAAAGCTTTTAGGCATTGTTCATCAAAATTAAAAATTACATCTTTCTTAAGTAAATGGCATAGAGGCTTAGCAATTTTTGAAAAATCTTTAATATATCACCTGTAGAATCCAACATGTTCTAAAAACTCCTAATTTTCTTTACACTTGTTGGATAAGGTAAATTATCAATCGCTTGAATTTTTGCAGGGCTATTTTCATACCATTTTATGAAATTTGATGTCTCAAAACTACTCCTCCTGCTACCATAAATTGGCATTTTTCCTAATTAAGGACTAAATTTATTTTCTTACAGTGCTTAAGAACTTTTGATAGATGTTCTAAACATGTGTCAAATGAAGTTCCAAGCACTAAAAAATCATCCATAAAAACCTCAATCTCTTTTTCAATTAAATCATAAAAAATAGCCATCATACATCTTTAAAATGTAGTAGGTGCATTGCATAAACCAAAGAGCATTCTTCTAATAGAAAATGCACCATAAGGACTAGTACAAGTTATTTTCTCTTGATCCTCAGGAGTTATTTGTATTTGGTTATAGCCAGTATATACATCCAAAAAATAAAAGTATTTATGCCCAGCTAGTCTATCCAACATCTGATCTAGAAAGGGTAATGGAAAATGATCTTTCTTTGCGGCTAGATTTAATTTTCTATAATCAATGCATATTTGTCATCTTGTAACTTTTCTTATTGGTATTAACTCATTATGTTCATTCAAAGTCACAATCACTCCTCCTTTCTTAGGAACACAGTGAATTGGACTAACTCATGCATTATCTAAAATAAGGTAGATAATTTCAGCATCTAATCGCTTTAAAATTTCTTTCTTAACAACTAATTCCATAACAAGATTCATTCTTCTTTGAGGATCAGCCCTGGGTTTGCAGTTCTCTTCCATATGAATTCTATGCATACAAATTGAAGGGCTGGTTCCTTTTATATCAGCAATTGTCTATCCAAAGACTTCCTTATAACTCTTAAAAATTTTTATCAAACTCTCTTCTTCTTTTGTAGTTAATTCTTAGGAAATTATAATAAGTGATGTAGAGGAATCACTCAAAAAGACATACTTCAAATGTTCATGAAGTAACTTCAACTCAAGCTCGAGTGGTTTTTCATTTGATGGACCAAAAGATGTATCTTTCTCTGTAGTGTCCAAAACTTCAAAACTTTCTCAAACATAATTTGAATCTTCCTTATATAAAACATCATATTTATATAATTCCTATTATTGCTCATGTTCCAACTCTTTAATCTCAGATTTCTCTTCATAATTTATTTTGAAATGATATTCACTTAAATATCTTATCACATCCATTTTATAGCATTCATCATCTTTACCTTTTGCAGGGTACTTCATTGATTTGGAAATATTAAATGCAATTGTTTGATCATTGACGCACATATTTAATTCTCTTTTTTGCGCATCTATCATTACTCTTCTAGTGGCTAGGAAAGCTCTTCCCAAAATGATAGGTATCTCTTTATCTTCCTCTATGTTTAGCAAAATGAAATCAACAGGAAAGATAAATTGATCCACTTTTATTAGGACATCTTTTATAACTTCTTTAGAGTAAGTTATTGGTCTATCTACTAACTGCAGAGTTACAGTAGTGGAGGTTATTTCACCTAATCCCAATCTTTTAAAAATTGATAATGACATAAGGTTGATGCTTCCTCCAAAATCACATAAAGCTTTCCCATAAAATCTGTCTCCTATCACACATGGAATTGTAAAGCTACTAGGATCTTTATGCTTTTTAAGAAGATTCTTCTAAATAATAGCACTGCACTCCTCACTAAGTGCAACAGTATCATTAGCTTCAAACTTCATTTTTATGTTAAGAAACCTTCATAAACTTCACATAGCTTGGTATTTGTTCTAAGGCTTCAGCAAATGGAATATTAATTGTAAGCTTCTAAAAAATTTTGAGAAATTTTTAAAATTGCTTATCCAACCTTTATTATCGAAGCCTTTGAGGAAATGGTGGTGGTGGTCTTTCCAAATCAACTTTAAGTGGAGAAATATGTCTTTCTATATCTTTCAGAGCGTCACCATTTGGTTCTTCAATCTCCTCTCTCTCTACTTCAGTCTCTTTTTGAACTTTATCTTCATATTCTCTTCCGCTTCTAAGTTAAATGTCTTTTACTTGCTCTTTATTCTGGTATTTTTGATTTACTTCTGTATTACTAGGAAGTGTTCCCTAGGATCTATTACTAGTCAAGATTGTTAAGGAATCCAGTAAAAACCTACAATCTTTCTTGAATATTGAGCGGTCTCCTCTCAACCGTTCAAAGTGTTCAATGTTTTATTTTTGTATTTTTTTTTACACTTTACCACTTGATCATCACACTTGAACCGAGTTAAGCAAGTTGTTCTTGTTCTTTAGATAGATGTTCTATGGAAAAAGTTGGAGGTGGTACTTGAATTGACCATCTCTGACCATCTCAGATAATACAACACATACATAATCTTCTACAGCTTCACCAGCCTTGATTAAAAATTTCTTATGCTTGTTACTTAATAGATCCCAAGGAGCACCAAGTCCAAAATTTTACTCCTCTAGCACTCTTAGCTTTTATTGAAGTACTTCTAAGGATTTTGTCTCAAGAGCAATCTTCATCTCCAAGTTAGCTCAAATGTTTCTAAGGTTTTTTCTTTTCATTATGGAGCCTATTGAAATACTCCAATATTGTAGGTTCGTTGCCTTGAGGATGTCGAGCTCTCCATAATTTGGATGTGATGGTGTTCTCATGCAATTTCTCATGCCACTACCCATAAATGGGGCTATTTGGAATGCTAAAGGTGAAGAAAGCTTCTTCATAATTCATTAGTAAGATCAACTAATGCCCAACTCTAGCTTTGTTCATCCTCATAATTCAATCCTCCATAGTTTGAGTGACCCACTAGACCTTGACCAAAGGACTTTTGTGAAATCATCTGAGTCCTCTTGATATTTTTTGAACCGCGTCATAGATGGAGCAGTCATGTTGTTTATGTTTTTTTAGAATATTTTTTTATTTGCCTTCTGGTACAAAAGGTGCTTCATGAGTTACCAGTGTACCTTCCAGAGGCCCTTCAATCATCATTATTCTAAAACGAGCAACACGCACCATCAAACAATAAGAAACCATCTGAGGAACATATTCCTAATCTTTCTCCTCTTTGAATTTATGCCTCATTAATGATGACAGTCCGATCAGATCGGCTGACACATATAAGCTTTGGACGGTATCAATGCGGTCAGACAATTTATCACCTTCAAAATAGGCTGAATGATTCCTACAAACTATTAACTAAATAACTATAATTCTTCAAATATTGACAGAAAGTGATTTTACCTTCCAACATTCTCTTAAGGAAATAAAAAAAGTTTGACAAATATTGTTAATTTCTACATTCCACAATACATCATTGCTCTCTCTTTCCTCTTTGATTAGCTCCAATGCTTCAGACATCTTCCTCTTTGAGTGATGCATCCCATTATGAATGTTTTAGCAACTTTGATCATGAGCAATATAGAAGTGCTTATTACAATCAAATGGCACTTTTTTGACCAAACTATTTGTCTTCAAAGTTGATGAGAAAATAACCAGTCATTCTGCATCATCACCTGAAAGACATGGTGAAACAAATTTGTCGACCATTATAGCCCAAAACATGTACATAATAAATGTCATCATGCTAGTTATAGAGTTAGAGCTTATATAAGCAAGGTCAAGCCTAAAGAAGTTCAAGATGTCAACCATTTTTATGTATAACAAAAACTAAAAACTAGAACAAAATTTTTCATAGAAAACATAAATTTCATGTTCATATACCGCATTAGGGCTTTTGTCCCTCCTTGCCACTCTCATAGTCACATAATTATTAAGAGCATATTGATTGAGCCTGTGATGTTTGATCCTCTCTACTCAAGAACTCCTTTGAAACTTTGTCAGAGAGAGGGACCCTCCTCTGTAAAGTAGGTTCCCATCGAATTATCTTAACGAAAGGATATTTATCTATATTTTTCAAAGAAAGAAGATTAGCACAAGATGAAAAATGGTTATCTTCTTCTTAATAAAGGAAACAAGGAGTCTAACAGGTTGGATTCTAAAAAGAATCATCAATGGAATATAAAACAAGAAAAATAATGATAAAAGAGTAACATCTTAGAAAAAGGCATAAAATCACTACACCTAAAAGAGAAATGGTTGAACACATAATTAGGCATAAAAAAGAAATAAATCTTCCATATTTAAATCTTAGATATCAATTCTTCCTAAACGAAGTATAGTGGATACGTAATTAGGCGTTGGAGTACAATCCAATCACTATCCACACAATTATCAAAATTATCTAATTTTAAATGATGCATGATACACATCACTTTAGGCTTTGTAGCTTCCTTCTTTTGGTGTTCTTCAACCATCTCCTTATTTTGTCATCGACGTAGAGTGGATTTGGTCTCTAACTCATGGTTAATCAAAGCAATCTCTATTTCAAAATCTATTCTCTACTCCTTACACTTTAAATCAATAAATAGCATCTTGCTCTCCAGCTCAGCAATGCGACCTTGAGCCTTTTGCATATTCCAGCTTAGTGAGATGATCATTTGAAATTCTTTGATCCCTTAAAAATGAAAGAAGATTGGTCATGTGAATAGAGCCTGGTAAGATTGCCTCAGTTGGGTTAGAAACCTCCTCCATTGCTGGACACATCTGTTTAGCATCCTAAACATCATCAACAATAGAATCATCCATTCAATTTGGAGCCCCAATCATCGTCTTAGTCATTCTGAGCTCTCTCACATCCCGTTACATTGACACCTTTGAAATAAAAAAATTATCTTTGAATGGACAATGTCATACTTAATTACCTTTGAAGGACAAACCATCATTACTCTGGTCAGAAATTGTATCACCATATGCCATAATCCTTAAGGAAAATACTGTCCATCAGCACCAAATCATCAAAAATTTGTTGCATATAAGGAAATTTACCATTGATTTTTCTTATATAATCATCATCTAAGCAATAAAAAAGATTTATAAACTCTAAATGGAAAAAAATGATAGCTATGTGTCCATAGTTTTCTCACCATAAGTGTTTTGATTAGCCGCAACGACAACAAAATGTTGTATCAGCCCTTCTAGAACACTAGATAGATGAACGTCCACTAGATCATTATAATTAAGGGGTACTTTCCCTAGTAATATAACTTTTGGTTCAGTAGAGGCCACCTCTTCTATCAAACTTTTCTTGTAAAACTATGCCTAAGAAATGTCACAAGGAACTATTTCCCTCTTCAAAGAGATTGTTTTCTCCTTTGATGTTTTGGCTTTCTCTTGATGCTCCATTTCCAATTTCAACTAACAATCATCTTTTTGCCTTTAAGAGCCTCCTATACAAAAGAGAGCTGGATCCTCATCCCTTCCAAAAAAAAATCATTTTCCCTCAAAAGCAAAGGTCATCCGATGAAATATACAAGGAAACAAAGTCATTCCTAAACAATCTTATTAAGAACATAAAAGGGAGTACACTCATTTAAATTAAAAAAAAAATCGCAATTAATACCCTTTATGTACTAACTTAACATTGTACTTTTTTCTTCAAGAAGTTCGAAGATTAATATATGAAGCAATACACTCAAATACAAAATGTGCCTAAAGTCTTTTTCTCAAAATATAGGCATCCAAGCAAATAGAAACATAACACCTAGAAGAGCTCAAAAGGCATGGTAAGAGAATCAGAATGAACTCTTTCCGCAGAAGGGCAAAAGCACCTAAGAAAAGAGTAAGTTCCAATCTTAAACATAAATACATAAACAACTCCCTGCATGAGAAGCAAAGAGTTCCCCAAGATGAATCTTAGTCCCAAATTTTATTGCTCATAGAGAAATTCAATCCTCATAGGACAACCTACTGATCCCTGAAGGATAAAATGATCCATTACCAAGATAGGTCTTGTCCTCACCTCAATAGGTTTAAAGAGATAATAATATTATAATTCTCTTATTTTTTTTAAAGTCAATTTGATCAAAGAGTTGAAAGAATTGAAGAACTAAATGTATACACAAAAATGAGTATATAAAATTTTTCTCTTACTGAATCGAGCCCACCTACTACAATGACTAAATCAAGCCCAGCTACCGAAGTCACTGAATCACGACCGCCTGCAAAAGTAGTTAGATTGATCTCACATGCTAAAGTAGTTGAACCTAACCCACTTAGCAAATTGAGCTGAACCAAACCAACCTAATAATCTGATTATATTCATTCCCTTCATATTGATAATCTATCCACGTGTGTAAGAGCAGCTATCGAAAAAAAAATTATCATGATTAGTAAGCACATCTGTCAATACATTATTAAAGACATCGCTCGACGCTTGAAACACAGGCTTTTCATCCAAACACCAGGGATGGACGTAGCATCAGAAACACTTGATACATACATCGTAGTCTTTTTATCAAGACATCAGAGAAAGGAGTTGTACCGTGCAAGATGTTCTATGATAACTATTTTATTTTCTTCTCCCTTGTCTTTAAAAGGGAGAGGAAAAGAAGACGGAGTGAGATTAGCTCCCCGCCCCGAAAAAAATCTTGTAATTCATGGAACCTGTGAGGAGCAGTGCTCCTCTGGTTTATTGGAGATAAAAATTTAATATGATTCCTATGATTCCATCTCAAGGCTCTCATCCATCTCTCTCTCTCTCTCTCTCTCTCTCTCTCTCTCTCTCTCTCTCTCTCTCTCTACGATATAATATCTTTTACCTGTTTGTATACGCTCATGATTAATATGGGACCCTACGTCTCAACAACATTCAACACTCATCAATCAAACTTGAAGAGGCAAAGTTTCCAAGTACAAAGGGAGAGGAAAATTAATCTATGGGCAAGTGAAAACATCTTGTTAAGTAGCTAGGGAGAATGGAGTGCATGAGAGCCAGGATGGTAGAGGGAAAAATAAAGAGAGATGAAGCATTTAAGGTGGGTCTACATCTCATCTTAAATAGGAGGCCTGCCCTTCCTTTAATGGCTGGCATTCGGATGAAGGCCATTTAATAACCTTATTTAGTGCCCACGCCTCCTCTTGCATGGAATTGTCATTAAAGGGAGGTTGAGCTAGCACTCTGGCCCTTTAATCATCTCTTCTTCCTATAATTCATTTCCCCTAAATTCTCCTTCCTCAACCCTCTCTCTTCCTCTCTTGCTTACTCATCCTTTCTCTATATATTGCTGAGAAGACGAGAGAAATATCTTAAAATGGTCGAGGAGCTTCTTCTACGAGCGAGGAGAGAGTTACCTCTACTGAAAGAGAAGAAGACCACAGCTGACACCACTCATAAGAGCTCGCCTCCTCCAAGAATCATGGATCATCCCGAGCTCTCGTTAGGCCCTTCCATGTTCTCCTTCACCGAAAGCTCCTCTTTTGAATCTGAAGCAAACAATGTTAGAAAGAGGAAGCTATCAAGCTGGGAACACACAAACAATCAAACAAACATAGATCTCCAGCTCAATAATTCTCTTCCCTTGGATTGGGAGCAGTGCCTGGATCTTCAAGTAAAACTTCCTTCTGCCTCTTTCTGCTCTCATGGTTGCTTTGTATAAATAAGCTTAATTCCTTTTTGGTTTCTCTCTGCAGACTGGTAGGATGTACTGTATAAATAGAAAAACTCAAAGGAAAAGCTGGGTGAAGCCAAAGGAGCAGAAGCTTGACTTAGATCTCAACATATCAAATCTTCCAACCTCAGAAGACAAGAAGCCTGGTTCTCTTACAATAAATGACACAAAACCGCCAAGTGGATCTGACAATGGAGGCGGCATGGTTGCCATTGTTTGCCTCAATTGCTACCTGCTTGTCATGCTCTACCGGTCATCTCCCTCATGCCCCAACTGCAAGTTCATGCACTCCCTGCTGCCATCACCAGTACCGCAAAATTTAAAGCCTGTCAAGTCTCTTGAAACGCTAAGCCTTCTCCATTAGCATACCAATTAATTAGAATACATGATATTAATCAATAGCTAGGAACCATTATAGGTAGTGGCTGTTAGAACTTTGTAATCATTTGTCTAAGATGCATCATCCATGAATGCTTAAAGCTCCTATTGTGCAAATTAAAATTGTTTGTTTTTCGCTTTATCAGTGAAGTTAATGTTAGAAAGGGAGATGGATCGATGAGGTGCTGTCATTTCTTAGCAGAAAGCTAGTGAGGACAGGTGAGGTCTAGGTTTGTACATCTCTCCCCATTCAAGAGGAGTACAGCATAGATGCTGGGAACTACTCCCTATGCTGATGCTATTCTGCACTGCTGCACTTTCCTTTCCAACAAAAAGAAAATGTATGAAGTACTAAAATTTTACCCGTTGAAAATTTAACACCAAATCAGAACATTAGAAATAAGTAAACCACAAAATATATTGAATTAACAAAGGTGATTTTTTTTTTTGTTGGTCATATATCGATTTGAAGCTGAATTGTTTTGTTGGAAAAATATTGAAATCTAACAATATTAAATGAATAATGTAATACTGAGACTGTTTATACCTCCAAAATTTGTTTTGATCACATGGCAAGTTCAGTAGAAGAAGAAAAGTTGGGCGTGATTCATGAGAGAGTTATCTTTCTCCTTGTCCTTATACTTCTTTTCTAGACTATTTACTTGATTTCATTAAAAGTCTCCCTCTACATGAAACAATTAGTTATATAATTAAATACTATAATCATTTTTATTATTGTTTTTACTTCTAATTTAAAAATAATACATCAGTAGAAAATTTATCCATTAGAATCCGTGGAGAATGAAGAGCTATTGTCGCTATAAAAATTTGCCTATGTTGTAATCTTTTATTATATATTTTTCTTATATTTTCTATTTTTCTTTTTTTTTTTCTTTTGTTTTATTTCATCAACCAAATTTCATACAATCAAAGCATTTGATTTTGTCATATGTAGAAGCATTATTAGCTCTAAACTTATGAATTCTATTTCTTTCATACCTCATTTATCTTCTCTTTAGAATAAATCTAAATCTGTTATACAACATGGCTACCTCTTTTGAGTCGCCATCACTTTCAAATGTAGACGAAACCAAGTATTCAACTTATAGAGCTATAACTTTTCCTTCTTTTTCTTTCCTTTTCAGATTTTTTTTTATATTTTTTTCATGTTGTTAATATAAGTTCACATGCCAAAAGAGAAAAATAAGTAACATTATCTTTAGATTCCATAATTTGATTCACATTTTAATCCCAGTTCTTAGGTAAGCCATGACAAATCTTCTTGACCAAATTTACATTCTTATATACTCTTCCTAATGAGTGCAATGAGTTTACACCCTTTATAAATCTTATATGGATGTCAGTAATAGATTCATTAGATTTCATGCAATGTTTATTTCTATTTGCATTTCTAACTGTTTAACGTTCCTTCATAAGTTAACATAAACTTATCCTAACATTCTTAGCAAATTTAAGCATTGAAACTCTTGTATAATCATCAAGTTCTAAAACATATTTCAAACCATTCATGGCCTTAGAGTTTAATTTATATAGTTTTATCTTACTTGAAGTCCAGTGTAAAAATGATTTCTCAACTTTTAGGCCATCTAATATCTTAGAGGGGTGCTAAATATTTTAAGGTTGACATGTTTCAATTGTGAGGGTTGTATGCTCCTAAAGAATGACTAATTAAATTATTTCAATAATCAAATAAAAAATTATATAAAAATAAGAGTTTTGTGATATATGACCTTCAATATTGCTAAAAATATATTATGTGTCATGGTGAGTAGACCAGCTCTTGATGTTTAAGCCAAAATGATAGAGCTAAAGCTCTGATTCTAGTTGAAATGCATTGTACGATCAAGAGGGTGAGCAAGTGTATTGTCAAAACAAATATGGCATCATATATTTAATTTAGAAGAATTAAATAAATTTAAAATAATCATAAAAGCTAGTAAGAAATTAGCAAGAGATAATGCAAATGACATTTATGAGGTTTAGCCACCTGTCTACATCTTCACATAAGCCTCCATCAATTATATTCCACTATCATAAAATTTCTTCCTTCCTAGAGCATAGAAAAACTTTTATAAACTATGCTTTTTTTAATAGGCTAAATCAACTCAAAAGTATGTTTACAAAATTTTTTAGACTTTATAAGTAAGAAAATGGTGGCTTTCTAAGATCTAACTAATCAGTCTTAACAAAAATTATAGTAATTAAAAACATGTTTAAGAAACTTAAGTGTGGTCTTACTTACTTAGTGGTCACTAAAAAATTATTTAACTTACAACACATTTTTAATTTACTAGAACTAAATGAAAATATGACACTAAATAGGACGCAATGGAGAAAAAGGATTCATGTAGTCGACTCCACGTAGTGGGATTAAGGCTTTGTTGTTGTTGTTGTTGTTGTACAACACATTTTTAATCTGTTAAATATCATAACCAAAACTTTAATTGAAATAAAAAAAATACCAAATTTCAAAGCCTATAATTTTATCTAATATTTTGAATAGCATCAAAATTACTAAAATATAAATCATCTTGATTATGATTTATCAATTTGGTAAGATACACATATAGCTCAGCAATAATGTACAAAATCAGACTCTCTAATCACTCACCACTGCAAGTGAACCATGCTTTTCAAGTTGAAATTCTACAGTATTTTAATATACTAAGTAAAACTTCAAATTATCTCATAAGGATATATTTAATTTCACAAATGATTTCATATAATCATGACATTATGAGAATGTACATGTGATCGATCAATATGCTCATGAAATCTTAGTGGAGATGCCTAAAGCATAATGCAAAATGAGATTCTTTTTTCTTTCATTTTTCTAAAAAAATATTGTGGGTTATTGTCCTTTTTATTTAAGTAGAAGAAAAATATATAAGAAGCCAAAAAAGGGGGATGGTAGATTTATATAACTACCACTCGATTTCTTCGTATTAACATATATAACATCTAATCTTTCAACTTTACATACGTTTCGATTTACCTATGCAGAAAAGGATTCATGTAGTCGGCCCCACTTAGTGGGAGTAAAGGCTCGAGTTACTGTTGTTGTTTGTTGTTGTTGTTATTGTACCATTTTACCTATGCATGAAAAAGGTATATTTTACTTTTTAAAATTTAAATGACATAATTTTTTTATGTGAAATGATAAATATAAAAAGTAAAAATTAGATATTAAATATGCAAATACATAGAAATGGGGTGGTATGTATGTGATGGTCAGTCGTTGTTGTTGTTGTGGAGTCACCAGTATGTTTACCATTGTATAACCTCTCTCTGAATAACTCTCTCTCTCTAATCGTGTGGATGATCTGAAGAGAGAAGAGATTGAAGGGCTAAGAAATACAATGACAGGAACAAACAATAAAATATGTGGGGAAACTTTCGCGAGGTAGTCTTCGCGTGGATGCTCTAAAGCGTATGTTCAAGGTAAGATCGACTTAAGACACTTTTGAGGCATACTCGCAAAGAAGACCTAACGAAAGAAATCCCACAACCAGAGATTCAGGTTATTGTACATATTATGGGATTCACTTCTTTCTATAAGAGCAAGCCTCTATATATAATTACATCTTAAGAAACTGTGATTTGCGTAAGAATAATATCGATTAAGAATGTAACTTGTCTTCAGAAAGTTCAAATGTCATTGTTTTCAAGTAAGGAGTTTCAAAGTCCTATCCTTAGGGTAGCAGATGCTTGAAGACTCAAAAGAACACTGTCAAGGTCCCAAACTATCCTATGGTTTTGTGTTGTTATCAATGGTTTAGTTGAGGTTTGTCCTTTGCTCCGGGTTTTAAATGTTCGTCCCTGCAAAACAGATTTAACACACCCTAATAACATGCAAAGTAAATCTAGGGTGACATTCGCATTTTGTCTTCAGTAGCCCTAAAAAATAGATTTAGCATGAAATATTTCTTTATTTGATTGATTGGCTGTTATTTTTATTTAAGACAACCCGGTCAAGATGCCCATAGCTTTCTGTCCTCCCAAGGTTGTCGGGTTCCTTGGTCTACTTATTTAGAGTGGTGGTCAAATCTACTCTAATAAGAAGATTTCTGAGCAACCATGGGTTGTGTTATTCAAGAGATATTCGTAGGCCTAGCTAGTGGAGTTCAAGTTGCATTCGACTATCTTTGTTCATTACGATTTCTTTTACGTTTTAATATTTTTTTTTTCGGATTTTAGGGGTTGAAAATTTTAGGTTGCTTAAGACATATTAGTTGGTTAGATTTTTTTTTATGTTCAGAATGACCCGGTCAAGTTCTTATGGTTTCATCATCCCAGGGTCATTAGGATTTGTGGTTTAATTAGTCACAAATGACTCGATGATATTTTGCTAGGAGCCATGGGTTGCCTCCTCCAAAACTTCTTCTCTAATCATGTTGCATTTTAGGGTTAAGTTTAAGTTTTAGTGGCTTTTTGGGTGGATTTTCTTATGTCATGTGTTTTATGTTTGTTGGTTTCATGGCCCAAGTTATCCCTAATTGAGACTAATTGTGCTTTGTTCTCGAATGACA
This sequence comes from Phalaenopsis aphrodite, assembly GCA_003013225.1. Taxonomy (NCBI): domain Eukaryota; kingdom Viridiplantae; phylum Streptophyta; class Magnoliopsida; order Asparagales; family Orchidaceae; genus Phalaenopsis; species Phalaenopsis aphrodite. Next base: position 181,905 of record NEWO01000665.1, on the reverse strand, counting down.
AGTCAAACACTCTTTAACTTCAATTCATCTAGGTATGCATTAAGTTCATGTTAGCCTGACTTAAGTCGGACTGATCTAGAGTCAATTCCTAGCCTATTCGAGCTAGCTCGGATCCACCTTGGTCAACCTTGAGTTAGTTTATGTTAACCAGAGTTCAACAGCATTAGCCCAATATGGCTTAATTTGACTAGGGATCAAGCTAAGCCTTACTGATTTGAACTAACTCGGGGTTGGACTGAGTTGATATAAATTACATCGAGCTAACTTTGAGTTACCTGAGTTAAGCTGGGTTGACTTGAATTAACCCTCTTAGGTTGAGTCAAATTTAAATTTAGCTAAACTTAAAGTCTAAGTCAATTTAGATTTGATTTATCCTTAAATCAAATTAAGCCTAAGTTAAGTTGGACTTGAGTCGATTAAACTCGGTTCATAAGTTAAGTTTAAAGTCAAGCTCCTAATTAAGTTGACTCGAGTAAAGTCGGATTGACCCAAGGTTTCAAACTGATTCAGGTTATCCTAAGTTAGTCAGGTTGACTCGGAGGTTTAGTTGGTTCAAGTTTACCTGAGTTGCGTCATGTCAACCCGGTGGTTTAGATGTTCGGGTTAACCCGAGATTGGTCAGATGAACCTAGAGGTTTAGTTAAATTGGGTTAACTTGAGTTAGATCAAGTTGACCTAGTGATTCTATTGAATTTTTTTAACCCAAGTTAGGTCGGGTTCAGTCGAATTGGGTGAACCCAAGTTAGGTTGGGTTAACCCTGTGATTTTGTCAAATTGGGTTAACTTGAGTTAGGCCTGGTTGATAGGAGGTTCGATTGAATTGATCTATTTTGGACTAAATCAAATGGTTGTTCAAATTGAGTTAGGTCTAAGTTGGTTTAGACCTAGGGTGGCTTGAGTTGAACTATGTCTAAGTTCGGTTAGACCTAGTAGGATTTGTGTGGGGCTAGGTCTAAGTTAGATTAGACCAAGTAAAGTTTCAGCTATGCTAAGTCTAGATTGGGCAAAACATAGGAGGTTTTAGGTTGAGCTAGGTCTAATTTGGATAAGACCTAAAAATAGTTCATGTTGGAAATAAGTCTAATTTAGGTTAGACTTAGAACTGTTCATATTAAGGTTAGGTCTAATCTGGGTTAGACCTAAAAAAATTTAGGTTAAACTAGGTTTAAGTTAGGTTAGACCTAGTAGGGGTTTGGATTGGACTAGGTCTAAGTTAAGTCAAACCTATGTGCTAAGTCTAGGTTGGTCTACAATTAGAAGGTTTTAGGTTGAGCTAAGTCTAATTTGGGTTAGACCTATAAATGGTTCATGTTGGAAATAAGTCTAATTTGGGTTAGAATAAGGATAATTTATATTAGGGTTAAGTCTAGTTTGGGTTAGAGCTAAAAGAATTTAAGTTAAGCTAGGCCTAAGTTAGGTTAGACCTAGTAAATGGTTAGGTTGCAACTAGGTCTACTTTTAGTTAAACCTAAAGGTGTTGAGTTGTGATTAAAATTAATTTGAGTTAGACCTAAAAGGGTTTTGGTTCCACTAGATCTAAGATGTGTTAGACCTGGGGGGTTTATCTTGCACTAGGTCTAAGTTGGGTTAGACTTAGTGAGGTTTAGATTAAACTAACTCTAATTTAGGTTAGGCCTAGTCAGGTTGAACAATTTCTAAATTAGGTTAGCTTGGTAGGGTATGAATTGAACTAAGTCTAAGTTAGGTTTGACATAGTTGTGTTTGGATTGAACAAAATCTAGGTTAGATTAAACTTAAGATGGTTTAGGTTGGACTAAGTCTAAGTTGGGTTAAACCTAGTAGGTTTAAGGGTTGTGCTAAGTCTAGTTTAGATTAAACTTAGGAAGATTTAGGTTAAACTAGGTCTAATTTGGGTTAGACCTGGTAGGGTTCAAGGTTGTGTTAAGTCTAGTTTAGATTAGACTTAGGAAGATTTAGGTTAACTATGTCTAATTTGGGTTAGACCTAGTAGGGTTCAAGGTTGAGGTTAGGACTAATTTGGGTAAGACCTAAAAAGGCTTGGGATATGGCTAAGTCTAAATATGGTTAGACATGAAGGGTTTGGGTTTGGTTTAGGTTAATTTAGGTTAGACCTAAAGCAAACCCGGGTTGAACATGAGCTAAGTAAAACCTAGATACACTTAAAATATATAATATTTTTAGACACATATTTATACCTATTTTTGAGATATTACACTTTAATGGAAGATATTTGTGTATTTTTCTTTCACGTACAAGCAAAATAATGAAAAATGCTAGGAGTGAAAAAGGATCAAATTTGGAGCAAAAATATGAAAATTGTACAAAAGAGTTTTGGCGCCTAGCGCTTAAGCGCCGGTGAAACAGAGAAGGTCGTGCCTAAGCGCCGGAGTCCCCGCGCTTAAGCGCCAGTGGTGGTTATTTGATAGTTTAATTCATTTTGTTGACTTTTGAAGAGACATTTGAGGCACCTATTGGCTAAAGAGGGTGGTTATGACCACTATAAACAAAAATATAATTAAATGACTTGTGAAAAGAGGCATCCTTTGGAAAATACATCGAATTGGGGCATATTTTGATGAGTTACCAAGGCACTTCTTGGAGATTTATAAAAGAAGGAATTTGAGACTTTTTGAAGTGTGCTTGAAAAGGGGGAGTTCTGAGAAATTCTTAAGATAGTTAGGAGAGATTTTCAGGTACCACAAATTTACTTTATCATTTTTGTTTTTAGTTTTATTGTGAGAATTAAGAGTGTTGTAAAAGAAAAGAGATTTAAAGGAACTTTAAGATTTTAGTGGAAGATTTAAGATAAGTTTTTATCTTTTATTTTTAAACTACTTTTGGTATTAAGAGAGACTTTTTGTTTGTTTGACAATGATTTCTAATTTTAAACTAAAGTGTGGTTTTGTTTTCTCTATATTTCTGAGTAGTTTTCCTTATCTTTCTCCTTAAAATGACAAGTAATTAAAGTGTTCGATGGATGTTTTGGAGAGTAATAGTCTTTAAATTTGGAATAAGTTGTGATGATTTGATCCCATGCACTTCATTTACTTTTTAATTTGACCTATCTAAATGTTAAAATTTATTGTGAGAACAAGTAAGAACCGAGCTGGTATTGTCTCAGTCAACAATTGAAAAGAATCACATGAGGTTGTATGAATGAGAATGTAATTCATATGATTTAGTGCAAATAAATATGGAAATAATCTTTGAAGGGTGTAGAGTTAGAGGACTTTAAAGTGACAGGTTAAAGCCCCCAACTTGGTTTATTATTTTAGTTTTTGATACGAGATGTTAGCCCTCAGGTGGAGGAAATCAATGGAACTCTAGAGTGAGAGCTAGTATCTTCTTTGCCTAGCCGGTCTTCAAAACTATTCGAACTTTAAATCAGTCAATGTTCTTTATAGTATCTCTAGTAAGTGTACAGAATAATATTGCTCCTATTTGGTACAACAAAATTTGCATACTTTCACAACAGAAATCTTATACTTATTATTAGTTCATGATAAGGAGAAATATATTTTCATATTAAGTGCTTTTCTCTTACATAAACTCAAGTTATTTTTAGAAATTGTTACTGTTTTGTCAAAATTTCAAAAATACCAAAAATTTTTGAATTTTAATTAATATAAAAATATCTATAGTTTATGTAATTATCTTTTTGAAATAGAAAGTTTGTTGATCAATTGTGCATATTGTGAAATTCCCTGTGGGTTCGACATTCAGGTCTGAATCAAAAAGTCCTATATTACTTGATAACGATATGTATACTTGCGTAGTATCCAAATATATATATTAATTAAAAATTTAAATTTTTATTTTATCCAAGATCAAGTCTTTGGTTCTGTTGCAAAGTAAGGAAACATAAGTGAAAAATATCATCAAAAAGATTGTTATATTGTTGCACATAACTAGTAAGTCGGGATCAAGGCTCAGGTTTGACCTCAATTGTATTGGGTCTACTTGTGAGTTCACTTAGGTTTGGTTTAAGTTAGAATAGACTCATATCTAGTTCAAGCTCAGTTTAGGCCAACACTAGATCATTAAGGGTGGTTTCATGGTTAGAGGGATAACCATGCTATTAACCCATAAGACCCCTATTAGATTAGGCCCCTGAGGCTAGTTTAGTGTTAAAATAACTTTTAGGGGTCGAGTTGGACAAAATTATAAAATTTTAATTTTGTATTTTTACACCTAGCTTTCTAATTTTCATTTTAAGGATTCTAAAGGTGAAAATTGTCATTATAGGGTTTAATTTCACTACCCTAAATTTTTCTGCTAGTTTTCATTTTAATTTTCAATTTTTTGATTATTTATAACAATTTTTCAAAATAATTATAAATTTGGTAGAAAGTTATTTATTTCGATTTTAAGGAAATCTAACCTTGGAAAAATAAGGAGTTGATCCATTTAGTGGAGGGAATAATCCCGAAAATTTTCATATTTTATGGGATTATATTTAGTTTTTAATAATTAAAATACTCTTTGGAGTATTTAATTAATTAAAAACTAAATATAATTTATTTATTTCCAATTTTATTTTCATTATTTTCTCCTTTTTCACTGAACCTGGAGGTATTTATTTTATTTTATTTTATTTTTTTTCTACATTACGTTATGTATTTTTAAAGTTTTTAGGCATTCTATGGATTTAATTAAAAAGTAAAATAAGAATTTCGCACTTATGAAGCTCAGTGCCACATCAACCTCAGTGTCGTTGAAAGCCCCATGCGTGTGCTACGAATCATTGCGCTTTCAATGTCAGTTTTGCGTTGTCTCACAGTTCAGTGCTCCCCCTTCTCGTTGTTTCGTAGTTCGGCTCAATCTGTGTCGTCCATTTCTAATACATGGAAATTGACTGCATCGGTTCATCATCCCCACAAAATAGAAATTGAGAACCGTCCATGATCAAACCCTAAGATCTCACTTGATTCTCAACTAAACCACTTAAGGTTTGTTCCTACACGTTTATCTAGTCGAGACGAGACAATCTATATAGCTAGGCGGACATGCATTTTGTTTTTCTTCATAAAGGACCAAACCAAGATTAAAATTTAGAGATTTTGATCTGTACCTTATTCCAAGAGGTGAGGCCTTGATTGGGCTTGACAGAGAGCTTTGCCTTGGTTTCACAAACTTCCTCTTGCTTTAATTTGAACTGAATTTGGCTCTAGCTATGGGCTAGACCAAATGGCGTTACAGTTTGGTGTTGGAATAGTTTTGAGGTCATGGGGAGACTCAATTTCAATTGAGGAGAGTGTCTTAAGGCTTGGTGAGGCTTGTATGAGTGTTGGATTTGAGTTTTGAACTAGTTGATGTCGGGGCCGAAAAGTGCCTTGGATTTGGGTGGTGAAATTAGGGCTTTATAGTGGAGAGGAAGGCTTGAAGATGGTGGTGATCAATTTCCTGGGTCAAGGGGAACACTTATTGGGAGCAAGAGGGCTAGGTGGCGTGTCAGAAGTTGGTTGTGTATGAAGGCTCTTTAGTATGGGTTATTTATAGCCATGGGAGCTTGGGCGGAGCTTGGTCGGACATAGGGAAGCTCAAGCTGCTCCTTTGATAATTTCTATAAGAATATTAGGAGCTTTTGGCAGTGGGGAGAAGCTTTTTCATTTCTCCATGTCCTGGTTGTGGTGGTGCCAATGGGACTGGAGGAGGCATGGGAGGGTGCTTGGCTTGATTGGGGAGACTTTTGGTGGGGTGACTAAAACCACTTTTGGTCTGGTTTTGGTCTGGTTTAGTTCCCCAAAGTTTGAGCATTGGTGGGCTTGAATTTTTGTCATATGTCCCCCCTCCCTCCCATGTTGAAGAGTGAAAAGTTTGTCTTTCAATTGTTGTCCCTTGCTCAATTTCAGTTTAATTTATCTTAATTTAAATTGAAATGTCATGATGGGTCATAGTAGGTTATGGTGCGTCGTTGTGAGTCATGGTTTGCCCATTTATAATGATCAAAAGAAATTGGGCCATGATCTTGAGTTTGGTTTTGTAGAGTTTTGGGCTAACAAAATTGGGTTGAGTTCTGTCTAAAGGTTAAGGTCTTAAGGTAATTTCATAATCCAACTAAATAAATAATTATGTGAACTATGAAGGTTGGCCTCATGGTGTCAATTTTAGCCCTTAAATGGTTTGGTCTCATGACCACTTTAGGTGGTTTCAATTGAATTGCAATGTGGTTAATTGGTGAAGAATTGACCAAACATGGGCTAGGCCCATTAGATTTAACCACTCATGGTGTCTCCAAGTCTTGGGGACAAGAGAGTGTGTTAGGGTATAGGTTGATTTTTAGTGTTTATTAGGGTTTGGGGAGGCCTTGGATGAAGCTAAGGATCATGTGATGGTTGTCCTGAGAGTTGAAAGGAAGGTTTCTAGGGTTTTAGGATGCAGAGCATGTCTTGACGATGAGGGGAGGTGGCTTAGGTCTATTACCAGACCAAAACATTAAACCAACTCAACCAAGGAGGTTGAGGGTTTGGACTTGCCCTGATGAGGCCCAAGAGAGCATAACCCTAGTCTGGGGGTTGTGTACAGATAAGTGGGTGGACCCTCACAAAAGTGAGGTCACCAGCATGCAAATGCCTCCAATTAGCATTGCTTGAAATGAAACCCATCCTAAGAAGAGAATAAGAAAATGGGTTAGGGAGCAGAAGCCTTCATAAAAAGCATGATAGCAAAGAAGAACAAAATGCATAGCATCTCACTAAGGGATCTCACCAGTTCCAATTGCATAGATTGCTCTTTAGGCTCATCTTTCCAAAGAAAAAACAAAACAACTCGTAGTAGCCAATGTCGTCTGGGTGGGAGCACTAAGTTAGATAATTAAAAAGAAATCCTTAGCCATAAAATATCTATCCATAGAAGCATTTCAACTCATCATTTTCCACAAAAACAAAAATCATATATGAAAATTAATGGTCACGATTAAATTAAAAATTTAAGTATTATAGAATAAAAGTTTGAAGTTTATTGAATTTTCTAGATAGAAATTGTGTTGCTAAATTTTGTTTTTTTTTTTCTCGCCTAATGTAATAAATTAAACAACAATTTGGAGGATAATAATAGTTTTTAATAGTATTAAATGTTGTCACAAGGACATAAAGTCCGAAGCAAGAAAGAAGAAGATTAGGGCAAGCAATTAATCAGAAAATTAACAGTATATTGGCATTCAAAGAACACACGATTAGTCAGCTCTAATTGTATTGTTGACTATTAAAATTAAAAAAAAACTATTCAAATAATTTTTCTCATTAAGTTAAACTTGAAAACAATTATGATAGCTGATTTTTTTTTTCTTAATTTTTTGTGATTGAGAGAAATTATAAAAGGAAGATTATTTATTTATTTATTTCCCTATGCTTTTATTCTCCTTAAGAAACATGCATGTTCAATTGAAAAGTGAAATGTATTTAGAATATTTTAAATCAAAATAAAATATATGTTAGTTACATATATTAATTTTTTCATGTGTTATTTGATGGATTCTATATTTGAGTTATTTGCTCATAACTGAATTTAGTTCTTCCAATTGTATTAGAGCTTCTTTGTAGCACCTCTAACATGAATGGTTGCTTTTGCATTTCAACTTTAATCAATGTGAGAAATTGTAAAAATAAAATCTCAATTAACCATTTTAAAGAAACACTGATTTTCAAATTTTTTTGTGAAGTTCAATGATTTTTTGTTTATGTTATCTTGTATAAATTGATACTTTCATTTGTGCAATTTGAGATGTTAGTATTTGACTTTTAGTAATTTGTTATTTAAGTTCGAAAGAATAGTATGGATAGAATTTAAATGAATGATGCTTTAGTAGCCATTAGAAATTATATATAATTACTTGACTTTATTAGTGAACACAATATAATGAATGATTCGATTTCAATGAAGGAGAATGTGCAGAGGAATTTTGTTCTTGATTATGTTGAATTTAGAAGATCTATATCAATCACAATGAGTTCAATTTTATGTTTAATTTGAAGATTTATATCAATGACAATGACATAATGAGTTCAATTGATTTTAGAAGATTTATATCAATCACAATGCAAGAAAATAATTTATTTTATGTTTGATTATGTTGATTTTATGATTGTGCTTGATTTATTTTCACACATATTATTCAATATAAATGTTGAGCATATATAGCTTGAATAATTAGAAATTATCAACAACATCCTTAATTATGAAAATTATATATTTAAGTATTATAAAAGACATAATTTTAGAGAAATTGATTGTCATTAATAATATAAACATAATAAATTTTATTCTATTGAAAATTTTATTATATTCATATAAGATAAATATCAAGTTATATTTTCTTATTTATCCACAAAGATTAGAAAAGAGACATTTTTATTGTTTTATTATAAAGACCTAAGGAATTTAATTGAATTAAAATGTTATATAAGTTAGTCACTAAATTCATGAATATTTAATTTATGATTTACATCAATAAATCATGATATTTAATTATGAGCTTCAATTTTTGTATATTAAGCATATTTATTTATTTATTTTATTTTCATGTCATGCAATCAGTAACTATCTCTAATATTATGTGTGATGTTCTTGAATTGAGGATAGAAAATCCTACTTCATTTTTGGATGGATGAGGAAATTGCTCTTATTGAGCATTGCGACGTCTAATTGTTTTGGTTTAGTGTTCATAAATATAAGAATATATGTTGATATTGGCATTCAACCGATCAATATAATAACATTAGAGATCCACATAAAGTAATTTGATGAGCAATTTAATACTTTAGATAAAGTGCTTGTTAGTATCTTGACCTTAATGTTTTTATATAGAAACCTAATTAGAAGAGAAGTTGTGTGGGAGTTCATCAAGCAAATGTTGGATATTGCAACTCAATTTAATACACTCTTTCACAATAATAGATTCATTTCAAAGTATTATACAACACACATAAGTACAAATTTTCAATTAATAAGTTTCTAGTCATATATGTTAGAGACACTAGATTGCTACTCATGAAAAGGGGTAAAAGTGAAATATTAGTTACATAGAATGAATTCGGGCCAAGTCTAAATTAAAAAGAAAAAGAAGGTTAAAATATCAGCCCAATTGAAATGGCAATAGGAGATGAGTGTTTCTTCTATAAGAAGAAGAGGTATATGAGGAAGGATGACATCAAATTTAAGAATTGAATTGACGAAAAAGATTAAACCATATCATTTATCTGTAAAGAATCTCATATGATTAATATTATTTAAAACATGATGGATTGATTCGGGCTTTATAATTCATATTTGTAATATCTAATAAGACTTGCAAAATCTATTAGTAAAAAATATTTTTAGAAAACTACAAGCACTCATATGTAAAAATTATTAGGACATCTTAGTTAGTACTTAAGGTCTGTTTGGGGCAGCTAGTGTGTTTCAGGATAAGCCGCTTATCCTGAAACGCGGCCCGCACTTATAAGCTGAGTAATGGTTGGTTCAGATATGGATACCTGAGCCTGCGTTTAATGTAAAAACTCAAACATAGGTTCAGATAAGTTGATGAAACGCGCAAACCAAATAGTACGGCCGCGTTTTGAAAACGCCACCCGCACTTATAAGCTGCCCCAAATGGACCCTTAGTAGAATTTTTTTTTTAAATTAGAAACTTATATTTAATTTCTCAAAAAAAAATTAGTTTTTAGACTTGTATATTTGGGTTAATCCTTTAATTTTTCAAAAAATTTATTTATTTATGTCATAAATATAAACTTTTTGAGTAATGGTTGGTTTTGTAATTATTTTTCTATATTAATTTACAAAATATTTTTACTTATGATAATATACATGTTCAAACTTGAATTAAAAAATATGTTATAAATAAAAATTTCTCCATTTCGTGCCATTAGAAAACTTAAGTGTCGAGTTATAACATTTTAGAGCTTAAAACAATCTTGAAATATTTTCAAAAGCCATTAATTGCAAAAAAATATGCTTGCTAGTATTACTCCAAGAAAGATGAGATGAATTCTATGACACAATGAAATTTTGGATCTTGTTAAGTTGTCTAACGATATAATTTGTAAATGGGTCTATAAAATAAGTTGATAAATGATGCAAAATTTATTGGTTGTTAGTTGGTCTATAAGATAAATAAAGACTCATTAAGCAACATAGAAAACTACAAAGTGAGACTCGTTGAAAAGGGATTCATGCAATAAGATGCAATGGATTATAAGGTCATAAGTTCTCTTTTGAGATAGATTTTCTTAGAATTATCATGATATATATTGATTGGAGATAATTCTTATCACATTCAGAGAATTCCCATAGATGCTACTAAATTGGATAAACCTTTATTGAAATTTACTTCAAATGTGTCCATCATTAAATTCTTATATCAAAAGCTTCATATTTTTACTCCTCAACGATGGACTTTTAATCTTTGGAATACTTTCTTATCTCTGTTTATATTGTTCTTTCTCTTGAGATATTACTCATTATTCTTGCCTTTTGATGATATACTTAAGTTAAAAGGTTTGTGTATGCCTTCGAGATGCTATCTTTGTAAATGCCATGAGGAGACTGCTACTCATCTTTTCTATGATTGCCAATTTTCTCTGGAAGTTTGGTGCTCGGTTGGGTTGTATTTTGGTATCAATTGGACTCCGAATTCTTATGATCATCGTGAATGGAGGAATTATATCAAAGTTTGGAAGGCTGCACCATTTTATAAAGAAAATTTGGAACATTTTCCTTTTGTTATTCGTTGGTTCCTTTGGTCTGCTAGGAATGCTCATAAGTACGAGGCTCTCCCCCCTACAGTTGCTCTTACCACTTCATATATAATTGCTTATTTTCTTAAAGCTTCTTTCCTCATTGTGTTAAGCTCTAATTCACCTCAGAGGGGTAGGAAGGCTCTTCTGATACGGTGGCAGCCCTCAGTTGGTTGGATTAAACTTAATGTGGATGGGAGCTGGACTTTATCTGCTGATGGGACGGGTGGAATTTTTTGTAATTCTTCGGGGAGATGCCTTTGTTACTTTGCCTAACCGGTTTGTTCCTCAACACCTTTAGAGGCTGAGTTTTATTCTTTATGGAATGCTTCACACATTGTTGTCACCTTACATCGCCATGTTTTAATTATCGAGACTGATTCTATGTCTATGTTTAATATTCTAAATAAGAGCACCTTCCCTACCTGAAATGTCATTTGTCTGTTTAACATGATTCAAGGGTTCATTAAAAGGCATAATTTGGTTTTGCAATTTAATTTCATCTATAGGGAATGTAACACTGTTGCTGATTGGTTGGCCAAACAAGGTCTCCAATGAATTATTGTGGGAGTGGTGCCCCCTCCTCAACTTCATAATCTTTTAAATGGAGATTTACTTACTGTGCCTTATATCAGAAGATAGAGGGATTTTATATTTCTCTCTGTTAATTTCTGCTCCATTTTTTATTGGTTCCTTCTACTGTTTAACTGTTCGATCCTTCATGATTTATTATGAGTTGCATTTTGGTAGCCTTTTTCACCCCATTTTGTCTTCGAATTTGGACCGTGAGGCTCGTTTTCATGTTTTGTCTTGCTTGGCCTGCTCTTTTTGGATGCCTGTGATCTCATTTATGTGTATTGGAGTTTGTAACTTTACCATGAGATGTATGGAGCTACTGCCTTTCAATTTCAGACATCTGAGAACTACTTGGAGCGGCAGGGATGGTTTATGCAAAAGTTTTGCGGTTTTCCTCACTGCTTGCAGGTTTTGGCTTTTATTGTTGTAGTCTTCACTGGATCTACAAGTCGTCAGTTTGACCCTGCTCCTTGACACCACTGTTATTATGGGGTTTTATGTACAGTGTTATTTTGGGACATTATGTACGTGTAATTTTTTTGGTATACTTTTTCTTTTGGTATACGTTTTGGATGATTACATGTACCTTTGGTTTGTTTCTTTGTGTTGTGTTGTACTGCGGAGAGTGGAACCCCTAGGGGTTTGTTGTGTGTGTGTGTGTGTGTATATATATATATATATATAAAATAAGATTCTCAAAAATAATATTTTAGTTTTCATAATGTGATCTACTCATATGGATTTGTAGAGATCATTATATATGGATTTGTAGAGATCATTATAGTTCAAGGCACATAGCAAGAGATCAATATGAGCAAAAACATTTTCTGTAATTTTACGTGTAAATGATATTTTACTGGCAACCACTAGTAAGAATTTATTATGCAGGGTACAATAATTTCTCTTCATGAATATTGACATAAGGATATTGGTGTTCTCTGATGTCATTATCATTGAAGTAAAGATAAATTTCAATGCATTTTAAGTTAATCCCGATAGACATAAAAAAACTTGGATAGGTCCATGATGAAAGATTATTCATAAAGCATAGCTCCCATTATAAAAGCTGACATTTAATTTAAGTTTGTTCATGAAAAGTGACTTTAAATAAGTGAAAATATGCAACATGCTTTAATTCTCGTCGTTTAATATATTCTTAAGTTTGCACGAAACATGATATAGCAATCAAAATAATAATATGATATCAGAAGAATTCAGGCATGTAACATTAGCAAGCTTCAGAGAAGATGAGGATGTTTGTTTAAGGTCTCAAAGGTTGCATGTTTATATATACTAGAATTCATTTTTTGGAGGTGATTTGCTACTTCAATTTTGACTTTGCCAGTTGTGCAATTCCTTAAAAAACAACTTTATGTTTGCTATTGGAATAGCATCCTAGAGGAGTGTTACGAAAACTTTGAATGCTACTTCTACTATGGAGGTCGAGTTTGTCTTATGTAAGGCTGCACAATAAAATGCAAAAAGAGTTTTATTCATGGGGTTAGACTTGCGGATTCTATATCTAGGAGATTGAAGATATATTATGACATTTCAGTAGTACTTTATTTACAAAGAATAATAAGAATGGTAGTTGAAACAAATATAATGAAAGTACTTAGCTATAATGAACATACTAATGAAAAGCAATGATTACTGAAGATGTGAGCATTGAATTAATGAAAGCTGATCTTTTGACTAAATGCATGTCATAATTAAAGTTTAAAGATAATGTACATCGTATGGGTCTAAATTATTTTAATTCATTGCATACTAAAATTGATATTATTAATGAGACTCTACATTGTTGTATGTATTTAATTTTTGTTTATTTGCGTGTACACATTTTTTCATAACATAACATCATTATATTGCACATAGAATAAATATAAGATTCGATTGTTGTGTTATATGCATAACTAATATAATTATTACGATGCAAGAAATATATCCATGAATTATTTATCACTATAACAATTATGAAATAGATGGATCAAGTGAGAGAATGTTAGTTACAATATTTTTCAAAAAATGGGGCCCGTTTAATTCCCCCAATTCAGATAAATTTGAAAATAGTTATAATAACTAAAAAAATTATTTTTTTAGAAATTTTGTAATTGATGGAAATTATAAAATGAAAGACAAAAAAATTTCTTTTTGGGTCCCCCAATGCATTGTTCTCCTTAAGAAACATACACCATCAATAAAAGCATAAAAATATTTAAAAAAATGTGAAAATTGGTGAATTTTTAGCCTAAATAAACAGCTGAATATGTATTATTTGCATATATTAATTTCCACATTTGAGTTATAAAATTGATTTTATATTTGAGATATATTATTAGAATCAGATTTAGTTCTTCCATCAAGATCACAAAAATTGCAGCCAAGATCACAAAAAGCACAACCAATTGAATTTCTTTATTGCGATCAGCCTGCAACACAAAAACAGGCAAAAGAATAGTATCTTAAAGTAAAGCAAAATCAAATGAAGCATAAGATGAAACTTCTTATGTAATGAATCGAGCAGACAAAAAAATTACTAATGATTATGTAAAATGTTAGATACCTTGTAGCATACAAACCCATCATTTCTCAACAGTTTTCTATCGTATGCCTTTGGAAAGCCCCTACGTTGTCTTTTAATTTGCTAATCTACTACTTCATCAATGCTCTATATGGCACGAGAAAATTTTTCATACTGAGTCCGGACGAAACTCTGCGTGCAGACTTCGAGTAATATGCCGTCATGTGGAGGTTATTGTGGGGTTATTGACGTAAAACTACGTAGGTTAATGTGGGGTTATTGCGGGGTTTAACGCAGAAGGTTGTTGAGATGGAACCGTGAAAGTTATTGGAGTGGAACCGCGGAGGTTATTGTGGGGTTATTGGAGGTTATTGAGAGCTTATTGCGGTGTTATTGGAGTTAATACCCCAATAACATCTCAATAACCTCTGAATAACCCTCTTAAATAATCTCCGCGGTTCCACTCTAATAACCTTCGCGGTTCCATTTTAATTTTTCTTAGGTGGGCCCGATATAACACACATGGCGATATATTACTGGAGTTCGCATGACACAGGATCCTGTCTACTAACCGTTGGCTGCTGCTTTTCTTTTTAATTCACTCAAGTTGCAGCAAGAAAATGAAACAGAATTTGAAGAAGTATGGCGGCTTAGTCATCAAGAACATAGCATCAAACTGCACTGCGATTCATCTATTAAATGAACAATACAACCCCATACACTAGAAGAGTAATAAAATTACATACACAGATTTTGGGAATCAATGCAAACATATATAGTATTGTCAGTTGAGCATCATTTTTTTCTTACTGAATAAGACAAACAGATATAAATAAACAAAGCATACTGCATCTCGATCTATACTCTAATAGAATCTCGCCATGTAAGTCTTGCACTTAACTGTGACTTTTTAAGTCACAGTCAATTCTACTTATCATGTTTGGAAACAAGGATCCGTTGCAGAAGAAATGTCAGGAATGAGCGAGCTGATGAATAAATGCAGTGCATCTTTTGAGCTTCGGCGTCTGAACCAGATGGCAACCCAGACTGTTCATCAACATGGTCGGAATGATTATTGGTTAGTCATTTCTGTTTTTACTTACCATGTTAGCTAAACATGATCTTCAATTCTTACTTTTCACATAATGCAATGGGTTTAATTTTTTCCAGTCATGCGAGAGCACTTCAAAGTGGTTATCACTCTCTCTTAAGTTGAAAATCTTAAGATAAATGAAATTAAGTGTCATACACTAGCGTGGTGAAGAGCTCATACGACCATATGTTTTGCTACAAAATTTTGTGGGCATATTGACATTGTTAATGTTATAATGAATATTTAAAAAAATACAATGTCAGGTTATAATGTTATAATTTTATAACTTAATAATGTTGAAATTAACATTATTAATATTATAACATATAACATAAATTAAATTAAATTTTAATAAACTAATAAATCAATAACTCAAAATAACATCCTTTAATTAACATGAATTACAAAAATTATTTTATTAGTTTGCTCTCATCTCGCTTATAAATACAAGAGAATACGAGTTTGAAAGAGATGAAGAAAAACTTGAACACTTATTTTTTCCAAAAATTTTTCTTCTTGTCATTCCATCATTTCAATTTTTTTTGGTCGATAAGAGACATGATTACTTCAAATTTGCCGATTAGTCATGATGCACGCGCAATCAAGGCTAAGGTACGCGTTGTATCTCATGAGTATAAGAGAGAGCCATAAATGATGCACCCAAGGCTTCATCTACTCTCAAGATAATGTCATCGACACGCCACCCTCCCAAGCTATTTCAATCTCATTGCTTTTATTTTTATTTGCTTAATTGGGTTAAATTTATTTCTTAATTTTATAATGCTAAGTTTATTTTTATAGTTCTAACAACTACACTATGGGGACCCCAACAATAGGAGCCTTGTAACAATGACATGCAACCTACTGGACTTTTGTCCTTTTCTTATAAACTGTTAGGGCATGTAAGTCACATAAGCCCTACCAAATTGGCTTGAAAAATTAATAATTAAATATAACTTAAACCTAAAAACTTGTCAATAAGGACCAACTTAATATTTCTATACAATATATCATAACTAGATTTAATAGTATTTCATGCCTACACGATCATCAATTTGTAGCACATGTAAAATTAACATGACCGTTTAAGCACATCACAAATGAATTAGTCAGTGTAATTTGGTTATCTCATCATAAACTTGAGAAATTTGGTGCACCAACTTTCAATCTAAAACTTCAGCAGTATTTGTGAAAATGCATCTTTCAGGGCTGGGACAACTATCAACTCCTTATGCATTAGAGAAAGGAGGCTGGAGCTCTGTATTCATATTTTGGGCCTTGGCATGGCTTGTGCTTACACATCCCATCTCTTAGGAAAATGTCTGCAATAGGATAATATTTAGGTTACATTTCATAAGAGATGAAGGATTGAAACATAGCAGAGGAACAGCTTAGAAGTAGAAGAATGTAGGCCCTGGTGGGTGGACCATGAATTTTTATGGCTTTAAGCGTAATTGATCCTTTAATAATGGAAGAAAACTGTATCAGAATTTCTAATATAATTGAGCCAGAATACAAAAGTAATAGCTCAAAAGAAGAAGACAACATCCTCTAGTGTTGAAAAGATGTCAACTTCCATTGAGCATTTGTCCATCCATTCTGATAAAAATTATATAATAATATCTTGATGCACCTTTTTTTTTCTTCTTCTTTTCTCTTTTCAGAACACTCTGCTTGTTAACTTTGGATTCAATGTTTAGTCAGCATATACTGGACATTTAAAACGAAATATGAAAACTAAAATTTACACTGAAGCAGAAACCATAGTTCAAGTGTAGAATAAGTAGTAGAATCTCTCATTGTAGTTTTAAAATGAAGTTCCAGCTTATTTAGCTGGTTGGTTGGGACATAGAATGAACATATCCATTTATTCTGTTTTGTTCTTCTCCAGCAAGCACATCTAGAAACTAGCAAAATTACAGAAACACAGTATGTTTTCCACAGAGAGAACCTTTAAGGATAGATGCATATAGCATCAATCTAAAAAAATTACAATGAAGAGTCTCAATTATACGTGTATTATTTATTTAATTGCTATAAAGCTTCTCGTTAAACTAAAAAAAAAATCAGGAAATAAGCGAAGTAGCAAGGAAATATTTGGGAGTCTGATAATCTAGGTAGCCATTTAGCTCGATGTCATTGTTTTTTACATATAAAGGAGGTCAGATAATTGATCCTCTGAAAAAAGACAATTATATTGATTCGTGCTAAAAATTTGCGATGGTAGAGTAATGGATTACCATGTTAGTATTGCACGAGAATTCAACACACTTAGATGAAAGAAAATAACCGTTAGAGACACCCGAAGTTTTTACGTGGAAAATCTCGAAAAAAAAAAAATTATAAGGCTTGGCCCAACTGAAGCAAATCCATTACAAATTGGAGATTATAAGTACAGTCCCTTGACCCACAAACGGAAAAGAGTGGAACACTCTTCGGAGTTACAACTTCGGTGCACGAATGAATTTGATTTAAGAAGTGGGCGATGACCTATGGTGATCAGCGGCAGTCCACGACTAGCGGTCGACGATGGTTGGCAACAAGGTAATACTGGACTTCAGCTCATTCTCTAAGCTTCAAGCTCTTCTTCAGGTTTCAAGCTCTTCTATAATATCAAGCTCTAGGTCATCTCTCAATATGGGGGTAGGATTTTATTTATAGAGTCTCGGGTGCAATTAATGAAAGAATATGAACCACTTTGATCAAACGATTCAAAAGACTTTCTCACGATCAGATGACGTTTGATGAACATTTGAGCGTCTCGACAATGTAGGAATTGAGCAATATTGGGCTCATTGGATTCGTCTTGTTAAGACGCTCGATTTAACTATAAGCTCGCCAGATTCAACGTTTCAAACATGTACAAAAAGCTTCATAAAATGATTTAATGTCTTGATTGGGGCTTGATTTGACTTAGATTGGACCAATTTTGGTATCATAGAGTCCGTCTCGTTGAGCTGATCAACTTGACTATATGTTTGCTGAAATTGAAGTTTTGG
This sequence comes from Phalaenopsis aphrodite, assembly GCA_003013225.1. Lineage (NCBI taxonomy): Eukaryota > Viridiplantae > Streptophyta > Magnoliopsida > Asparagales > Orchidaceae > Phalaenopsis > Phalaenopsis aphrodite. The sequence goes on along the minus strand of NEWO01000665.1, from coordinate 163,995 downwards.
ATCACATACATCAAAGTTTCAACGTGCCATGCCTCGAGATTCATCATGAATGTAGGAAATTTGTTGATAGCGTAACAGTTGTCCCCTATTTTTAGGCAAAATTAGTTTTGTTGTCCGAAAATATCAAGACTTTGAGATCTTTATTTTTATCGTTGTGTTATTATTATTATTATTATTATTATTATTATTATTATTATTATTATTATTATTATAGTTATACATATAAATAATATTAAAATACAATTTTTGTATTTATACAAGTTTATGGTATGAGGTGTGAATGCTTAAGAATTACGTGGCATGTAAGGTTTCCAAATCCTTAAGAATTTTGTGGTATGAATGTAATGTTCGAATTATTTTTCACTTCCTCTCACAAAATAACCCGTGGTTTTTGCATTCTCATGCGAATGGATGGCAGAAATTTGAGCGGCTAATTGGAAGAGGGAGAGAATTGTGAACGGCGGGGGATTGGAGGCGACGAACGGCGGAACAGCCAGAGAATTGGGAAAGCCAAAGTGACAAAATTCAATTTTCTCCTCCTTGGGGGGATTTCGGAAGGCTAAAGAGTAGGAAAATAAGCAAGATTTCAATTTTATCTCTTTTTTTTAAAAAAAAAACTCATTGCTTTTAATGCTCGGCTTCATCTTAAGTCTATAAATAGAGGACATTGACGAGAGAGAATCACAAATGAGAAGAGGAGGATGAGAAAAAGAGAGGGAGTTGAGAGTGGAGTTTCATAAAATTATTAGCGGTCAATCAATATTCTAGAAGAAGAAAGTCATCACTGACCTGTATAGCAGACGATCAACGGAATTTTCTTTCAGGTTGCTGTAAAGAAGAAAGTCGTCCCCGTCCAACATATTAGGCAATCAACCGGAACCTTTTTTGTGTTGCAGTGCAGAAGAAATTCGTCATCGTCCTGCATAGCAAACGACCAACGGGATCTTCTTTCTTAAAGGTGCAGAGGAAAGTCATCCCTAAACTGTGTAGCAGACGATCAACAAAATCTTCTTACTTAAAGAAGGTGTAGAGAAATGTCGTCTCCTACAATTATAGCAGACAATCAACGAGGTCTTCTTTCTCCCCACTGAGATGAAAGTAATTGTCGTCCTTGCCCAGCAAGTGACTCATGATCTTTTTGTTTGTTGTTGTTGCGCATTCCGGTGGAGATGAAAAAAATACTGGACTTATCTTGTCGCGCTTTAAGGAGAAGAATTTCATGCTTTTGTGGTGGCGATGTCTACAATCCCCTGAAGATCAGCAGAAGTACCGGAATTTTGAAGGGACGATGCTGACTCTACTCAAAGATGAGCTGATTTGTTGTAGCATTTGTATAAGTATATGTTGGTATTTTTAGTCTTTCAAGTGCTTGATGTGTCATTTATACACGGTGATGATGTCTCTGTTTGTATGTTTTTCTTCAGCTTGATGTAACAAAAATTTGAATATTGCTTTTGAGGTTGCTTTTGTTTTCCCTTCTGAGCCGGAGTTGCCCCTTTTGAGATGCTTTTCTCACTTCTGGGGTATTGTTACTCTACTTCTGAGTTGCATATTGGGGTCGACCATTTCTAGGCTTATGTCTTTTAAGGTCTTTTTGGTTTCTGAAACATGCATAAATTTGCAATCAAAATTTACATGTGCACTTTAAATATAAAAAAGAATTACGTACATTTTCAAACTTGTGCCTTCTGAGATTTGTATCTTCTTAGGCGTGTATCTTCTAAGGTTTGTGCCTTCTTAGACTTATACCTTCTAGGAGCTTGAAATGCATCGGTGTTTTCCGAGACTCACAACTTTCTGAGGTCTTTGATATACTTATGTCTCTTGATGCTTGTAGCCTTCTGAGGTCTTTGGCATGCATGTACCTGTTGAGGCATGTATCCTTCTGAGATCTTTGATATATCTTTGCCTCTTCAAGGTTTGTAGCATTTTGATGTCTTCGATGTACAGGTGCTTTCTGAGGCTTCTAACCCTTTGAGGACTTTGAGTGGAGAACATGTCAACCACTTGCTCTCGTGTAGTATTTTTAGTGAGAGCTCCGCCCACTACTAGCTTCCCATTGAGACTTGTCTCTTGGGTTTGTCTTCTAAAGGCACAATAGCTTTCCATCGAATTGTCTCTTGGGCTTGACTTCCTGAAATAGCATATCTTCCCATCGAGACTTGCATCTTGGGCTCAACTTTCACAAATATGGTAGCTTCCCATCGAGTCTTACTTCATAAGGTCGACTTTCAAGAGTATTGTATCTTCCCATTGAGTCTTGCTCTTCCAGAGGCATGTTAGCTTTCCCATTGAGTCTCTTGGGCTCGACTTCCATGGGTATTTTATCTTCTCATCGAGTGCTTTTAACTTGGGCTCGAGTTCCAGGGGCATGGTTGGAGACTTTGTCTGTAACTGTGAATGTTTGAATTTTCCCAATTTGTTAGTCGAAGCGCATCTGTTTGACGATTATTTCCTATGTTGAAGCATAGTTGAAGAGAGAATCTATTAAGTATGTAAGACTCGTCCTAGGTTGTATAGCCAGAGATGCTCAACGACATTCACTCATTACGGACAAAGCCATATGAAATCAACTAAAGATATTTTGGTTTGACGATTGTAACCTATTATGGAAGAGGTTTAATGAAATCCACCAATGATTTTTAACTTATTTGAGTCTGTTAGTCAAATCTTCTGCTTGAAGACTGTAGCCTGTGATGGAAGAGGTTGAATCGACTCCCCCTGGGATCGAGTAAGCCCAAAATGAGGTATTAGAGATGCTCTGTGTTTTCAGGATTGAACAATATGTTTTTTTGAAAATATGATTGCAGTTACACTTAAGAATAATGTTTGACAATTTGTTAATTGTTTCTTTTGAATCTTTTGCCCCCCCCCCCGACGGAGGCATTTTCCACGCAAACTTGTAAAGCAGCCCATATATCGAGCCTTGAAGAGATCAGCTTCTTGATTCGATTGAAGAGGAACTCAATGAGAGGGTACTGAGGAATAGCTCTTTGAGGTGAAGATTGCTCCCCACCCCCGTCCGACAGTGGTTCTCGAAGAATTTTTGTCTAAATGCCCTACCACAGTCGTGCCCGGGACATTATTGTGAACGACCTTTCAAGACTGCATTGAAGGTTGTCCCCCAGCCTGGAAAAAGTTGAAAATACTTTGTCTGAATAGAATATGAGAAGACTACCCCGCTATAATCATGCCCGGGACATTGACGTGAATGTCCTTCTCAGATTGTAATGAAGGTTGCCCCCCACATCGAAGAATGCTTAAGAAATGATCTTCAAGTTGCGATAGAGGCTCTTTCGCTAGTTGGATCATTTATATCACTGGGAAATGTAGTGGCTCGGCGTCTCAGAGTTGAAGATAGTGTCAAATGGTGCTTCGTTTCCCATATACGACGTCAAACTGATGCGTGCTGAAAATTTTGTGGCGGTAGGGTAATAGATTATTATCTTAGCATTATACAAAAATTCAACATACACTCAGATGAAAGAAAATAACCAGCAGAAACACTATAAATTTTTACATGGAAAATCCGGAAAGAGAAAATCATGGGGTTTGGCCTAGCTAATGAAATCCAATATAAAATGAAGATTACAAGTACAGTCCCTCATCCCACAAGCAGGAAAGAGTTGAACACTCTTCAGAGTTAGAATGTCGGTACACTAATAAACTTGTTGTAAGAAGTGGGTGGCCACCAATGGTGATCGGCGTCTACCAATGAGAGATGGTCAGCGGCTGTAAGCAACTGGTGGTCAGCGATGGTCAGGTGGTGGTCGGCGGTGAGGTGATGCTAAGCTTCAAGCTGTTCTGCAGGCATCAAGCTTCAGGTTCTCTCACAAAAGAGGAGTAGGGCTTTATTTATAGAGTACCGATTACAATTAATGAAGGAATACAAATAATCACTTTGATTGAACTGCTTGTAGAGCTTCTCTCGATCAGACAATGTTTGATGGACATTTTAGTGTCTTAATGATGTCAAAGTTGAGCGATCTTAGGTTCATTGGAATTTTCTAGTCAAGATGCTTGATTTGACTCTAAGCTGGTCAAATTCGGCATCCGTTTGATCTTCTAAATATATCTGTAAAGCTTCCAAAAGCAATTTAATGTCTTGATCGGGGCTTGATTTTCACTTAGATTGGACAAATTTTAGTATCATTGGGCCCGCCTCTTTAATTCGATCAGTTTGACATTAAGTTTGCTGAAATCAAAGTTCTAGATCACTTTACATCGAAGTTTGAACGTTTCTTGCATAAATAGGTGCATCGAGATTTGTGTCATGTCTCGAGATTCATGCTAGGTGTAGGAAATTTGTTGTTGGCATGTCAGATATAGGTTCAAAAAAAGGTTTTTGAGGAAAGATTGTTCCAACGACTTATTATCTAATCTTCAGTTTGTAAAAAAATGTAGAAGTAATAATAGGGTAGTATAAAGATCTTTTTTGCTCTTATTTTAATGAATACACATGTCCATATAAATCAAAAGTTTAATAATTATTTAATAATGGTTCTGAACAACAGATATAAGAGCTTAATAGGACATCATATACAACTTTAAACCAGATAATGAATACACATGTCCATATAAAGTTTCATAATGGTTTTGAACAACAGATATAAGAGCCTAATAAGACATCATATACAACGTTAAACCAGATAATTTGGACTGATCATGTCAACTTTGGCAAACAAACAAAAAGAAGATCAATAGAAAACAATAAATTATTTTGCCTTCTTCCATATTAACATATATATACTCTATTTCAAAAATAATCAGTACATTTCAACACTAAATGAATAACATTTGAAATAATCATATCATGCTGAGTGCAAAAATAAATATATATAATTATTATAAAAAATTTTTTTAAAAAAAACATTGCTCTTTAACAAAAGAAGAAAAAAATTAATACTTGTTAAATTCCACATACCTTTGCTTGCAGGTGAATCAACCATTTCCTCTCGGAGGTTTCAATCACAAGCTTGCCCTAGTCACAACGTCTATAACGCCCTCTCCCTCAGGTGCCAAGCTCTTAGGTCCATCAATAACCTCCCAAATCACCCTGAGTATGCCGCCACACCTTGTTGTCACCAAGATCGCGCTTTGGGCGAAAATTCTAACTCTGATGACCAAACACGCCCTCGAGTTCGCCCACCCCCTTTGTCATCCAGCTCAAACAGAGCCTCCTGCCCTCGACTACTGATCCTAGTGTTTGTGTTTTTTATGGCCTACTTTGTGTTATATTTTTATTTATGGCTCACATTTATTTTAATAACTTATGATATTTATTCTGATAATTTAAGTTATTTATTTAATTCATAACTTATATCATAAATTATGACAACTTATGATATTTATTTTGATAACTTAAGTTATTTATTTTCTTAACTCATAACTTATGCATAACTTATGAGAACTTATGATATTTATTTTTATAACTCATGATAACTTAAGTTATTAATTATCTTAATTAATAACTTATGTCATAACTTATGATAACTTATGATATTAATTGTATAGCTCATGTAATCCCTTAAATGAATAAGAGTTACTAATTTATGTCATTGATTTTAACAAAAAAAATCAATTAATTTATTAAATTATCATAAATCCTACTGGTTTGTAACCCCCTTGATGAATGGTGGTTAAATAGAGCGTCATTTAGAGAATAAGTCTTCTCTCTTCCTAACACACCCCGTATATTTCCCTCCATCAGAAAGTACAGAAAGTTTCAAAGGATTAGAGAGAGAAACTACATTTCTTCAAGATCAATTTTTTTCAAGATCAAATTTCTTCATCATGAATACATGTATGCGTTACTTTATTTTAGATAGGTAAAAAATCATGAATTTAAAAGATCCTAGCTATTATGTATTTTTTGGAATTTGTATCATAAAGTTTAAACATGAATTTTCAACATGTGATATCAGAGTCTTGATTGCTAAATTTATGATTTTTCATATAATTTTATTTAGATTATTTGTAATACATTTCTGCTATGAATTAGAGCTTAAATTAGATCAATAAAACTAAAGTAAATTGATGTGATTGAAATTATTATTTATATAATGTCTATGTTATGTTTAATTTGTTAGTCACCAAACTGAACAAATTAATAAGTTTAATAGATGTTAAATTAAATAAATTCAATTACTCACGAGTATGTGATGATTTTTATGAAATAATTTAATATTTAATTATAAAAATATTAAAATTCATTGATTATAAAATACTTTTTGATCGCCCAAAGGTTGATCATTTGTTTTATAATCTTTGAATATAATTGCAGTCTATTTATATACTTAGTTAAGATATGTTTATATATCCAAAGATAATAGACATGTCTAACTTGAGTATAACTAATTACCAATTATATTAAATTTAAATCAAGCATCAATTATGTTTATTATCGTGTATTGTTTTATCATCTAAATGAGATTTCAATACATTATTATCATTATGATTATTATTTTAATCCGACATTATATGAATATCTATGTAAGTTTAGTGTTTGAAGCATTAATGTACGAACATATTTTATTATTTGCAGTACCTACTCCTATTTCACTTCATTCGCAAGCTACATCTGTTCAAATTTTTAATGAGCTTAATTTCTCTGAATGGCGTGAGCAAGTCCAGTTTCACCTTGGTGTTCTGGATCTTGATTTAACACTCAAGACTGAGAAACCCCCTGCTCTTACTGATTCTAGCAGTATTGAGCAAAAATCTTTCTATAAAGCTTGGGAAAAATCAAACAGATTAAGCTTAATGTTTATGCAAATGGTTGTAACAAACATAAATTGTACATTTTCTAACACTGACTCTATTGATAAGTCTCTTGCTGTGACACTATTGAGCATGTTAACCAATATGAAATTTGATTGTTCTTGTACCATGAATGAGCATGTCGTTCAAATGACAAACATAGCAGTAAGACTTAAGACCCTGGGAATGGAAGTGAATGAAAAATTTCTTGTGCAATTTATCATTAACTCCTTGCCTCCTAAGTATGGTCCATTTCACATGAACTACAACACTATGAAAGATAAGTGTAATGTCAATGAACTACAATGTATGCTCATTCAAGAGGAAGCAAGACTTAGAAAAAGAACTAATCACCCCAATATTCTCATGGATCATCAATGAAGAGCTGTAAAGAAACCTGGAAAGAAGACTGGAAGGGGCGAACAATGAACACTAAAGATTAATGTGTCATCTGCCCCAATTAACAAAGATGAATATAAAGGAATTAAGTGTCACTTTTGAAGTAGGCATGTACACTATCAAAATGAGTGTCAAAAGCGCAAATACTGGTTTAAAAAGAAAGGTCAACCTTGTGTTTCTGTATGTTTTAAATCAAATTTAGCAGAAGTTCCTTATAATACCTGGTGGATTGACTCTGGTTGTACCAATCATGTTTCTAATACGATGCAAGGATTCCTTACAACCCAAATCATAAACCCAAATGAACAATTTGTCTTCATGGGAAACCGAGTCAAAGCGCTAGTTGAAGCTATTGGAACCTATCGGTTGATTTTAGATACTAGACATCATTTAAACCTTTTTAGAACACTTTATGTCCCTTATATTTCTCGTAATTTGATTTTGTTGTCTAAACTTCATTATATTAGATACTCCTTTAAATTTAGAAATGTTTGTTTCAGTTTGTTTAAACACAACCATCTCATAGGTTCTGGTATTCTTTGTGATGGCCTATATAAGCGTAAACTTGATACCATTTTCTTCGAGACTTTGATGACTTTGCATCATAATATTGGCATTAAGCGTGATTTTATGAATGAAAGTTCAACTTATTTGTGGCATAAAGTTTGGGTCATATATCCAAAGAAAGAATTAGAAGATTAGTAAGGATTGAAATCCTAAATGAATTGGATTTTACTGATCTTGTCATTTGTGTGAATTATATTAAAGGAAAACAAACAAATCACACACTTAAGAAAGCCGCCACAAGAAGCACAAAACTCCTTGAAATTATACACACTGATATTTGTGGACTTTTTGATGTTCCAACATTTGGTGGAGAGAAATATTTTATCACCTTTATTGATAATTTTTCACGTCATGGGTATGTCTACTTATTGCATTAAAAATCTCAAGTTATAGATGTCTTAGAGGTGTATATAACTGAGGTTGAGAGACAATTAGACAGAAAAGTAAAAAATTATCAAGTCTGATAGAGGCAGTGAATATTATGGAACTTACAATGAATCTGGACAATGTCCAGGTCTATTTGATAAATTCCTTCAAACTAATAGCATATGTGCTCAATACACTATGTCAGGAACAACACAATAAAATGGTGTTGCAGAAAAGCGAAATCGTACTTTAATGGAAATGGTTAGGAGTATGATGAGTAATTCTTCTTTACCCTCATCATTGTGGGTGCACGCTTTAAAGACCATTGCATATTTATTAAATAGGATTCCTCGTAAGACAGTATCAAAGACTCATTTTGAACTGTGGATAGGAAGGAAAACCTAGTTTAAGACACCTGCATGTTTGAAGTTGCCCAACGAAAATAAGGTTATATAATCCACATGAAAAGAAACTGGACTCAAGAACAACCAGTGGTTTCTTCATTAGTTATCCAGAATAATCTAAATGGTATAATTTTTATTGTCCTAACCATAATACAAGAATTATTGAAGCTAGAAACGCCAAGTTCATTGAAAATGGTGAAGTTAGTGGGAGTTTGGAACCACATAAAGTGGAGATCCAAGAAATTAGGGTTCAAGTTCCTTTACCCAAAGTTTCTTCTCAAGTTGTTATTCCTAGAGTTCTTGAACAGTTTGACAACTTACAAGAATAATAGATATATGATCAAATACCCCACAATTATACTGTCACTAATGAACCTACGTTAGATGAACCACATGAAGTAGTACCTAGAAACTCTCAACGACAAAAATGGTCTGCTATTTTCGATGATTATGTGGTTTATCTTCATGAATTCTAATTTAACTTAAGAGTCAATGAAGATCCGGTTTCATTTTAACAAGCCATAAAAAGTGCAAATTCTTCTAAATGGTTAAATGCAAAGAAAAATTAGTTGAAATCGATAGATCACAACAAAGTCTGAGATATTGTTGAATTGCCTGAAGGTTGTAAAAGAGTCAGATGTAAATGGGTTTTTAAGACTAAGCACGACTCGAATGACAATATTGAACAATATAAAGCCAGACTTGTTGCCAAAGTTTTCACTCAAAAAAATGGCATCGACTATAAAAAAACATTTTCTCTGGTTTCTAAGAAGGATTCATTTAGAATTATCAGGACACTAGTAGCTCATTATGATTTAGAGTTACACCAATGGATGTGAAAACTGCCTTTCTGAATGAGAATTTAGATGAAGAGGTCTACATGAGTCAACCTGAAGGATTTTTTGTTGAAGAAAAGGAACACATGATGTGTAAACTTAAGAAATCAATATGCGGACTTAAACAAGTTTCCCAACAATGGTATCTTAAGTTCAATAATACCATCACGTCCTTTGGATTTAAAAAAAATGCTGTTGATCAGTGTATATATCTAATGGTTAGTGGAAGCAAAATCATATTTCTCATTCTATATGTTGATGACATCTTGCTGGCTATTAAAGATCTTGGCTTATTATATGAAACCATTAACTTTCTCTCTAAGAACTTTGAAATGAAAGATATGAGTGAAACATCCTATGTGATTGGAATTGAAATATTTCACGATAGATCACAAGATTTGTTAGGGTTGTCTCAAAAAACATATATCGAAAGAGTTCTTAAAAGATTCAATATGAAAGGGTGCTCAACAAGTGTTGCTCCAATTCAAAAAGGAGATAAATTCAGCTTTATGCAGTATCTAAGGAATGATTTGGAATGTAAACAAATGGAAGAAATTCCTTATGCATCTTTTGTTGGAAGCTTAATATATGCTCAAACTTGTACAAGACCAGACATTTGTTTTGTTGTCGGGATACTGGGCAGGTATCAAAGTAATCCAAGAATAGATCATTGGAAAGCTGCAAAGAAAGTTTTGAGGTATCTACAATGAACAAAGGACCACATGCTCACTTATAGAAGATCTAAGGATCTTGAAGTGATAGGATATTCAGATTTAGATTTTGCTGGATGTGTTGATACCAGAAAATCAACATTTGGCTATCTGTTCTTTTTGGCTGATAGAGCAATCTCATGGAAAAGTGCGAAGCAGACTATAACAGATGCTTCCAGTATGGAAGCTGAATTTATGGCTTGCTTTGAAGCTACAATTCAGGGTTTATGACTACGGATATTTTAGGACTAGGAATTGTCGACAGTATTGTCAAGCCGCTGAAAATTTATTATGAAAACTCCGCAGCAGTCTTCTTTTCAAGAAAGATAAGTATTCCAAAGGTGCTAAATACATGGAATTAAAATAACTTGTCGTTAAGGAAGAAGTTCAGAAACATAGAGTGTCAATTGAGCATATTAGCATCAATCTCATGATTGCAAATCCTTTGACAAAAGGGTTGCCACTGAAAACATTTAACGAACAATTCGTGAGAATGACATTACCAAAACCCTTTATTATTTTTATTCTTTTTATATTTTGACATTTTAGGCCCAATTTTTCTTATTTCTGATATTTATAAATCTTATGTTTATCGTTAGTGTACACTTTATGTTTCATGATGTTCAATAAGATTTGTCTTTTAATAGACATTATGAGACCATGATGTTAATTCCTATTATGCTAAGTATGTAATTGATATTGTGATATATTAAAGGGACTGTGTCGATAAATTGATACACAACCACCATGACTCATATTAATTTCATACTTATTAAATAATTTATGATTTAACTAATATGAAGAAGAATTTATCTTACATTTTGTGCAGTATGTCATGTATTATTACAATTAAGTGAGCTAAGTGGGATAATATTATATTTTTATTTATGGCTCACATTTATTTTAATAATTTATGAGATTTATTTTGATAAACTAAGTTATTTATTTAATTCATAACTTATGTCATAAATTATGACAACTTATGATATTTATTTTGATAACTTAAGTTATTTATTTTCTCAACTCATAACTTATGTCATAACTTAAGATATTTCTTTTTGCAACTCATGATAACTTAAGTTATTAATTATCTTAACTCATAACTTATGTCATAACTTATGATAACTTATGATATTAATTTTATAACTCATGTAATCCCTTAAATGAATAATAGCTACTAACTTATTTCATTGATTTTAATAATAAAAAAATAAATAAATTTATTAAATTATCATAAATCCTATTGGTTTGTAACCCTCTTGATGGATGGTGGTTAAATAGAGCATGATTTAGATAATGAGTCATCTCTCTTCCTAACACACCCCATACATTTTCCTCCATCAGAAAGTACAGAAAGTTTCATAGGATTAAGGAGAGAAACTCCATCTCTTCAAGATCAAATTTCATCATCATGAATACAAGTATCTGTTACTTTATTTTAAACATGTAAAAAATCATGAATTTAAAAGAACTTGACTATTATGTGTTTTTGGAATTTGTGTCATAAATTTCAAACATGAATTTCTAACACTTTGAGCACATGCTCAGCCTCACTGAATCTGTCGTTAGCAGCTTCATCTCTCTGGTTTTTTCCTGCACTTTCTACCTCAAGATTTGCTAACGTCTTGTCGGAGTTGCGAAGGTACTTAGGCCCCGTTTGGGCCGGGGGTAGAGGAGCAGCGCGGCGTGGCGCCACATTTTCCCTGTGTTTATAGTGGTAGGCCAGTCTCGGTGCCCCCATTTCGATGTGAATGCTACATTTGTTAGTGGCTTGATTTTTGATTGGTTAACAGTATGCAAAAAAAAAAAAATTGTCTGGAGATGACATTATCTGTTGTTGGATATTTTTTAATGAGGGTCTATATTGGTTGTGGCAAACTCATTGATGTGAATACACATCATTTGGGTTGTCTGCATGAGGATCTAATAAAAAAAAGGGAAAAAAAATTATTGTAGATGCGGCTTGGGCATTGTTATTTCTCTTTGAAGTGGTTATGGCTTTGAGGTTGTAGATGTGTCTTGGGGTTGTGGATATGGGTTGGGGAATGTGGGTTGGGGTGGATGTGGCATGGGGTTGCAAATATGACTAGGAGTGGTTGTGGCATGGTGGTACTGAGAAAAAAATATGTTGTACAACATAATTGTACAAAGAAAAATTAAGTTGAACCATGTTGTAATAAAACATTATTCAAAAAGACCTATCTTAAGTTAAAATATGGTGTACAATTACATGATTGTACTGAAGAAAAAACCTAGTAAAACCATATTGTACCGAAGAGCATGCAATAACTAATCTCATGTTAAAACATGGTGAAAAACATAGTTGTACAGAAAAAAATATGTGTAAAACTATGTTGTGCTGAAGTAAAAAAATCTAAAATACCATATCCTAAGTTATATTAGGGTGTGAAATATTGTTATACTAAAGAAAAAACTATAGTACAACAAATTTTGCTAAAAAAAAAGTATCCAAAATTTTTTAAACATTTAACAACAAATAAATCGGTCTTCAATATAAAATCCCAAAGTTTGTTGTATTACCTAAAATGCATATTCTACAGAGAAGGTTCAACTTACTCGATAAGAAGGAGAAGATATGTCTTTCTTCGTTGCACCAAAATTGATTTCTACCCTAGTTGTTTTTTTCAAAATTAGATATAATATTTATGTGTAATGGAATTACTAAGATTAAACTAATGTGGTAATTTAACTTACCCGAGAAGAAGGCACATTTTTCCTTAGTTGCGGAATGCCGATTTGCAATCCTAAACATTATGTCAATTGATGGATATGAAGGAGTACCTTAAAATAAAAAGAAAAAAAAAATGAAATGCATGAAGAATTTCAAATGCTCAATGAGGATTTTGAAACTATCAGCAGTTTGCAATCCTATATTGAATGCTAAAGATGGGGAGAAAAAGGAACCCTAAATCCTAAAAATGTAAATATGGATCTCGCAGCGGTAGAGAAGATTCTGAAATACTTAACATATTTTCACACTATATCGGATCTAATTGGATAAAGCTTCTCTACTTTTAATACACCAAAAATTTATTTTCTATAATGGATGTGTGTCACATTTCAATTGGAGTCTAGACGCATCTTTAAATAGTTTTGGGTAATTTTTTAAGACTTCAATCTTCATTAAATGCATAAATATGCTCACAAGCATACACACACACACACACATACTTAAATTTAACCACTTTTTGGCAAAACAAATCATAATTTAAACACAAAGCCTAATCTTTAAACTAACCACATAGATCACACATTGTAGATGGTTTGTTAGGTCACCGACACTTGAACTGGGATAGATCGACTATGATTTTGGTTGTTATGATTTGTATGTGTGATTGTTGCTAGATTGGATGTTATGGTAGCTTGTGTGCTAGAGTAGATGATAGAACAATCATCTTAATTATTCTAAGATTTATTTTCTATAGTAGGATGTGCTAAGTGAGGCAACTACAAAAATTTATAAATATAAATAATTTAGTGTACCTTCCTGCAGGTGCTAAAATGATTCCCTTAAGTATGGTCAATTAGAGCAAGGAGCCTGACACTATAGTGCTAGGCTCACCTAGCTTTTATGTGATTATTGAGATTGTAGGTTGTTGTTTGTTACTAGCTCTTTTCTAGAGGGCTCTAGCAAACATAAGATTTTTTTTGCTTTTGAGTTTGTAATTATAGAGTTAGGTGAGTCTGTCGATTTTTGGTTGGTCATGGTTTATGAGTGATCTGAATTCAAATCAACTTAATGAAGGAGCGAGACAAACCTTAATTCAAATCAAAATAAATTAAGATTGAACAACAATTTAACAATGGAGTGAGAATGAACCAAAATTTGATGATGAAGAGATTATGAACCTCAATCCAAATTAAAAGTAAAAGATAAACTACAACTCGACAATGATGCAAAGATGAACATTAACACTAAGCATTGAAGAACATCAGCACAAAGCTTGGATGATAATAAAAAAAGCTAGGATGGTCCCTAAATGAACCTAAACCAAGACTAATGAATCACATAAGTCTAGAAATTATCCAACCAATCAATTTATCTTAAGTCTAGGTAAGGTTATATAAGGGGCAGATGCTCAAGTAAACCAATTTTGTCTTTTTTCTAACGATATAACAATACCTTACCACACTGTCCTTTCTTTTGAGTTTTATCATATTTTTCCATTTTGGCTTATGTGCTTGTCTTTTTTGACTATGTTTACTTATGTCTACATGATTATAAATCCTATGATTTTTCTAGGTTTGTTGGTGGTATGCAATTGCTTGGATTTATATGTGGTAGGCTCTTAACGTAATTTTTCTACTAGATTAAACAATGTTAATAAAAATTTCAAATTTAAAACACAAAATTTAAATAAAAATAAATTGAATTCACACCTTAGCAAAGCATTGCTTATAAATAATAAAATTTGATAAAATACAGCTAACTAGAGACCCATATCATCTATCATGGTTGCACAAAAAAGAAAATATTCATGTATTATACATCATGTAGTTTATACTCCTTGAATGGAAAAAGGATATCTGACCTTTGAGGATCACTACTTTTATTGGGCGATGCCTGACTTTTATATTCGATTTGGCCTTAAGAATTTTCACACACGCATCATTAAGAATTACAAATCATTTGCATAACTTTATGAGAACACCACATAACACCAAAACAAATATAATTAATTTATTATCTAAATTAAAATAAAATTATAGAAATATTTTTAAATTTTAAATTGTAAAACAAATATTTTGCAATAGTTAGGTACATTGCATGCCAGACATGCTTAGGACACTTGATTTTCATAATCAAGTCATAAGACCTATTTTATCTTCTTAATAAATAATAACCTATCATATCTTGCATTTATATAGCAATAGGATTTTTTAGCTCGCAGTCCCTTCTAGACAGAATTATAATTTTAATAGAATCAAGCTTGTTTCAATTCTCTATGAGATTGAACTATAGGTCCCTTTTCATGCATTATGTTTACCTAGGTTAGAGGTTCCGCTTAGTTGGCAGACATCTCCTTCAGTCATAGGTTTTGAGGTTATTTCTCTTGCTATGATGTAAGCCTTTAGCTCTTCAGATTTCCTACAATCTAATATCATTGGTTATTAGTTCTAAGTTTGTAATAAAATAATCAACTCAACTTAAATAAATGTTTCAATTTTAAAATCATTAAACCCTAATATTAGGCAGATATAAGTGATAATAAGTTTCTCAATTTCTAAGAACATCCTATTTTTACTCCTTTAGACTCAAAAAATAATTTTTTAAGTTTGAACTATCATAATTGAAATCTTAAATAGTAATTCTAAAGACTCAATTTTAAAATTTTTGAAGACTTGGCTACACCCTTAATTGAGAGTTTTCTTAGAAGATTCTATCTTCTATGATATAATTAACTATAGAGGCTTGTAATTATGAAATGCCAAATTAATATAAACTCTATCTAACCTCTTAGTTAGGTAGGGAAAAGATTTGTTTGTTAACACTCACAAATCAAATTTGAATGAAAATTTTTATTTGATTGTTTGAATTTGTTTTAGAGTGATATTTTTATCTTTCAATATAGTAATTTACTCTCAATGTCATATTTGATCACCTAAAATAAATAAATATATTCAAAATCAATGCAGAGTCATAAAAATAAACTAACGAACTCTAGCTAACTTGAGCAAAGATGTTGGTTGATTTGTTAACCCAATCATTTTTAGCTCTTAATGTTTGAAGAAAAAGCGTTCATGATGCCAAGTAGAAGCTCCCCAGTGTAGGAATCGATTTAATTTGCTCTCTGCGAGACAATCTCGCATTTCTTCTTTTACTATTTTAATTATGAACTTAGAGAAGTAAATAACTCTAAGAGCTCTAACAACATAGGATAAAACCTTTAGGGAGTCTTCTTAAACCTTTTTAGTGGGTTAGATATGGGTTTAGCACATTGGAATCAACATATGAATAGCTCATATTCTCTAGTGAGAGGGAGAAGTGGTATTCAATGTCATCCATTTTCACAATTTAAAATGGATTGAATTGATTACATCAAGTAGTAAATTGTCTTTTCCATAATTTGAACTATAGAATCAATATCTGACATTTGATATCCGATCAAATGACTAAACTCAAATCTCTTCTTGTGTTTTATATCCCTTGAAAATGCACTGGCCAATCTAATGTCACTATGTGTAAACTTTATTGTGTTAGTGTTTGATATGATGCAAACAAACATTACATTTATTGAAAAAAATAAAATCATTTCAAATAAACAAAAATTTAAGAAATCATATAAATTTATTAAAATTTTGAAAAATATATTCAAAATATTCAAAATTCTTTCTACCATGAGCTTTATCTATAAAATAACAAAGGCCCTATTAATTATAGGTTATTAAAGGATTAACTAAAAAATAATAAAATTAGAAATTAAAGAAACTAAAAATTAACCAAATGTTCTAAAACTTTCAAGGAAATTTCAAATCATCTCCACCGAAGCCTTCATATTTTCCTCTGAAGCTTTAAAGTGTAGTTAAGTGTCTATTAAAAAATCTTACTACAACCATAATTAATAATTAATTAAAAATAATAAAAATAAGAAAATTTAAGCTAAAATCATCAAGTAGCTTCTAAAACCTCCTCTTGTTCATTAAGGTTACCAAGGATTACTGGGGGACTACAATAAAATATAGAAATACATGCTGGTTAATTCTAATTAATTAACACACTCATCTAATAATATAACTTATCTAAATAATTAACGTTAAGTATATTAATTCATAAAAATTAACTTTAAATATTTCTTCAATAAATATCTTAGTTGAGTAAAATCAACTTAATCATCAGTTTACTCTTTATTAATATATATCTACACACACACACACACACACACACACACACACACACACACACACACACACATATATATAATAATAATAATAATAATAATAATAAAAGAGGAAAAAAATTGATATTTAAAAAAAAATCACAAATTAACTAAAAAATAAAATTTTAAGGAAATATAATATAAATAAAAAAAGAAAATATAAAAAAAATTGGAATTAATTGATTAGATGAATAAATTATAACAAATTAATTAATAATCACAAGGAATTAAAAATATTATGGGGATACCAAGAGGCATCCTCTAAATCACTTTGAATTATTCAATATTTTTTAAATTAATGTACTATTCAATTAAGTTTTTTTAGTTATATTAAACATTATATAATTCACTAAAAAACAAAATTAATTCAAAGCATTCCAAAGTTTTATGAAGAGGTTTAGAGGCATCTCTTAACCTAAAGGACGATTTTCAAATTAAAACATTAATCACTAGCCACATATGTTAGATTTCTTGTTAGTCAACAAAACTAAATTTATATTTGGATTACTATAATTATTTGGTGTGTTATTATTGAAGTTTGTGTGTAACTAGTCTCATTTTGCTCACTAGATTGGATAACAAGCTAGTTGATTGCTTTTTAGAACGGATGCTTGGGCATTTTTATTGTAGTTCTACCTCTCATTTTAAATAAGTGGTAATGCATAATGAGGAAATATGACTACAAAAATTAAAATTAAATATAAAAAAAATGGCATGTCAGCTTTACATGATCATGCTTATACTCTAAACATAACCAATTAGAACATGTAGCTTGCCACATGTTTGTGTTAAGTCAATTGTGTTATATCTTAGCTAGATTGTGTGATTATATGCCTACTAACCTCTATTTTACAAGCTTATCTTGGTACAATTTTCAGAATTCTAAATATAATTTAAATTAAAACTGGATGTAGGGCCTATCTTGTTTAGGATGAATAAAGATGTATTGTTTAGTCTAATGATACCTTGTGAAGTTCAGATGATATGCACTAAAATGAATAAGATGAATCCAAGATGAACCAGTTTGATGAAACAATACTAGAGGTTCAAGAAAACTCATATGCAAGTCATTGTTCTAAAATTGGTTATATAAGGGCATAGTTGAATTACCACTTTCCCTTTTCTTTCGGGGTGTATAATGATTCTCGATCACACAAACTATATATTTTATTTTATTTTATTTTTTATGTTTATATTTTGTGTGTTCACTTTTATGCATATATTAAATATACTTACTTTTCCTAGGTTTATTTTTGTGTTTCTTGTTCATGTAAGGAATTATATTACCACTTTAGACTATTATAATAAAATAATTTGTTTGCCCAACCAAAAATTAAAACCCCTTGGGAAACAACTAAGAAATATAATTTAGGTACCATAAAATTAGCTAAATCATTTACACTTACATTTTTGTTTTCTCCATTCCTCGATATTTCACCCATTATTTAAAAGGTGGGCATTTGGCTAGTGAATATAATTTCCCTTATTGGATAAGTCTACATAAAAATTTGATTTGGCTTGAAATTTCGACTAATAGTGCATGCATACTTACAATAGATTATACATCATAACTTAAAAAAATTCAAATGTTTTATAATAAATAAAAATCTTAATTTTGTTGCAATAATTAGATTCAATATTTATTAGTTCGAGCATAAGTCCTGCTCAATTCTCCTAAATTTCAACAATTCTCCTAAATTTCAACAATAAGGCATCCCCCATCCACTTGCATTTAACTAGACTTGTAGATCTGAAGTATATTTCAATTATCTACAAGTCCCAATTTACCCTTGCAGACCAGGTTCGAGCTTCTTATTTCTATTGGCGATACTCATCTTAGATTTAGGATATGATGCAATTTGTTTCTTCTCATCACAACATAAGTCATTATAATTTTTTTGTATCTATCATCTAGTAACGTGAGGGTTATAAGTTCAAACATTCTAAGAAAATGAATAATTCAAAACTAAAATTAAATCATAATCTAAAAACATAAAGTCCAACCATATAATAATTTATAGTACAATTGAGCCGCTCATCATCCAATTCTTTCTCTGCTCTTCATTTTGCCTAAAAAAAGTATCTATTTCACCTTTGAGCCAATCCCAATAAAATTTCAGCTAGAAAACCGTGAAAATTTAATTTTCAAAATTTATAAACCCATAAGTGTCAATATTTTAATTGAAATTTTTCTAAAAAGATAACCTCTTATATGATCCAAATAATTATATTATTTTTAAAATATGTACCAAATAATTAAATAAATTACCACCAACCCAAATTGCGCAGGAGATAGACCTCCTCCCAAATTATTATTCTGTGGTTAATTTTTTTCTTAGATAATATCTTCACCCCTTGAGATGAGCTAAAACGCTCAAAGTCAAATCCAACTATAAAATAACAATAAATTAACCACTTAAATTGTTTAATTTTGATGAAAAATGCATCACTAAATATTAAACAATTTATTCCTAGTGAAATAAAATTTTAATTGCAGCCACACACCCACTTGAAGAATCGAGTACCTCGATTAATGAGAAAGACAGTGACCCAAACTATATTATAATCCCTTATGGCCCGTGATTTAACTTTAGCCGTTCCAATTTGAAATATAAATACTATCATGCATTATTGTACCAACTAAATTTTCTTAGCCACAAGGATTTAGAGAAAAATTTGTATATGATTTACACAGAGCTGTGTAAATCGAAGGTTCTTGAGGGAAAAATTTTACGTACCTCAACCGTACGCAGAGATGGGTACATAATAGGGTACACGGAGGTTATATGGAGATTACAAGGGGGTTATAACCCCGTTGTACCTCCCGTGTAACTCCAGTTTAACCCCGCTGCAACCTTGTAATCCCAATAGATAAAATAAAAGAGCGAGTTACAACGAGGTTACACGGGAGGTACACGGGAGGTACAACGGGGTTATAACCCCTTTGTAATCCCCATATAACCCCCGTGTACACTATTATGTACACATCTATGCGTACGGTTGACGTACGCAAATTTTTTCCATTCTTGAGAGGGTATTGAGAGATTGTAGGTAGGTTACACCTTCTGTAACATCTCTTTCTTATATACACAGTTCTGCGTACATCTTAAGTACGTAAATTTTTCTCTTTGAATTAAGCTTAATTATTTATTAATAGATTCGCTCTATTTGAAAAAAAAAAACGGTGCAATGAATGAACTATTTATAACATACCAAGAATCTAAAGGCCGGATTCGAGCGCTGTGAGGCACGAGCAAAGGACAAGGCTCCACAAGTCCACTGTTGTTGAAGGCTACAGAGGCCGTTACACAACTGTCCACTACTCCAATCGCTACTTTCTAGAAGCGCACTGTCAAAATGTAGCGGGTATTCTTCCCTCGCCATTGCGACTCCTCACGATGTTCAAATGCTTCCCCACCAAGAAATACGCGTTCTTTATAAACCCTTCCGTTCCTCAGCCGCTTTCAATTTCACTGGATTCTCCGGTGAATCATGACCGACCAATCTGATCCTCTTCCTGTTTCTTCCTCGCCGCCGCCGACGCCGACGATCGAACTTCGCGACCTGACGGCTGTTTCTGTACTCGGGCGTGGAGCAAAGGGTGTCGTCTTCTACATTTACGGGGCCTCCCCCGACCATGGCCTCGCTCTCAAGGTTATTTCAAGACCATCCATCAAACACAAGAGCCCCGTCTCCATCTCCGCCTCAGGAAGCAACTCTGAAAGTGCGTATCGTCGGATCTACTTTGAGCGTGACGTGCTGCGCGCTCTCCATCACCCCCTCCTACCCTCCCTCCGCGGCGTTGTTTCAACAGAGAAGATTGTCGGATTCGCCCTCGATTACTGCCCTGGCAGCGATCTCAACGCGCTTCGCCGGCGGCAGACGGAGAAGATGTTCTCCGATGGGATCATCCGGTGATTCAGTCCTTCCAATTCCTTTCGGTTGAAATTCCCAGACATCATTATATTTTTCCCTAATTTATTAATAATTTTTTTTTTATATATAGATTCTACGCGGCGGAATTGGTGCTAGCACTGGAGCATCTCCACGGGTTAGGGATTGTGTACCGAGATCTGAAGCCCGAGAACGTTCTGATTCAGGAAAACGGTCACATAATGCTAGTCGATTTCGACCTCTCAACCAAGCTTCCGTTCTCCAAATCGCCGCCCGAAATCCTCCCCCCAGAACCCGCTTCGGCTCAGAAGAAAACGAAGAACCGGTCTCTTTTCGGTTGCTTCTCTGGTATTTCCAACGTCTCTCCGGAGACTCTCGACTCGGATTACTCGCAGGAGCAAGCAAAGTCAAATTCGTTTGTCGGAACGGAGGATTACGTGGCCCCAGAGATCATCGAGGGTAAGGGTCATGACTTCGCCGTCGACTGGTGGTGCCTCGGTGTGGTACTCTACGAGATGCTCTACGGCCGAACGCCTTTCAGGGGGAGTAATCGGAAAGAGACGTTCTACCGCATCCTGACGAAGTCGCCGGAGCTCTTCGGCGAGAAGACAGCGCTTAGGGATTTGATCGGACGGCTTCTAGAGAAGGATCCGGTGAAGAGAATCAACGGCGAGGAGATACGTCGGCATGAGTTTTTCTTCGGAGTGGAATGGGAGTCGGTAGCGGAAATTGGGCGGCCACCATTTATTCCGGCGGTGGATGAACGAAAGGAATGCGGCGAGGGATTGGACATTGAGAAGATTGTGGAGGAGATTTGGTGGAGTTCACGTGAGGGAAACGGGAAGGCGGTGGAGGAAAATTACGTGGCGGAAGCGAGGAATGCTTCTAGAAATGATGACTTTGACGGCTTTTGATTTTTGATGAATTTTAGGAAATGGGACGCACTCATTGCTCCTTATTGGGAGAGGACTCCGACTTTTACTTGGGGTCATGGATCGCAGGTTTCATCTTAACTCATGCATTAAATTTGTGAATAAATTTTGAAGAAAATAAAAAAAAAAATTGAAATGTATATTTAAATGTGAGTTCACTTGTGTATTTATTTTTTGTTTATTATTATTATTAGCATGTGCCGTTACATACATAATAAATATGGTGGGTTAGAGTATTTCTAATGGAGTGATGCTTGCAAGATGATTTATAGCCCATTTCTCGAAGAAAATACTTTTTTACCATTATTGATTCTTGTTTTTGCTATCCTTCACTGATTAAAGCTGTGTTTCTGGATACATTTTCTGCATTAATTGAGTTTTTTTCCATTTTTTTTAATATTGAGGGAATAAAATACTAGGCAGAATAACATAAAAGAATGGATGCATTGTGCATAATAAATGTGTCAACATGAATCTTGAGGCAATTCGATAGATCGGTGGCTTTGAAGTAGATATTTAACCAACTTAATGATTCAAGCCCAAATAATCATCTATGCCAAATGGCTTGAGTTATGCTAAATGATATTATTAGCATGTGGCTTTGAAGGGAATTAGGATTGATGACTGGCAAAGTACATCCGGTTGGCCAATAATCGACCAGATCTATCTTGACAATTATTATCAGTAGTTCAACCCTGTCTTGACCTGAATGATTAACAGACTGATGGTTCTCATTCAACAAGCCGACCGATAGCACTATTTACTCCACCTCTTCAGCGTCAATTGATCGAGCCAAATGATAGCAAGGCTCTAGGTTTACAGGGGCATAATTCCAAGATTAACACGTAGAACTCTCCTTAAAGCAAGGTTTGAAATGTAATTTTCCTTTTTCTATAAATGGAAGTGTTTTCATGTTATAGAATTTTTGGTTCTTCTCGCTCTCTATGTACCAAAAATATATGATTATCTAAATAGGGTCACAAGTTCCAAAAAATATCCTAATTTTTCCCCAAAGTGGCAAGCCATTGTGTACTCCTGTCTTCTCTCTGCCTCTCTCTCCCTCTCTCTTTTTCTCCTTTTTCACTTGGTTCAAAAGCTCGATTCCCTTGGTTGTGTCGATTTATTAGAGCACTCTACTTTCTCTCTCTTTTTCTCTTCCTTCTATTCTAAGTTCTATTCATTCGGCGTGATTCAAAGGACAATTTCGGATTTAACATCCTAAAAAGTGTTATAAGCTTTGTTAACAAGAAGAAGAATAAAACCAAGCAGAAAAAAACCCACCACAATGACACTCCTAACATATAGTGCGTGAAAGAGTTTACGCAGAAGTAGATTCAGTAGTAGAAAGTCAAATTTTCGTCATCTTCCAAGAGGATTGTTGGAATAATTTTTTGATATCAAAAGTGTAGGATGTCTGCTCGAACACTATAAAACATTGTTTGATGCATTTGTTGATTCCTTTAGTCTTAGACATCCATTTAATGACCTCCGACTCTTATGGAAGGGCACAAGATCGATGTCATTGTGCTAGAATTTGGTTTTCGCTTAGACCAAGGCTGACCGACATTTTGTCTGTCAGACGGCTTCGACCAGACCAATGGTTCTCATTTGATGCAAGACATGTGAATCGAGCCCAGTTTGGCTTGATCATCTGTGAGTTTTTCCCGATGACCTTCAATTGCGATAAGGATAACACAAAGGTGTCAATAACGTCAATTTTGCCTAAGGAGGCACTCATAATGTTGGTGGGTTCCGTGTATAAGCAGAGTGCGCACAAATTATAACAAATAATTTAAATTTAAACTAAAGGGTTTTCAAATAGAAAGAATATATATATATGAAGGAAGCTTTTCTACATTTTCCCCATGCCCTAAGGGGCCTCCTCTTTTTTTTTTCACGAACCAGCTAACACACGCCGCCCCCTACTTTGACTTTGTTTCGCCAACTTGTTTGCGATGCACCCTGGTCGGCGTACCACTGACATTGCCACTCCTACCGGTTTCTTACCCATGAGCGCATCCTCTCTCAGCTAGTCCCTTTCACGCAAGGCCCTAGCCGCACACGCCACTCTTCTATCTTGCTCCGTCTAAAAACCTTGCTCGTCGGCATCACTCGGGACCTGCTTAGCTTGCTCTTTTATGACCCTGACAGTTTGTTGGCTTCCCCTAATCTAAAAGGTAGAGCTTTTCCCTCTTTTCAAGCAAAAAGGGGCTACATGCCCTAATCTCATGTGGCACCTCTTGACACGATCCCCTCGCCGATGACCTCCCCTTGATGTTGGATTCCCCTCACCGACAGACTTGCCTCAATAGTGTCAATCCTCCACACTCGTTGACGCGCCCTTAGTGCGTGTTATTTTTCTACGTGTTTTATGTCAATTCAATTCCCTTGAGACGGTGCCAAAAACTTAACGCGACTCTTAATTATGCAGTAATTTAGCTTTCAAAAGACAACAAAAAACTTGAACCCAATTTATATTTAGCAGCTAATATACAAAATTGAAATATTATGAAATATAGCAAATAGTTCACACACTATGAGTTCAACGCAAGTGCACATATCACTTCAAGTAATATAAGACTTTCTAATTAAGCCTCAAATATCAATCCCACGAGAAAGCGATGAAAGATGTTCTTAGTAAAATTCCATTCTATTACTATTATTAATTAGTTTGAAATGTCAATTAAAATGATGTTTTATTTAGCAACTACTCCTAAATGCGAATTTTAAATGTAAGGATAGTAACTATTCCTAAATGTAAATATTAATTCTAAAGATAACCCTTTTTGGATGAGTTGGCTTGGAGAATTTTAAGATGTTAAAAACTACTATTATTATGTAGTGAATTAGATAATGTAAAGGAATGTGATACATTAAATATTGTGTGTGCCAAATAGGAGCAATTTTAATTATCTACCCTGATTCAGTGTTATAGAAAATCATTGACTAATCTTATGTTTAGTCCCTAAATCCGTGACTAGGCTTGGAGGATACTGGCTCTCACTTCCCTTCCCCTGAAGGCTAACTCTAGCTTTAGTTTTTAAACACCAAGATCGAATTGAGGATTTTTAGTCTGTCACCCTACAAATCTCCAATTCTATACCCAACAAAGTATATTTCCCTATTTATTTGCACTTAATCCTATGAACGAAATACTTCTTCATGGATTTAAATGTGAATCTCACTATATTGTAAAACTAATATTTCCCGGATCATATGTTTCACAACATATTTTAACAATTCAATTGACCAGGTCGAAATGTAAATTAAGATCAGAGTTGAAAACCCATTACAATTTATAATTAAAACTTCTTCTAGCATGCATCCCAATATCCTAAACATGAATCTTACTCATTGCAAAAGAAAAGTAAAAGGAAAATAATGACACAATCTTCTCATGTCACTATTTCCACAAAAAGAAGAAAGAGTAAGAGAAACACATCAGAAAGCACGAAAAAAACATAATGAAAAACTTCATTAAATCAAAGCAAATCCATTATATGTGTTTACAAAATCATAAGATAATGAAGAACACAATAGTTAGTTTTTTCCCCTTGAAAGAAAGATGAAAATCTCTCCCACAAAGTCTCCCCCTGATCCATGCAATGCTAGAATATTTCCTTACAGATTCTCTCAAAATCCCCTCACCAATCTCTCAAAAAATGTAGAAATCTACATTTCTACTCCTATTTCTTCACATTTTTTCCACTCACACACACACCTTTTCTTTGACATAAAAGCACTCTATTATAGTGTTAGGACGAATTTCCTAAGAGATGCCTCAAGCAACCTTCCAAAAAGCGTTTAAATACATTGAATCTTCTAGAAATTAGCCCAGGATCGCGTCTAAACCGTGTCGGGCGCAAAGTGTGCCGTTTTGGGCACTGTCGGCGCCATTTTGGCATCATTTTCTGCACTCTAGCTCCATATTGCTTCATTTGGTTCCGTTTTTGCTCCATTTAGCCCCGTTTCAGTTGCATTGCGTTCCTAACAGATAGACGTACAAAACAAGCATTAAATAAACTTCCTTTGAAGTGTAATTTCATTCAAAAATGTGTGAGAAGTGTAAAAGAGATTAAACATAGAAAGACATATCGAAATGTGCCATGAAAATTTTCTTTTTTGCTCGTTTTTGCTTCAAATTGCACCTTTTTTGCTTCTTTTTCTCCAAAACTCCATTTCTTATCCCTGAAACAAAAAATATACAAAATTCCTTCCTTTAAAGTGCAATATCATAGAAAATCACCAAATATAGGTATTACAAGCATATGAAAAATTGAACCTTTTTTAGGCATATCAAAATCCCCCAAACTTAAATTTTACTTGTCCTCAAATAACACTTTTACTACATAAAAATATGACTTATGGTATATAGTTTAACTTCTAAATTTCTATAATTTGGTCTACTAAATATAATATCATCACTTACGATAAACTTTTTTAACAACTTAAGTCAAAACTAAAAGTATAAGAACATCTAGTAGTCAACTCTAAAATTTCTGATTCTCTATTCATTTCAAGAAGAATTGTACTTTTTCATGTTAAAGTGACATAGAATATCCATATGAAAAAGAACTTCATGAGATTTTTATTAGTAAGGATACTAATAATCAAATACAAGTTTTAAAAATTATAATAAAGCCTTCTTCCTCAAGTTGATTCAAGTAAAGCAAATTTTTGATTAGGTATCTCCTCAAGCTTATCCTCACATACTTTTCTTTTCATTTTCTTTTCTTTTAGGATCATTTTTAATTTTTTTTTATGTGAGGATTACTATATCTGGGCATTCTTTAATAATTTTGAACTTTACTATCCTCTTCTTGAAGTTAAAAACTTTTCACATTCCTTCATTTTATAAATTCATATTAGCTTTGAAGATTTTTCATAAAGCCTCATTCTTTTCTTCTTACATGAA
Organism: Phalaenopsis aphrodite; assembly: GCA_003013225.1. Classification (NCBI taxonomy): domain Eukaryota; kingdom Viridiplantae; phylum Streptophyta; class Magnoliopsida; order Asparagales; family Orchidaceae; genus Phalaenopsis; species Phalaenopsis aphrodite. The sequence continues at coordinate 137,314 of NEWO01000665.1, read as the reverse complement.
ACTCTAAGATTCTTAATACTTCAAAAATACAATTTCCTTTACTTTAAATAGAAAAAAACATATACTTATTCTTTCGTATCAAATTTCTTTACTCTAGAATCAACTTTCATTATTAAAAACTTTTACTTAAGTCTACTGTATATTTAGAAGCACAAATATAGTTATCAAAAGTTAGCCTTTAATACCAAAGGTCATGTTAAATTAAATTTTTAAATATAGCAAATTGAGGAAAAATAAAATTTAGTTTCATTCTTTTAAAGAAAATTTTCTCCCCCCCCAAACTTAAATTTTTAAATACAATTAATTCCATTAAATGCAGCAGGAAGAAAAAATAAATGTTGAATCTACTTACTACTACAACATCCTATTAAATTCATATACATGCATAATCAGGATATAATGGCTGTAAGAGAAAGTAAATCTAGCCTAAAACATGCTTGCAATAATATTAAACTAAAAGGAAGTATACTCAATTTAATTTTATTTTTCTTCCTACCCCTAAACTTGATTTTTTAAAATGTATAACATTTGGTAAAAAATATATAAGTAGGAAAAAAATAGCTCAGAAATTCTATCTACCACAAATGTCTATCAGAAACATCTACAATTATTTATCAAGATAGAAAATATGTAGTAGAAAGTAAATCTAAAATAAACATGCCAGAATGAAATTAACTAAAAAAAAAGTCTAACTAGCATAACATATATCAGCATTGGAATATAAAAATGTTCTTCAAGTCTTATAAAATTGTAACACAAACACAAACAAACAAACAAGATAAATAAGGTTAATTCTTCCTCCATCTCATCGCATCTCACTAACTTACTTCCATTTTCTAACAGAATCACTACATTGATATCTTGGGTACTTATAAATGATTTTATAGATTTTAATCCCAAAGATAAGATTATCCCTGATACATTGGGTCGCAAACACCAACTTCAGGTGTTACCATATCTCATTAATTAAGCACCTCTAGTAGTTATAAGGATAATGTAAAATTATCCACATGTTACTCATTAAATAGGTTAGCTACTCCTATCAAATGAAAACAAAGTTAGTGAAAGGAAGTAACAAAATTGAGATAGAATTTTCACTGATAAATTCATAATGTCTCTTTTAAAACTCAAGTTCGGGTAAGACCCAAGTTGTAGTGGATTAGTCAATCCAACTACTGCAAGAGAACATACAAGTATAACCATAATAAGAAGTTAATAAATCATTTCCCTCATGACACAAAAAAGCAAATCAAACCACTAACAATCCAAAAATCTACCAAATATCAATCAAACTAATTAATCCACACTAAAACAAACACAAGACAACACTAACAATCATAACTCTCAAGAACATTAAATCAAACCACACTGATAAATATGGGTTGCCTCTCATAAAGCGTTTTGTTTAACATCGTCAGCTTGACAAATGATTCCACCTGGATCAAAATTCCATTTAAGTAAACTTGATCAATCACCCAATATTTTCCAGATCCAGAGATTCCTACAAAGTCCTCAAATTTAAATTTTTCTTTCATCTCTTCCTGTTTAGATTGATTCATAGCATTATTCCTCATATTTTCTTCTAGATCCAATATTCTTCTAGTGGTTTTCTCAATTTTCATATTAATATCATCTTTGAAATTTATAAGAAATAGATCTTTAAATGATACTTCATGATCTCCCAAATTTTGGATCAGATTCTCTCTAGATAATTTAGATTCTGGTTCAGATTCTCTCTAAATCATATTAATGCTCAGTCATAAATGACATAAAGCTTTTCCACATAATCTTTCTCCAAATACACAAGGAATTGTTAAGCTAGAAGGATCTTTAAGTTTCTTAGGAAGCTTTATCTGAAGTATAGCGTTGCACTCCTCACTAAGTGCAACTGTCCGTAATCCTCAAATTTCCTTTTGTTGTTTAATATCTCCTTCATAAATTTTGTATAACTTGACATATGTTCTAAAGCTTCAATGAAAGGAATATTTATTGTTAACTGCTTAGGTACGTCCATGAACTTTGAAAATTGTTTATCCAACTCATGTTGTCTAAGTCTTTGAGGAAATAGAGGTGGTGGTCTTTCTAAATTGATTTTAGTTTGAGATATTAATTTTTCCAGATCCTTAGAAACATGTTATTCAGGTCTTTTATTTTTCTTTGTTTCTCTCATAACTTTTTTCTCTTTTCTGACCACATCCTCTATCTCTCTTCCACTTCTTAATTGAACAGCTTCTATTTGTTCATTATTGTTCTCTTTAAGGTTGTTCTCAGTGTTACTAGGAATTTTTCCTTGGGGTCTATTGCTAAGTGAATTAGCAATTTGTCCAAGTTGATTCTCTATGTTTCTAATTGCAGCATTTTGACTTTGCTACTAGTTTCCCATTTACTATACCACTTCTTTTATAGACATCTTCTTATCCTCAAATTGATGATCATTGTTAGAGTATGGTGCATATGAAGGTCTATAGTTTGTGTTCCTCTGATTGTTCCAACTTCCATTAGGATTTGCATGATTATTTTCTTATTGTTGGTTTTCACCCCAAGTAGTGTGATTCTAGTTAAAATTAGGATGGTTCTTCCAACCTAGATTGTAAAAGTTAGAATACGAGTTGTTTATGGTATTTAAAGTTTCATATGATAAGTTAGAATCAATCATATGACCTAATGAACTTTTCTCACTTACTGGAGTAAATTGAGGCTGGTTCATTCCAAATTGGTCCAACTTCCTTAATATTGCAACAACCTCAGATGCAAGAATTGCTATCACATATGTATCATGAACACTAGCTACTTTTTTAGGATTTACCCTTATAGAGGGCCATTGAAATTCATTTGTAGCCATTTCTTCAACTAATGTATATGCTTTATTAAATAGTTTTGACATTAATGACCCTCTAGTGGTATCATCAATTATAAACCTATTGGATTCTACTAACCCATTGTAAAAAGTTTGAATGATTAACCAATCGGACAGAGCATAGTGTGGACACTTTCTTAGGAGTTCCTTAAATCTTTCTCAAGCTTCGTATATTGATTCCCGTTTATACTGACAAAATGAGATAATATCATTTCTAAGTTTAGTAGTCCTTGAAGGTGGAAAATACTTGGCTAGGAATTTCTGAGTTAACTCCTCTCAATTTTTAATAGAGTCAGGTGCTAACGGGTATAACCACATTTTAGCCTTATCTCTTAGTGAGAAAGGAAAAAGCCTTAGTCTAACAACATCATCTAACATGCCATTACAACGAAAGGTAGCACAAAGTTTTAGAAAACTTGATAAGTAAAAATAGGGAGCCTCTGAAGGAGTTCCCCCAAACTTGTTGTTCTGCGCCAGTTGGATAATATCTTGATTTAATTCAAATGAGCCAACTTTTACGACAGGGGTTTGTATACTTGAGTGCATTTCAACTGTTGTAGGATATACATAATCTCTCAAGGATTTATGATGATTTTTCAAGTTATTATTTTGAATGTTTTACATTTCTACATCTAGTTCTTTAAGTCCTTTCTGTTTTTTTGATTTTTTTTCCTTTTTTCTAACTCAGGATCATACGACACAAGTCCCGCAGATCCTTTATTTTGCATACGTAACACAACAAACAATAGATTAACAATTAAAAAATAAAATAAAAAATATATTCAACACAACAAAATATTTTCAAATACACATTGCTTTTGACACAAAAATTTTTTTCACAACACTTTTTCATACAAAAAAAACTTTACACACAAAAAATAGTTTTTACGACACTACAGTTTTTCAAGTTTAAGCTAATTACTTTAACTAATTCTCCTAAAGTTCTTACAGAAGCTTCCCTGACAACGGCGCCAAAAACTTGATGTGCCCCTAGTGCGTATTGTTTTTCTGCGTATTTTATGTCAATTCAATTCTTTTGAGACGGTGCCAAAAACTTGACCCGACTCGTAATTACGCAGTAATTTAGCTTTCAAAAAATGACAAAAAATTTAACCCAATTTATATTTGACAGCTAATATAAAAATTTGAAATATTATGAAATATAGCAAACAGTTCGCATACTATGAGTTCTACACAAGTACACGTATCGCTTCAAGTAATATAAGACTTTCTGATTAAGCCCCAAATATCGATCTCACGAGGAAGCAAGGAAAAATGTCCTTAGTCAAATTCCAGTCTACTACAATTAGTCTTTAGTTTGGAATGTCGATTAAAATTTTGTTTTATCTAGCAACTACTCCTAAATGCGAACGCTAAATGTAAGGATAATAACTATTCCTAAATGTAAAAATTAGTTCTAAAGATAGCCCTTTTTGGATGAGTTGGTTTGAAGAACTTTAAGATGTTAAAAACTACTATTCTTATGTAGCGAATTGGATAATGTAAAGGAATGAGATACATTAAATATTGTATGTGCCAAATAAAAGCAATCTTAATTCTCTACCCTGATTCAGTGTTGTAGAAAATCATTGGCTAATCTTAGGTTTAGTCCCTAAATCCGTGGCTAGGCTAGGAGGATATTGGCTCCCACTCCAGAGCTCCCACTTCCCTTCCCCTGAAGGCTAACTCTCGCTTTAGTTTTTAAACACTAAGATCGAATTGAGAATTTTTAGTCTACTGATACACCTAAAATATATAGTGTTTGTAGACACATTGTTATTCCTATTTTTGAGATAATGCGCTTTAATGGAAGATATTTGTGTGTTTTTTCTTTCAGGTACAAATAAAAAGGTAAAAAATGCTTAAAGAAGTGAAAAATGATCAAATTTGGAGCAAAGAGGTGAAAATTGTTCTAAAGTGCTTTGGCGCCTAAGCG
>NEWO01000665.1:7992-132476 GCA_003013225.1 Phalaenopsis aphrodite | reverse complement strand
CAGTTCCGGTGCTTAAGCGCCAGTTAAACAGAGAAGGTCGCGCTTTAGTGCCAGATGCCTCGCGCTTAAGGGCCAAATTTTGGGGTTTTCATCATTTGACCGAATTTTGAAGAGGTATTTGAGGCACTTATTGGCTTAAGAGGGGAGAAATTAATTTATTTAAAAGCAAATTTCTACTTTTAGAAAGTCTTACTTAAACTCTAACAATTATTGTATTTTATTTTATGTTTTTTTATTTTTATTTTACGTTAAGTGTATGTGTAGCTTTGGTTATGAAGGATTAGCGTCTTATGATTATGAATTAGAGAGAACTTTTAAAAGAATCAGAAAAAAAAAATTATAAATCTTGAAAAATCTAAAAAAAAATTATAGAAATGGTGAACCAAAATAATCAAAATGCTGAAATTCATCAAGAGTTTAGACTTGCACGAGATTATGTCAACCCTACTATAAATGAACTTCATTATAGTATTCAAAAACCTACTGTAGTGGCTAATTCATTTGAGCTTAAACCTACTATTATCTAAATAGTATCAAATTATCAGTTTGGGGATCCCTAATTGAAGATCTAAATTTACATCTTGTCAATTTTCTAGAATTGTGCGCAACATTAAAATATGATGGTGTATCAGATGATGCCATAAGAATTAGGTTATTTCCTTTCTCGATGAGGGATAAATCTAAAATGTGGTTGAATTCATTATCACCTAGATCTATCAGAACTTGGGGTGATTTAGCACAAAAATTCCTTGCTAAATTTTTTCCACCATAAAAAACTGCGAAGCTTAAAAATGATATTACATCTTTTAATTAGTTTGAAGGGGAATTATTTATGAAACATGTGAATGATTTAAAGAAATCTTAAGAGAGTGTCCAAACCATGCTATACCAGATTGGTTAATAATTCAAATTTTTTATATTGGATTGGTTGGATCTCTTAGATTTATTATCGATGCAGCTGCTGGTGGTTCATTGATGTCAAAACCATTTCATGTAGCATATGCTTTAATTAAAGAAATGGTTACCAATAATTTTCAATGGCCTTTTGAGAGGGTGAATCTAAATAAAGTAGCCAATATTCATGAATCTGATGCATTTACTATGTTTGTTAATTAAGTTGTTGCAATTTCAAGGAAGTTAGACTAATTTGGAATGAATTTTTCTCAACCAATTTCTATGCTTGAAGAGAATTCATTACGCCAAATGGTAGATTCTCAAGCATCATTAGAAACTTTGACTGTCATAAATAACAAGCAGAATAACCCATATTCAAATTATTATAACCCAGGTTGGAAGAACCATCCCAACTTTAATTGGAATAACACTATTGGTGATAATAATAAACAGTAGGAGAATAATCAAGGAAAACCTTTGGCAAACTAGAACAATCAAGAGAATAATAATTATAGATCTAGTTATCCTCTAGGTTTCAACAGTAATACACAATTTAAGGAGAAGAAGTGGTGTCACAAATGAGAAATCAATTACAAAGTCAAGGATCTACAATTAGAAATATTGAGAATCAACTTGGACAAATCGCAAATTGATTAAGAAATAGATCCTAAGGAACACTTCCTAGTAATACTGAAACAAATCTAAAAGACCAGAATAAAGAGCAAGCTAAAGCCGTTCAACTTAGAAGAGGAAGAGAGTTGGAAGGTAGCATTTAAAAAGAAACTAAAGTAAAGAGAGAAGAAATTGAAGAATCAAAAGAGGACACTCCAAAAGATTCTGAAAGACCTTTTTCTCCACTTAAAGTTATCTTAGAAAAACCACCATGTCCATTTCCTCAGAGACTTTGTCAGCAGAAGTTGGATAAAAAAATTTCAAAATTTATGGAAATTTTTAAGATGCTTACAATTAATATTCCATTTGTTGAAGCCTTAGAACAAATGCCAAGTTATATAAAGTTTATGAAGGATAGTTTCAATAAGAAAAAAAAGTTTGAATATAATGAGATTGTTGAACTTAGTGAGGAGTACAATGCTAAAATTCAAAAGAAGCTTCTTGAAAAGCTTAAAGATCCTGGTAGCTTTACAATTCCATGTGCAATAGGAGATAACTTTTATGGGAAAGCTTTATGTGATTTAGGTGCAAGCATTAAACTTATGCTATTATCAAATTTCAAAAGTTTGGGATTAGGAGAAGTAACCCCTACTACTGTAACTCTGCAATTAGCAGATCGTTCAATAACATACCCTAAAGGAGTTATAGAAGATGTCCTAGTGAAAGTGGATCAATTTATCTTTCTTATTAATTTTATTGTCCTAGATATGGATGAAGATAAAGAGATACCTATCATTTTGGGGAAACCTTTCCTAGCCACAAGAAGAGTAATGATAGATGTGCAAAAAGGGGAATTAACAACGCACATCAATGATCAAACTTTTACTTTCAACTTTTCAAGATCAATGAAATATCCTGCAAAAGGTAAAGAAGATGAATGTTATAAGATATCCGAGTGAATGCCATTTTGAAAACTACTTATGAAGGAAAATTTGAAGAAAAAGATTTTGAACACGAGCAAGGAGAGGAATTAGATCAATGTGAAGATCTTTTTAAGGAAGATTCAAACTATGTTCGAGAAAGTTTTGAAATTTTGGACACGATAGACAAAGATAAATCATTTTGTCCATCAATTAAAAAAGCTCCAAAACTTGAGTTGAATTTACTTCCTGATCATTTAAAATATGCATTTTTAGGAGATTCCTCTACTTTACCAGTTATAATTTCCTCAAAGTTAATGATGGAAGAAGAAGAAAGATTGATGAAAATATTGAAAACTTTTAAGAAAGCCTTTGCATGGATAATTGCTGATATTAAAGGAATCAATCCTTCAATTTGTATGCATAGAATTCATTTGGCTGATCTTCAAAGGAGATTAAATCATGTTATGAAAAAAGTTGTAAAGAAAGAGATTTTAAAGTGGTGAAATGTTGGAATTATCTGCCCTATTTCAGATAGTGCATGGGTTAGTCCAATTCAGTGTGTTCTTAAGAAAGGACGAGTAACTGTGACTGTAAATGAACATAATGAGTTAAATCCTACTAAACAATTTACAGGGTGGCAAGTATGCATTGATTAAGAAAATTAAATCTTGCCACCAGAAAAAGATTATTTTCCACTACCCTTTCAAGATGAAATGCTGGATAGACTAGCTGGGCATAAATACTTTTGTTTTCTGGATGGATATACCGGTTACCACCAAATTCAAATAACTCCTGAGGATCAAGAGAAAAAAACTTTTACCAGTCCTTATGGTACTTTTGCTTTTAGAAGAATGCCCTTTGGTTTATGTAATGCCCCTACTATATTTCAAAGATGTATGATGACAATTTTTTGTGATTTAATTGAAAAAGGGATTGAAGTCTTTATGGATTACTTTTCAGTGTTTGGAACTTCATTTGACTTATGTCTGGAACATTTATTTAAAATTATTAAGCACTATGAAGAACAAAATTTAGTCCTTAATTGGGAAAAATGACAATTTATGATAGTAGGAGGAATTGTATTAGGACATAAAATATTTGAGAATGGTATGGAAGTAGATCATGCTAAAATTCAAGTGATCGCTAATTTACTTTATCCAACAAATGTATGGGGAATTAGGAGTTTTTTAGGACATGCTGGATTCTACAGGCAATGTATTAAAGACTTTTCAAAGATTACTAAGCTTTTATGCTTATTTGAGAAAGATGCAATTTTCAATTTTGATGAAGAGTGCCTAAAAGCTTTTGAGTTATTAAAAGAAAAATTAATTACTGCACCAATTATAGTTTCACCAAATTGAGGAAAACCTTTTGAATTGATGCGTGATGCTAGTGATTATGCTATTGAAGCAGTTTTAGGACAAATATATGATAAAATTTTCAAAGTAATTTACTATGCTAGTAAAACTCTTAATGAAACTCAAATTAATTATACAACAACTGAAAAAGATTTATTAGCAATAGTTTATGCTTTTGATAAATTTAGATTATATTTAATTGGAACTCATTGTGTAGTGCATATAGATCATTCTGATATTAAGTACTTAATGAAAAAGAAGGATGATAAACCAAGACTTATAAGATGAATTCTTCTTTTGCAAGAATTTGATTTTATAATAGTAGATCAAAAAGGGACTGCAAATCAAATTGTTGATCATTGTCCAGAATTGAATTAGAAAAAAACCACTCTATTTTGAAAAAGAAATTAATGAACATTTTTCAGGTGAAAATTTGTTCACTATTAATGAGTGGCGTGTTCTGTGGTATGCCGACATTGTGAACTTTCTTGTTAGTGATATTATACCTTATGGAATGACATACCAATATAAGAAGAAATTTATTTCTGAAGCTGAGACTTATTTTTGGGATGACCCATTTTTATATAAACAAGGAAATTATCTTATTATTCAATGATGTGTACCATTAGAAGAAACTTATGAAATTATCCAAAAAAATGTCATAATTCTGATTTTGGGGGACATTTTGGTGTTGATAAAATAACATACAAAATTTTATAATTTGGATTCTATTGGTCTACGATTTTTAGAGATGTTAATGCTTATATCAAAACTTGTGATGGATGTCAACGAGTAGACAATATTTCTAGAAGAAATGAGATACCCCTCAATTATATGTTAGAAGTTGAAATATTTGATGTTTAGGGATTAAATTTCATCGGACCATTTATACCATCTTTTGGAAATATATATATTCTCTAAGCAGTGGACTATATATGCAAATGGATAGAAGCTATTGCTTTACCTTGATGTGATGCTCAAGTGTTGCAAAATTTTTGAAAATGAACATATTTTGTAGATTTGGGATGCCGAAAGTTATCATTACTGATGGGGAAAGTGATTTCAGAAATTCCATAATGGAGAATTTATTAAAGAAAATCATATAAAGCATGGGATTACTATTGCTTACCATCCTCAGACAAGTGGTTTGACTGAATTATCTAATCAAGAAATTAAAAGAATTATGTAAAAATATGTGAATCCAACAAAAATGGATTGTTCAGTCAAACTTGACTATGCTTTGTGAGATTATAGGACTGCATATAAAACTTGTATAGGAATGTCCTCATATAGGCCAATATGTGGGAAAGCTTGTCACTTACCGGTTTAACTTGAACATAAAGCATATTGGGCCATTAAAGAGTTCAATTACAATTTAAAAGATGTTGGTAAGAAAATATTATTGCAATTAAATGAGCTTTAAGAGATAAGAAATGAATTTTATGAAAGTGCTAAGATTTAAAAAGAAAAGATGAAGAAGTGGCATGATCAAAGGATTCCTAATAAAAATTTTCAGCCAAGGCAACAAGTTTTGCTATATAATGCAAGGTTAAGATTATTTACAGGAAAACTTAAGTCTGGGCCAATTTATTGTGATGAAAGTTTATCCTTATGGAGCTGTGGATATTAAGATCCTAAGACTAATACAGTGTTTAAAGTGAATGGTCATAGACTGAAATCTTATTTTATAGAGGATCAACATAAATTTAATGAATGAATGAGGTTGGGTAAACGAGAATAAGCACTGATTATGTCAGGCAGACAATGTTAAACCAATTAATTTGTGGGAGGCAACCCATAGTTATCAGTGTGTTTTGCTTTGATTATCGTGTGTGTGATTAAGAAAAACTGGGGTAGTATTTTTGAGCTATTATGTGTTAGTATTGATTTTAAGACTTTATTTAGTGATTTAGACATGTTAGAATGAGAATTTGGTTGTTAAGTTGATTGGTGCAAAAAAGTGCACGAGCGCTTAAGCGCCAATATTCAGTGCTTAAGCACGACAGTTAAAAACACATATGAAAAATTACGAATCTAGAAGGTTTAACCGCTAATTAGTTTGTAAAAACATTCCAAGGCAGTTCCTAGACGTGCCTATAAGTTATTTGAATTATTTAGGCCTATAAATAGAAGGGTTTTGTTAAGGAATTTCACCCTAGATCATTTTCAGCCCTAAAAGTCTAAGAGAAAGAGAGATTTAGAGAAAATATCTTCTTGGGAGATGGATTTAAAGAAGAAGGAAGAGACCATGAGGAGGAGATTCATTAGTCAAAGTTCACAAGAGATGTATAATGATTTCTTAGCCGTTAGTATCGAAGGAATATCAGAAAAGATCAAAAAAATTGAAACTACCATGGCCTTACTTGAGACCAAGATAATTGAGATTAATACACATCTTGAGCATATTGGATGGCAATTGAAAATATAATTTAGTCATACTAGTTATATAGAGTAAGCCGAAAAGGAGATGTTTCTTAAGCAGAAATGGATTGAAGAAGATAGTATCAGAGCACGTCTCCACCGTCTGTTTTATCAACTTTATATTCCAAATGTCCCAGGAAAGACTAATGAAAGACCGAAGTTTGTCCCATCAAATGAAGAGTGGAATTAAGTTTTATGTTTGAGTTTGTTTCTTTGGAATTGTTGTGTTTATATGTTAGTGTTTTTTTTAGTGTTTATGACTTTTTTTGAGTTTAATTGTGTATGTTTGTTAGGTGTTTGTATTTAGAAAATTTTCTCATCCTAGACTATTTGGAGTGAGAATTATGTGTTACATGTACTTGTAATTGTTTGTGAATTAATATTTATGTTTGTTTGTGTGAAAATTTGTGTAACTTTTATCCTTAAATTGAATTGAGTTATAATGAGTATTTTGAGAGAGAGGAGAGTTATAGGAGATGAAAATAGTCATTTAAGTGTTATGAGACCATTTAGGGGTGGTATACTTAGGCCAATAGTCCATTTTACTTAAATTTAAAAATCTTAAAAATCGTGCACTAACACCTATGCGCCACATCTCGCGCTTAAGCACGATATAACCCGAGAGTAGGCGCCTAAGCGACACTTATTCGCGCTTAAGTGCTGGTTAACGAAAGCCGGCTCGGAAACGGTTAAAAGTGAAAATTTGAGCCAAAAATTGCCATTTTTATCCTCCCATCACCTTCAACCTCTCAAAATCACGATTTTGGAGAGCTAGGGCAAGCCATTAAGTGGAGATTTTTTGGTGGAATCAAGAAAAAATTGCTAGATTTGGATTTCTTAAGGTAAGAGCTTTACTTCTATGCAAAAATGTTGGATTTTCACCATGCATTTTGATTACATTTGGAGAAATACAAAAATTCACTATTCATGGTGGAAAATGAGGAAAACTATATGAAAATTGCATAGAAAGTGTAGTTTAAGTTTTTGGAAGTTTAGTTTAGTTGTTTAGACTTGATTTTTGAAGTTATTTTTGGAATTTTATAAATTTGTAGAATGAAACCAAGAATGAAGAGGAGTAAAGGAAAGAACCCTTTTGATTCAAGCAAGTTTTTTAGTGTGATGGCTCAGGATAAGTACAGTGATGCATTGCAATCATGAAAGCTTATCGAGGAGCGTTGTTTTAAGAATCCATGTGGATCTGTGGAAGATCTGATCGTCCCCTGATAGTGGGAACGATTCTATTATTTTTGTGCTGTTGTAGTTATTTATGTTGTTAGGGAGTTCTATGCTAACCTTCTTGAGGTTGAAGAAGATAGAGTCATAGTTTGAGGAAAGTTGGTACTTTTTTAACCTGAGGTAATCAATTTGTTCTACCATTTACCACTGGATACTATATGTTTTTATGCGAATTATAGTCTGACTGAGACAGAGTTAGATAAGATTATTTCTTATTTGACTGTTGGAAGAGGACTTTGGAAAATCACTAATAAAAGGAGAGTCAATTTCTCCACGTCAAATTTAAGTGCACCTTCGAAGGCATGACTCTATTTTATTTCTGCTCGTTTGCTACCAAAAAATCATCTCAGCGAAGTTACGAGTAAGAGAGAGCGACGTTAAATTATTGTATCCAGGAAGAAAGCTCATCAACATTGGAGCTTTGATATATCAGACTATCATCAGTTCTACCACTGTCGTTACTACTGCAGGTCTGAGATTTGCTTCCTTGATCTTTTCTTTATGTGAGTAGGCTGGAGTAAAATATGATAAATGGGAGGAAGTATTGTTGCCTCTAAAGCCCATCACAAAGGTGAATGTGAAGACTTATTCTGAACATTCTATTTTTGGCTGGAGAGGAGGATTTTTTAGGAGTTATGGAATAGAGACGTCCGCTGCTTCTACCTCTGCTGCTTCTATATCTAAACAATCTACCTCACGTGCTTCTTCTTTCTTTTTTCTCGAAGGTTTTCATCTCCGTGTAAAAGAAAACTCTCCAAACTTATTACCAACCTTTCCTTCAGTGATCCGACAACGAACAGGAGTTTTTCCATTGTAAATGAGTACTGAGCAATCAACAAATTCCGACGAAATAGAAGCTCTACGTGAACAAATTTTCCTTCTCAAAAGACTTTCTTTGTTCTTCTTCATTCTAAAGGTAAGTTTATTGAGACCCAAGATCAATTATTATAGAGGATGATGGATAATATTAACTATACTACTGATAGGGTACAAAATTTAGAGCATTTTGCATATCGTACTGATAGGAATAATAGGGGAAAAAGTGATTATGAAGAGAAATTTCACTCATCTTTGGAGAGCCTCATTAAGGGTATCCAAGGAGTGCAATTTCCTCCATATCCTAGATACCCTAATTATGAGCCCTCAAAAGTTTGGGATAGAGTTGACTCAGAGGATGAGGAGTAGAACTGAGAGATTTATTTTTATGATTGTAATATGATATGAAGTGTGGTCTGGGCTTGCTATATTTGCATCTATGTGTTGATTGAAACTATGTGATGTGGTTTGTACTTTTATGTTTAAGTGAGATTTGTGATGTGATATGTTTTTATGTTTTGGACTTGAGACATGTATGTTTGTGTACTTGTTTAGACATTGTGATGTTTGAGATTTTTATTTTTAATTGTATTGTGATGTTGTGCTTTGTTAGTACTTTGTTTTAAAATGCTAGGGTAGTAACTGTTGTTGTGTGTTTAGGACTGTGTTAGATAGTTAAGGATTGAACTTGATTCTATGTCTTTTAAAAAGTTGAAAATCTTGCTAACTTTAGTTTTAAAATTTTAAACTTAGAAAACTGCAACCTTGTATTTTTCTTTTATCTTGTAAGTGTGCTTATTTTTATATTGAGACTGTGATATCAAAGTTAGTGTGTTAGCTTGCTTTTATGTTTGTACCCACTACTTAGAAGTCTATTGAATATCTACATGTTAAATTAAAGTGAAAATGATAAAAAAAATATTGATCAAAATTTGATTTTACTTCTGTTTTTAGTTTTATACTTATATACTTAGGATATAAAAATTCTTGTAACAATGTTATTTTCAATTTTCATTCCTGCTTATATATATCTACTGCTAAACTGTTTAATATGTTAAAAATTTAAGTTTGGGAGGATGAAAAATATTTTAAAAACTTGAATTTTGTTTGTTCTCAAACGTGGTACAACTGAATTTGATTTTAAAAGAAAAATGATCGTGTATATGAAGTTATATTAGGGAAGTAAAATTTTATTTTAGAAATGAGTAAGAGAATTTAGGTAAATTTTTTTGCAATGAAGAAAAACTTTAAGTAAAAAGTTTTTAGTGTAGAAAATGTTTAATATTAGTAACTATCTTTAGTAAGAAAAATTGTATTTTTGAAAATTTTAGAAATTTAGATATTTATTTTTAATACTTAAAGTTATTTTATTAAAATAATTTTCAAAACTATTATTATATTTATAAGTAAAAAATTTATATCAGGACTTTGCTTTAGGGAAGGAGAAGTGGAATTCAAAACCATTAAAAGCTTATCCAAATATAAGAATCCTTGCTTGAAAAAGAAAAAAGAAATAGAAAAAAAAAAGAAGAAAAAGAAAAAGAAAAGTAAGAAAAAAGAAGTGTAAGGGAGGAGAAGCTTGAGGATTAGTGCCTGATCACAAATTGGTTTCACATTTGATCTTTTTAAAGTATAATACTTGAGAAACTCATAAGCCTATGAATATAATATAGTAAGTAAAAGTATTCTTAATAACAATTTTTAAGTGGAGATAATAAAATGACTAAATTTTAAATTGGAGAATCTACAATATTTCTGAAGTAGATAGGAACTCATATTTACATCTTTCTTAACATTAAAAATTTCTAAACTTTAAGTTGGTCTCATTTACTAATTATTTTTTTTCTAAATTGGATTACTATATTTCTAAATCTAAATTTTAGTAACTCCTAAAAGAAACTCTTATACATATCATACTTATTTAGTTTTTAAAGATTCAAGTGTCACTTGAGGACAAATAATTTTTTAAATTTGGGGGATTTTGATACACCTAAAATATATAGTGTTTTTAGACACATTTTTATACATATTTTTGAGATATTGCCCTTTAATGGAAGGTATTTGTGTGTTTTTCTTTTAGATACAAGTAAAAAGGTGAAAAATGCTTAAATGAGTGAAAAGGGATCATATTTGGAGCAAAGAGGTGAAAATTATGCTAAAGTGTTTTGGCGCCTAAGTGGTGGATTTGACGCTTAAGCGCGGGTTAAACAGAGAAGGCCGCGCCTAAGTGCCAGAGGCCCCACGCTTAAGCACTAAAGGTAGTTATTTGACAGTTTTCATTATTTGGCAGAATTTTGAAGAGGAATTTGAGGCACCTATTGGCTTAAGCGAGTGGTTATGACCACTAAGAACGAAATATTATAAAAAGACTTGTGAAAGGAGGCATCCTTTGAAGAATATATCGAATTTAGACACATTTTGAAGAGTTATCAATGCAGCTCTTAGAGATTTTTAAAAGAATGAAGTTTTTACATTTGAGGTGGGTGCTTGAAGAGGGAGTGAGAGCTGGAGACTTGAGAAGAAGATCATGGAGAATCTTGTAGAGAGATTCAGGCACCACAAAATTTACTTTTTTCCTTTATTTTTAGTTTTATTTTGAGAGTTGAGTGTTGTAAAGAGAAGAGATTCAAAGGAACTTCAAGAGTTTGGTGGAGGATTTGAGATAAGTTTTTATCTTTTTTTTTTAACTACTTTTAGTTTTAATCGAGACTTCTTATTGGTTTGACAATGATTTCTACTTTTAAACTAAAGTGTGGTTTTGTTTTGTCCATGAATTCTAAGTAGTTTTCTTTAACTTTCTCCTTAAAATGATAAGTAATTAAAGTTTGGATAGAAGTTGTGGAGAGTATTGATCTTTAATGTTGGAAGAAGTTGTGATGATTTAAATCCATGAACTTCATTTACTTCTTGATTTGGCCATTCTAGATGTTAAAATTTGTTGTGAGTACATGTAAGAACCAGGCTGTTAGTGTCTCAATCAACAATTGGAAAGAATCACATGAGGTTGTATGAATGAGAATGTAATTCATATGATTTAGTGCAAATAAATATGAAAATAATCATTTAAGGGTGTAGAGTTAGATGACTTTAAGGTGACAGTTTAAAGCCCCCAACTTGATTTATTATTTTAGGTTATGATATGAGATGTTATCCCTCAGGTGGAGGGAATTGAGGGAACTCTAGAGTGAGAGCTGTTATCTTCCCTGCCTAGCCGGTCTTCAGAACTATTCAAACTTTAAATTAGCCAATGTTCTTTGTAGCATCTCTAGTAAGGGTAAAGAATATAATTGTTCCTAATTAGCAAAACACACTTTGCATACTTCCACAATAAAATTCCTACACTTATTATTGATTCATGATAAGGAGAAATATATTTATCAAATTTAGTACTTTTCTTTTACATAAACTCAAATTATCTTCTTAAATTACACTGTTCGATCAATATATAAAAAAATACCAAGAAGATTTAAATTTTAATACTACAAAAAATATTTGTTGTTTAAGTAATTGTATTTTTAGAATAGAAATTTGCTGTTCAAAAGTGCAAATTGCGTATTCTCCCCGTGGGTTCGATATTCAGGTCTTAATCAAAAAGTCCTATATATAACGATACGTATACTTGCGTAGTATCTTAATATATATATATATATATATATATATATATATATATATATATATATATATATATATATATATATATATATATATATATATATAATTTGAATAGTTAAATTCTTATTTTCTCCAGGATCAAGTTTTTAGCATTGTTGTAAAATAAGGAAATATAAGTAAAAAACTATAATTAAAGTCATTGTTATACTGTTTCATATAGACAGTCGGGATCTTTTGTCACCCTAGAAATCTCCAATTCTACACCCAACAAAGTATATTTAGATATTTATTTGGACTTAATCCCATGAATGGAATACTCTTTCATGGACTTAAATGTGATTCTCATTCTATTGTAGAGCTCATACTCCATTTCCCGGATCATATGTTCACAACATGTTTTAACAATTCAATTGACCAGATCGAAAACTAAATTAAGAGCGGAGTTGAAAAACCATCACAATTTATAATTAAAACTTCTTCTAGCATGCATCCCAATATCCTAAAAATGAATCCTACTCATTGCAAAAGAAAATAATGGCATAATCTTCTCATGCCATTACTTATAAAAAAAGAAGAAATAGTAAGAGAAACACATCAAAAAAGACGAAAAAAATACAATAAAAACTTCATTAAATCAAAACAAATCCACTAGATAAGTGTTTACAAAATCATAAGATAATGAAGAACATAATACTTAGCTTTTTCTTCTTGAAAGAAAGATGAAAATCTCTCCTACAGTCTTCCGTTGATCCATGCATTGCTAGAACATTCCCTTACAGATTCTCTCAAAATCCCCTCACCAATCTCTCCAAAAAGGTAGAAATCCACATTTCTACTCCTATTCTAAGATCACTAAACATTCTCCACATTTTTCCACTCACACACACCTTTTTTTTGACATAAAGCACTCTATTACAGTGTAGGGACAAATTTCCTAAGAGATGCATCAAGCATCCTTCCAAAAAGCATCTAAATACATTGACTCTTCTAGATATTTGCCTAGGATTGCGTCCAAAGAGTCTCAGGCACTGTCAATGCAGTTTTGGGTGTTTTTGGCGTCATTTCTCCATCGTTTTCTGCACTCAGACCCTGTCAGCGCCGATTCTGGCGTCGTTGGCGCCCACCCTGCACAGCTTCACCATTTTACTTCGTTTGGCTCCATTTTAGCTGCATTTCACCCCGTTTCAGTTGCCTTACATTCTTAACAGATAGACCTACAAAATAAGCATAAAAAACCTTCATTTAAAGTGTAATTTTATTCAAAAATGTGTGAGAAGTTTAAAAGAGATTAAGCATAGAAAGACATATCAAAATATGTGAGGACATAATTTTATTTTTTGCTCTTTTTTGCTCTAAATCACACCATTTTTGCTTATTTTTCTCGAAAACTACATTTCTTGTCCCTGAAACTAAAATATATAAAATACATTATTTTAAAGTGCAATATCATTAAAAATCACCAAATATAGGCATTAAAAATATATGAAAAATTGAACCTTTTTAAGGCGTATCACCGGTAAATAGTATGAAGGCTCTGTCTCTCTCAATTTGGTAATTCCCTAGCTGAACCATCTTCTGATTTTTTGACACATGTGATCCATGGATACTGCTAATATCCAAAGTACAACAATAATTCAAATTATATTTCACTTACATTTCCTTACTTTACAAAAAAATTAAAAACTTGATCCTGAAGAAAATAAAAATTTAACTTTTAATTTATATATATTGAAATACTACGCAAGTATACATATCGTTATCAAGTAATATATGACTTTTTGATTAAGGCCTGAATATTGAACCCACAAAGAGAATACACAATATGCACTATCGAACAACAAACTTTTTATTTTTAATAAAAGGATAATTATCTAAACTAAAGATGATATTTTTGGTATTTTTAATATTTTGATAGAACAATAACAATTTAAAAAGATAACTAGAGTTTTTGTAGAAAAAAAACACTAAATATGAAAATATCTTTATTCTCGTTACGAATCAATAATAAGTATAGGAATTATATTGTGGAAGTATGCAAATTGTGTTGTGTCAAATAGGAGTAATAATATTCTTTACCCTTACTAGAGATGCTATACAGAACATTGGCTAATTTAAAGTTTGAATAGTTCTGAAGACTGCTAGGTAGGGAAGATACTAGCTCTCATTCTAGAGTGTCATCGATTCCCTCCACCTGGGGGCTAACATTCTCATATCAGAACCTAAACAATAAACCAAGTTGGGGGCTTTAACCTGTCACTTTAAAGTCCTCTAACTCTACACCCTTCAATGAATTTTTCCTTATTTATTTGCACTCAATCATATGAACTACATTTTCATTCATACAACCTCATGTGATTCTTTCCAATTGTTGACTGAGACATACCAGCCCGGTTCTTACAAGTTCTCACAACAAATTTTAACATCTGGATTGGCTAAATGAAGAAGTAAATAAAGTGCATGGATTTAAATCATCACAACTTCTTCCATCATTGAAGATCAATACTTTCCACAACTCCCATCGCAAACTTAATTACTTATCATTTTAAGAAGAAAGATAAAGAAAACTACTTAAAATCCATGGAGAAAACAAAACCACACTTTAGTTTAAAACAAGAAATGATTGTCTAACCAGCAATAAGTCTCAATTAAAACCAAAAGTAGTCTCAAAACAAAAAGATAAAAACTTATCTCAAGTCCTCCACCAAACTCTTAAAGTTCCTTTAATTTTCTTATCTTTACAATCACTAATAATAAAATAAAAAAAAGGATGAAATAAAACTAAAAGTGGTGCCTAAAAATCTCTCCGAACTAACTCCCCAAATGAGAAATTTCAAAACTTTCCAATACTTTCAGGACCTCTTTCAAAATCTCGATCTTGTTTCTTTTATAATTTTCTAAAAGGTGCCTTGGTTTCTCTTCACAATATGTCTAGATTCAATTTATTTCCCCAAGAGATGCATCCTTTCATGATAATTTTTGTCCATGGTGGTTATAACCACCTATTAAGTCAATGGGTGCCTCAAAAACCTCTTAAAAATTTGTAGAAATCGAACTTACTCGTCCAATAACTGCCACTAGTGCTTAAGTGCCGGGCCTCTGGTGCTTAGGCACGGCCTTCTCTATTAAACCGGTGCTTAAGCGCCAAATCTGGCGCTTAGGCTCCAAAACTATTTTGCACATTTTTCACCTTTTTGCTCTAAATTTGATCTTTTTTCACTCCTTTAAGCATTTTTTCGTTCTTTTTACCTATATATGCAAGAAAAACAGAAAAAAACCTTGCATTAAAGTGAAATATCTCAAAAGTAGGTATTCAAATGTGTTTAAAAATACTTTATAATTTAGGTGTATCAACATGCATCCCACTCCCCTTCACCAACAACCTCCCACCGGCGAATCAGCCACGGAACAACTCTCTCTTTAGTCAGATTCCTCACGCATGGAGCTTGCATTTTTCGTGACTCCCTCTCCCTTTATCAAGTCCTTTCTTCCATGATCAAAACCGTGGCTCTTCCCCTTGCAGCTGAAGTTTACGGCGGTGAAGCCTCTCTCCACCTCTGGATCCTCCGGTGACCGAAACGCTCACCGATATCCAGTTCCTCTTGTAATTGTACGTGCCTGTTGTATTTTCATATGTTGTGAAATTTATTTCAAATACTTGTATACCTACTACCCTCAGTTTTCTACTTGTTTTTTCATTCGATGCATGTCTTAAAAGATACGTTGGCATGTGCTTTGAACACCGATAGCTTGGAGCAAGCGTGAGGACGCCTTCAAACACCCCGAAGGTGAAATTCTACAACTCTCTTGTATTTCTAATTATAGTGATCCCCTTAAGTCTAGAAGATAAAGGAAATTTGGTTAAGTCTTATGATAAAGCATGCTCTACAAGTTAGTAGCATTATTTGTTTTCCCCTTTACAAATCCAAGAGCAAAACCTATCTGATTCTAGCTACCAAACCCCGTGAAGCTGAGATTACAATGATCTAGCAAGTGTCTTGGTGACTTTGACCTTTTGATGGGAGGGGAAAAAGTCCTCTCTCCCTAGAGAATGAGGAAGTTCAAGTTGACCACATTTTGTGAGGATCTACCCTGAATCAACACCCAAGATTAGGATATATTCTAACCCACCCCAATCAATTAAAAGTATTTAGGATTCTCTTGTAAACCCCTAAGAACACTATGACCATCAAATCTATCTTAGGGCAGAATTCTACTAACATTGACTCCTTGAACCCATCAGGGATCCCAAAACCCCTAAAAAATAAACCAAGTCCTTAATGTGCCCCTTTTGAACCTGAATTATGATAAAACCTCAGGTTGATCAAATTAATGATGAAAAACTTGGATTTGGTCACCACATTTACCATCTGGTCAACCCTAGACCCAATTGGTTAACCTTGATCAATTGGTCAATCTCAAGGCCCAATTGGTCAACACTGGTCAATTGGTCAATTTTACATTATCTTGGTCAAATTATGGTTTTATAGCCTAATTTCATTATTTTAATTAATTAATTAATTAATTAATTAAAGAAAGATGAAATTAAAACCTATTAAGCCTAAATTTAAACCATAAGAACTTTCTTAAAGCCCAACCTCATGGTAACCCAAGCCCATGCATGACATCCAAAACCAAATCCAACCCATGGCCTATTGTTATTGAATCATCTATGACCCAATAGACCCATAGTTACACACTAAACCCATGAAACACATTCAGTCAACCAAAGCCACTATTTTTGAATTTTCAAAAAACATCATGAAGGGGGGAATACATGCCTCCTTACATGGCGTCCACCCCTCTTCCCTTAAGACCAGGTTGCACTGGTCAGGCCAGCTCATTTTTTAGCCCCTTATCCACCTCATCATATCTCCAATAGGGAAGGAGCCTTGCTCTAGCAATATTCTTCTCAATATTTGATGTTATGATGAGTGCACCATAAGGAAGTGAAGATGGGTTATCCCCTGCCTAAATCGCATCCTTTGAACTCCATGAGCCACCACACACATTCTCTAATAAACTCCAAGCTTGACCAGGGCCTCCAATGGCCATATAAGGCCAAGAGCGAGAGGTTTATCTAACAGGAGAAGTTAACATACAATCCTTAAACCACATCACATCCAAGAGAGAAAATCTCTCTTATCCAATAAGCAATAAAAACCCTATAACCACAACCCTTGAAATCCACCAGGTAGCCTTAATTTCAAACCTAAAAACTAGGGCTAAATTTTAGTGTGACAAAAACCCCCCCAAAACTCCAATATAGTAGTCTAATTTAGAAATAAATATTGAATAAATGAGACCAACTTAAAGTTTAGAAATACTTAAAATTAAGAAAGATGAAAATATGAGTTTATATCTAATTCAAAAATGTATTGTAGATTTTTCAAATTTAGAATTTAGTTCTTTTTTTATCTTTACTTAAAAATTTTCATTAAAAATAATTTTACTTACTATATTATATCTATAAGCTTAAGAGTTTCTCAAGTCTTATACTTTAAACTAAATCAAATGTAGAACCAATTTTTGATTAGGCACTAATCCTCAAGCTTCTCCTTCCTAATTTCTTTTCACTTTTTCTTTTCTTTCTTTTTCTTTCTTTTTTTCTTTTCTTTTTCTTTCCAGGCAAGGATTATTATATCTGGATAGACCTTTAATAATTTTGAAGTCCACTTTGCCTTTTCTAAAGCAATGTCTTGATATAAGTCTTTTACTTATAAAGATAATAATAGTTTTGAAAATTATTTTAATAAAGGAAATTTAAGTATTAAAAATAAAAGTCTAAATTATCTAAATTTTTTAAAAATACAATTTTTCTTACTAACGATAGCTACTTATATTAATCATTTTCTCATCTAATCTCATCTAAAAACTTTTTAACTGAAAGTTTTTCTTCATTACTAAAAATTTTAACTAAATTTTCTTACTCATTTCTATAATCAAATTTTACTTCCCTAATATAACTTCATATACATAATCAATTTTTTTTTATTTTCAAATCAAATTTACTTGTAACACATTTGAGAACAAATAAAATTCCAGTTTTGAAAATATTTTCCCCCCCCGAAAGTTAAATTTTTAATAGGTTAAACTGTTTAACATGAGATATATATAAGAAGGAATGGAAATTTAAAATAGCAAAATAACAGAAATTTTTAAACCCTAATGATACAAGTATAAAACTAAAAATAGGAGTAAAATTAATTTTTGATCAAATTTCTATATTTTCATTTCAATTTAACATGTAGAGATTCAATAGACTTCCAAGCAGTGGGTATAAACATAAAAGTAAACTAACACACTAACTTGATTTTTAAAAACAAACACACTAACATGATAAAAGAAAAATACAAGGTAGCAGTTTCCTAAGTTTCAAATTTAAGACCTAAGTTAGCAAGATTTTCATCTTTACAATAGATATAGATTAAGTTCTAAACTAACTAAATCACAAAAATCACAACAGTTGCTACCCTAGAATTTTAAAACAAACTACTAACTAGCACAAACATTCCAAAACATGAAAACACATCACATCACAATTCTCACTTATACATAAAAGTACAAACCACATCACATAGTTTAAACCAACACACAGATGCAAATGTAGCAAGCCCAGACCACATAGTTCATATCATATTACAATCATAAAATAAATCTCTAAGCTCTACTCTTCATCCTCTGAATCACCGCTATCCCAAACTTTTGAAGGCTCATAATCAGGGTATATAGGATATGGAAGAAATTGCACTCCCTGACTACCCCTAATGAGACTCTCCATAGATGAGTGAAATTTCTCTTCATAATCATTTTTTCTTCTATTATACCTATTAGTATGCTCTGCAAAATGCTCTAAATTTTGTACCCTATCAGTGGTAAAATTAATATTATCCATCATCCTCTGCAATAATTGATCTTGGGTCTCAGTAGACTCACCTCGAGCTATAGAAGCACATGAGGTATATGGTCTAGATGTAGAAACAACATGGGTAGAAGCAATAGAAGTCTCCATTCCATAGCTCTGATAAAATCCTCCTCTACAACCAAAAATTTAATGCTCAGAATAAGTCTTCACATTCACCTTAGTAATGGGCTTTAGAGGTAATAATACTTCCTTCCAGCTATCATATTTAACTCCAGCCTGCTCACACAAAGAAAAGATCAAGGAAGCAAATCCCAGACCTGCAGTTGTAATACCTGTAGCAGAACTGATGATAGTTTAACAGATCAAAGCTCCAATGTTGATGAGCTTTCCCTTTTGGAATACAATAGTTCAACGTCGCTCTTTCTCTGGTCACTTCACTGAGATGATTGGTCGGAAGCAGATGAACAAAAATGAAATAATGCCAGGCCTTTGAAGGTGCACATAACTTTGAAGTTGGGAAGTTAACTCTCCTTTCATTAGTGATCTTCCAGAGTCCTCTCCCAATAGTCAAGTAAGAGATAATCTCGTCTAACTTCGCTTCAATAGAGCTATAATTTGCATAAAAAACATAACGTATCTGGTGGTAAATGGTAAAATAAGTTGATTACCTCTCGCGAAAAAGGTACTAACTTTCCTCGAACTATAACTTGATTGTCTTCAGCTTCAGGGAGATTTGCATAGAACTCCCTCACAATAGAAACAACCACCACAACAGAGAAATAACAGGATTGTTCCCACTGTCGGCAAACAATTAAATCTTCTACGTCTCCACCCAGATTTCTAAAACATCGCTCCTAAATCAGTTTGCGTGATTGCAACACATCGCTATACCGATCTTAAGCTTTTGAACTAACAAATTTACTCGAATCAAAAGTGGCTTTGCCTTATACTCCTCTTTATTCTTGGTGCCATTCTACAAATTTGATAAATTCCAAAAATAACTAAAAAAATCAAGTTTAAACCACAAAACTAAACTTTCAAAAGCTTAAAATGCACTTCCTATGCAATTTCCATAGATTTTTCCTTATTTTTCAACATGAATAGTGAATTTTCGAATGCTTCCAAATGTACTCAAAATACATTGTGAAAATCCAAAATGTTTTCATAGAAGTAAAGCTCTTACCTCAAGAAATCCGAATCTAGCAATATTTTCTTGATTCCACCAAGAAATCTCCACTTAATGGCGTGCCCGAGCTCTCCAAAATCGTGATTTTGAGAGGTTGAATGTGACATGAGGATAAAAATGACAATTTTTGGCTAAAATTTTCACTTTTAACTGTTCGCGAACCAGTTTTCATGAACCGGCGCTTAAGCGCGGGTAAGTGGAGCTTAGGCGCCTGCCTCTTGGGTTTGCTCGTGGTTAAGTGCGAGATGTGGCGCTTAGGCGCCAGTGCACGCTTTTTAAAAATTTCAAATTAAAATAAAATGCACTATTTTTTCAAGTAAACAACCCCTAAATGGTCTCATAACACTTTAATGGCTATTTTCAACATCTTGTAACAAAATTCTCTTTAATAACTTTTTCAATTCGAGGCTAAAACAACACAAAATTTCACACAAACAAACTTATATTAATTCACAAACAAGTAAAAATACATTTAAACATTTATTTCGCATTCCAAATAGTATTGGATGAGAAAATTTTCTTAAATACAAATATTTAACAATTAAACACCTAAGTAACACAAACACTAAAAGCAAGTCTTAAACACTAAACCACTTAAAGAGATCATATTTAAACACACAAAAACATAACTTTAAACATAGAAATTAATTCCATTCTTCATTTGAAGGAACAAATTCAGATCTTTCAATAGTCTCTCCTGGGGCAAATGGAATATAAAGTTGATAAAACGGACGGTGGTGACGTGCTCTCATGCAATCTTCTTCAATCCACTTTTGCTTAAGAAGCATCTCCTTATCTGCTTCCTATATATACCTAGTGTGGCTAAATTTCATTTTCAATTGCCATCCAATATGCTCATGTTGTGCATGAATCTCCAATACTTTAGTCTTCACTACAGAGATGGTATTTTCAATTTTGTTGATCTTCTCTAATATCCCTTCAATACTAACGGCTAAAAAACCATTATACATCTCTTGTGCACTTTGACTAATGAATTTCCTCCTCATGGTCTACTCTTTCTTCAAGTTCATCTCCCACAAAGACATCATCTTAAAATCTATCTCTTTCTTAGACTTTAGGGCTAGAAATGATCTGGGGTGAAATTCCTTCACTAAACCCTTCTATTTATAGGCCTAAATCCTCCAATAACTCCTAGACACGTTTAGAAACTGCCTTGGCACGTTTTTACAAAATTCTAGTCATTTTTCTCTTCTAGAATATTAATTTTGCACATGTTTTTAAACTGCCGCACTTAAACGCCAGATTTGGCGCTTAAGCGCCAGTGCACATTTTTGCACTAGTCAACTTGACGTCCAAATTCTCATTCTAACATGTCTAGATCACTAAATAAAGTCTTAAAATCAATACTAACACTAATAGTCTCAAAAATACTACCATAAATTTTATTAATCGCACATAAAACAACAATCAAAATAAAAACACACTGATAACTATGGGTTGCCTCCCACAAAGCGCTTGGTTTTACGTAGTCAACCTGACGTAACCAGTGCTTACTCTGGTTGACCCAACATCATTCCATCATTAAACTTATGATGATCCCTTATAAAATAAGGTTTTATTCTATGCCCATTAACTTTAAATATTTTCTCAGACTTGAGATTCTTAATATCCACAGCTCCATAAGGATAAACTTTAATCAAAATAAATGGGCCCATCCACCTGGACTTAAGTTTGTCTGGAAATAATCATAACCTTGAATTATATAGTAAAACTTGTTGTTCTAGCTGAAATGTTTTAGTAAGAATCCTTTGATCATGCCACTCTTCATCTTTTCTTTATAAATTTTGACACTTTCATAAGATTCATTCCTTATCTCTTCAAGCTCATTTAATTGTAATAATCTTTTCTCACCAGCATCTTTTAAATTATAATTGAACCCTTTAATTACCCAATATGCCTTATGCTCAAGTTCAACTGGTAAGTCACAAGCTTTCCCAAATATTAGCCTATATGGGGATATTCCTATAGGAGTTATGTATGCAATCCTATAAGCCCACAAAATATGGTCAAGTTTGACTGACCAATCCATTTTTGCTGGATTCACAGTTTTTTCTATAACTTTTTTAACTTTTTGATTGGATAATTCAACCAAACCACATGTCTGAGGATGATAAGCAGTAACAATCCTATGATTTATATGATATTTCTTTAACAATTTCTCCATTATGGAATTTCTAAAATGACTTCCCCCATCAGTAATGATAACCCTTGGCATCCCAAATCTACAAAATATATTCATTTTCAAAAAAAAATTAACACTTTGAGCATCACCTTAAGGTAAATCAACAGCTTCTATCTATTTGGATACATAGTCCACTGCTAACATAATATATAAATTTTTGAAAGATGGTATAAATGGTCCCATGAAATCTAATCCCCAAATATCAAATATTTCAACTTCTAGCATATAATTGAGGGCATCTCATTTCTTCTAGAAATATTTCCTGCTCTTTGACATCTATCACAAGTTTTGATATAAGCTTTAACATCTCTAAAAATTGTAGGCCAATAAAATCCAGATTGTAAAATTTTTTATGTTGTTTTATCAACACCAAAATGTCACCCAAAATCAAAATTATTACATTTTTGGATAATCTCATAAGTTTCTTCTAATGGTACACATCTTCGAATAATCAGATCCATTCCTTATTTATATAAAAATGGGTCATCTCAAAAATAAGTCTTAGTTCAGAAATAAATTTCGTCTTCTGTTGGTATGTCATTCCATAGGGTATAATATCACTAACAATAAAGTTCACAATATCGACATACCACGGAACACACCACTCATTAATAGTGAAAAATTTTCATCTAGAAAATGTTCATTAATTTAATTTTCAAAATAAAGTGGTTTTTCTAATTCAATTCCGGACAAATGATCAACAATTTGATTTTCAATCCCCTTCTGATCTACTATTACAAAATCAAATTCTTACAAAAGAAGAATCCATCTTATAAGTCTAGGTTTAATGACCAAAGGAAAATATGTTGAGATTTTCATACCTATTTTATACTGTTTTTGATGATATTGCACTTTAAAGAAAGGTATTTTTGATGTTTTGTTGCAGGAATGACGAATTAGGGTCATTGGAGCAAAAAGATGCAAAAAGGAGCGAATTTGGATCAAAAAGGACCAAAATGTGAAGATTTGAACTAGGCCTTCGACGATGCCCTCGATGCCACCGACGGTGAGATTTTCTCAAGACTATAGGACAAAAATTATCTAGAAGCCCGCTGACAGCACCCTCGAGGCCACCGATGGCAAGATCGACAGTTATGCCTACTCAAGCTTTGGATGAGACCAAATTTTGAAGGGATGCTTATGAAACTCTTGGGAAAGCTCATCTACAACTTTAAAAGAACATATTGGCCGAAAATGGAAGAAGTCTAGGAAGTCTAGGAAGTCTAAGGAGTCTAAAGTGTGCTAAAGGCCTTCGAGGTTACCATTAGAGTGTAACAATTGTGAGGAATTTTTTGAGAGATTGTAAGAGTGGAGGGAAAGTGAGAGATTTCTTCCTCCTTACTAATTTGAAGAGGAATTCTATGTGCTGTAAAGATAGGGAGAGATTCAGAAGAACTTCAAGGAGTGTTCTTGGGGAGAAATTAGAGATAAGTTATTTACTTGTTGTAATTTGTATGACTTTGATTTTGTGTATGAATTCCGAGTTTTGTTGTGTTTTTCCCATGAGTTCTGAGTAGTTTTCTCTGTCTTTCTCCTTGTCCAAGATTTGTGAAATGGTGATTTGAATTGGTGAAGCCATGAAAATGTTTAAGAAATTGTGTGATCTTTTCACTTAGATCTTAATTTACTTTCACTCTGGCCAATTGATTTGTTAAAATATGTTGAGTTTTACAACTAAAGTGAAAGGTTACATCCAAGATTCAGGGAGGTCAAAGCCCTTGGAAGTTAGGTGCAAATAAATAGAGAAATATTATTATCGGGCGAAGAATTGGAGATTTTAGAGTGACAGACTAAAATCCCCAATTCGATCCTATCATTTGGGTGCTGATGTATAGATGTTAGTCCTCAGGTGAGGGGAATGTGGGAGCTCCGAAGTGAGAGCCGGTATCCTCCCAGCCTAGCCACAGAATCAGTAACCAAGCATGGGATTAGTCAATGTTCTTTATGCCTGGACCAAAGGGTAAAGAATATGTATGCTTCTATTTAACACAATATAAATTGAACTAATTCATTTTATCCATTCACTATAATTTCTTGACAAGGAGAAGTATGCTTTCTTATATATTGAATATCACAATTACGCCCAACTTTCTATCATTTGTTACTTATTAGTTATTAAAAATATCTATTTATTTCAATTGGCTATTAGTGACAGATAAGCATATTGAACGTCGTTGTTGTGACTAAAGTATTGCTTTTCTAAAGTCTTAGTCCATAATTCTAAATAACTCCCTGTTGGATCAATATATAGGACTCCATTAAAGCCCTATATTACTTGAGCGATACGTATACTTGCGTTGATAAATTTGACTTTAACATTATTGAATATTATAATTATACATCTTAACAAAATTAGACACATCTATAAAGTCGCAATCAAGTCGTTGGACACCCTTACTGGAAATTAAATCTTCTAGTAGCATCATCAAATTCTTGTATTTATCGATTACAAAAAAAGTCGGTCAAGTTTTGGCGCCGTTGCCGGGGAGTGATTGAGTTAGTGAGTAAAATCACGATCATAGTAACAGACAAATTAAGATTATTAGAAAATTTTTACTTAAATTGCAACTTATTTTTATATTTATATTTATGTTATTTATATTACTGAGTACTAATTTCAAGTTGTATGCATAAATCTGGACCTGAAAATCATATAACCTACGATTCAAAATTAGAACGCACTGTTAGAAGGATCTGAAAATTAAGAAGATAACCTAGAAATTCTGATACAATGAAAAAAAACTTGAATAATCACGAAATAAAAAATGAGCACCAACATAGACCCTTAAGAGATTATGCAAATCCTACAGCAGATTCACTTATCTATCCAAAATCCTGATGTAGTTGCTAATTCATTCGAGCTTAAACCTGCTATTATCCAAATGGTACAAAACAATCAATTTGGAGGTACACCAAATGAAGATCCTAATTTACATCTTGCTAATTTTTTAGAACTATGTGCTACTTTTAAATATGACAGAGTCTCAAACGATGTTGTTAGACTTAGACTTTTTTCCTTTTTCACTGAGGGATAAGGCTAAGATGTGGTTAAATTCATTAGCACCTGAATCTATTAGAACTTGGGGAGAACTTTCACAGAAATTTCTATCCAAATATTTCCCTCCATCCAAAACTGCTAAACTAAGAAATGACATAACATCATTCTGTCAGATTGATGGAGAGTCAATATATGAAGCTTGGGAGAGATTTAAAGATCTTAGGAAGTGTCCTCATCATTTGTTACCAGATTGGTTGATAATTTAAACTTTTATAATGGATTAGTGGGATCTCTTAGATCGATTATAGATGCTGCGGCTGGTGGTTCTCTAATGTCAAAACCTTTTGATGAGGCTTATTCATTAACATAAGAGATGGCTACCAACAATTTTCAATGGCCCTCTAAGCAGGTAAATCCTAAAAGATTAGCTAATATCCATGATTCTGATGCAATATCTAGGTTATCTTTGCAGATTGATGTAATATCAAAGAAATTAGATCATTATGGGATGAATTATTCATCAACACCTCCTATGATGGAAGAAAATTCATCTGGGCAATTTGTGGATGTTCAACCTTCATATGAGACCTTAAATGCTATTAATAGACCCAACAACCCATATTTGAATTATTATAACCCAGGTTGGAAGAATCATCCAAATTTTAATCGGAATAACAATTCTTCTACAAATCGACAATGAGCAAACAACCCAGTGAACTCATTAGGTAATTCAACCAGGGAAATGTTAACTATAGACCTTCTTATCCTCCAGGATTTAACAGTAATACTCAAATTAAGGAGAGAAGTTATCTATGGAAGAGTTGATATTAAGCATGGGTCAACAATTACAGAATCAAGGAAATCAATTACAACATCAAGGAAATGCTATTAAGAATATTGAAAACCAATTAGGGCATATCGCTACTGCGCTTAGTAACCGAACATTAGGAACTTTTCCGAGTACTGTGGAACCAAATCCTAAAGATCAAGGAAAAGAACAAATTAAGGTGATTCAATTACGAAGTGGGAAGGAATTAGAGACAAGAGTGCCAAAAAAAATAGAAACTAAAAATGATAAAGTGGATACTGAAAAAGAAAAGGACCATGAGTACCCAGATTTAGAGTATCCATTTACACCAATGAAAATTACTGTGGAGAAACCTCCACCACCGTTTGCTCAAAAGTTGAAGCAACACAAAACGAATAAACAATTTTCCAAATTTTAAGAACTTTTTAAGAAGTTAACGGTGAAGATTCCCTTCGTAGAAGCTCTAGAGCAAATGCCCAATTATGTGAAATTTATGAAAGATATTCTGAACAAGAAAAGGAAGTTCACAGACAACAAAACTGTTGCACTTAGCAAAAAGTGTAGTGCAATTATTCAGAAAAAGCTTCCTGAAAAATTAAAAGATCCTGGTAGCTTCACTATACCATGTGCCATCGGTGAAAAATTTTATGGAAGAGCTTTAGTGACTTAGGAGCCAGCATTAAGATTAGGAGAAGTCTCACCTACTTCTGTAACTCTACAGTTAACGGATCATTCAGTTACATATCCTAAGGGAGTTATAGAAGATGTGTTAGTAAAAGTGGACCAATTTATCTTTCTTGTGGATTTCATTATTTTAGATATGAAGGAAGATAATAATATACCTATCATTTTAAGGAGACCATTGTTAGCTACTAAAAAAGCTATGATAGATGTTCAAAAAGAAGAATTAACTATGAGAGTAAATGATCAAGAAGTAACTTTTAACATTGCAAAATCTATGAAATACTCTCCTGTTGAAAGGGATAATGAGTGTTTTCGCATGGAAATTGTCGAACCTATACTGAACGAACATTTTAAAGAACGTTTTGAAGATATAACGTATTTTGAAAAAGAAGAGCATTTTGAAGAACAAATTGAAGAGAATGATGAAATTATTCTGGATAAATTAGAAAATGAAGAATTAGATTATGTTCAGGAAAGATTTGAGATGTTGGATATTACAAAAAACGCTGTTAAGAATCTATTTCCATCAATTATAAAATCACTTGAACTTGAGTTGAAAACATTACCTAACCACTTGAAGTATGTGTTTTTGAGAGACTTATCTACATTACCTGTTATTATACCTTCAGAATTAAAAGAACTACAAGAGCAAAGATTATTAAACACATTAAAAAGATATAAGAAAGCTTTTGGTTGGACGTTAGCTGATATTAAGGGATATAGGCCTTCAATCTGTATGCACAAAATTATATTAGATGAATAATGTAAACCAAGAGTTGATCCACAAAGGAGATTGAATCCAATAATGAAAGAAGTAGTTAAAAAGGAAATTTTGAAATGGTTAGACACTGGAATTATATATCCTATTTCAGATAGTGCGTGGGTAAATCCTATTCATTGTGTTCCTAAGAAAGGAGGAGTGAATGTTGAAACAAAAGAAAATAATGAATTAATACCTATCAGACAAGTTATTGGGTGACATATTTGCATTGATTATAGAAAATTAAACACTGCCACCAGGATAGATCACTTCCCTTTACCCTTTTTAGATAAAATAGTGGATAGACTTGCTGGGCACAAATATTTTTGCTTTGTTGATGGATATACCGATTACCATCAAATTTCTATTACTCCTGAGGATCAAGAAAAGGCAACATTTAATAGTCTTTTTGGAACTTTTGCTTTTAGAAGAATGCCTTTCGGATTATGTAATGCACCTGCAACATTCCAGAGGTGTATGATGTCCATATTTAGTAAGTTAATTGATGATGGATTGGAAGTATTTATGGATGATTTCTCTGTATTCGGAACATCATTTGACACATGCTTAAATTACCTTGAAAAGTTTTGGAGTTATGTGAAAGAACTAATTTAGTTCTAAATTGGGAGAAATGTCAATTTATGGTTGCAAGAGGAATTGTGTTAGGGCATGAAATTTTGAAAGATGGTACGGAAGCAGACCCTGCAAAAATTTAAGTCATATCTAAACTAACACCTCCTACTAATATAAGAGAAGTTAGGAGTTTTCTTGGACATGTTGGTTTTTACAGACGTTTTATTAAAGATTTCTCAAAAGTTACTAAACCTCTATGCCAACTTTTAGAAAAGGACAAGAAATTTGAATTTACTAAAAACTGTTTAAATGCCTTTGAGTTATTAAAAAAAATTAATCACACCCCATATTATAGTTTCACCTAACTGGGAGAAACCATTTAAATGGATGTGTGATGCTAGTGATTATGCTTGGAGCGGTTCTTGGACAAAGGTACGAAAAGATTTTTAAAGTGATATACTACGCTATTAAAACTCGTAATGATGCACAAATTAACTATACTGTTACTGAGAAAGAGTTACTGACAATTGTATATGCTTTAGATAAATTTAGATCTTATTTAATTGGAGCTAAATTTGATGTGCATACTGATCACTTTGCTATTAAATATCAAATGCAAAAGAAGGATGCTAAACCAAGGTTGATTAGAAGGATACTATTGATGCAAGAATTTGATCTTGTGGTTATTGATAGAAAGGGAACTGATAATCAAATTGTTGATCATTTATCGAGATTAGAAAACCATGAATTATCTAACACCGAAATGAAATATTTGATAGTTTCCCTGATGAACAACTTTATAATATTAATGAGTGGAAAATACCATGGTATGCTGATATTGTTAATTATATTGTAAGTGATATTTTGCCACCTATGCTGACATTGCAACAACAAAGAAAATTCATTCATGATGTGAAAGCATATTTTTGGGATGAGCTTTATTTATATAAACAATGTAAGGAACTTATTATGAGGAGATGTGTACCTTATGAAGAAACTGAGCTGATCATTCAAAAATGTCATGATTCTGAATTTGGAGGACATTTTGAGATTGATAAAACTGCTTATAAAAGTTTAAAAGCTGGATTTTATTGGCCTACCATATTTAGAGATGTTTATAGATATATAAAAACTTGTGATCGATGTCAATGAGTAGGCAATATATGTAGAAGAAATGAAATGCCTCTAAATTTTATATTGGAAGTTGAGATCTTTGACGTTTGGGGATTAGATTTTATGGGATCGTTTATTCCTTCATTTGGGAACTTATATATGTTAATTGTAGTGGACTACTTTTCTAAGTAGATTGAAGCACAAGCTTTACCTCGTTGTGATGCTAAAAGTGTTTCAAGATTCTTGATGAAAAATATTTTCACTAGATACGAAATGCCTAGAATGATTATCACTGATGGAGAATCCCATTTTAGGAATAAATATATTCAAAGATTGGCAGAAAAATTTAATATTATTCATAGAATCTCTATTGCCTATCATCATCGAACTAGTGGGTTAGTTGAAGTTTCTAATAGAGAGATTAAATAAATACTTGAAAAGACTGTAAACCCTAGTAGAATAGATTGGTCCACTAGATTGGATACTGCATTATGGGCTTACAGAACTGTTTATAAAACTCCTGTTGGAACGACTCCTTACAGACTGATTTTTGGAAAGACTTGTCATTTATCAGTAGAATTGGAGCATAAGGCATATTGGGTGATTAAAGAATTCAATTATAATTTGAAAGATGCTAGTAAGAAGAGATTGTTACAATTAAATGAATTGAAAGAATTAAGAAATGAGTTTTATGATAACGACATAATTTATAAAGAAAAATTAAAGTTATGGCATGATCGGAAGATTAACCAAAAATACTTGGAACCAGGACAAGAAGTTTTACTTTACAACACTAGGTTGAAATTATTTCCTGGGAAATTGAAATCTCGTTGGTTAGGGTCATTTACTGTGACTCAAGTTTAAACTTACGGAGCTGTTGAAATTGAAGATTAGAAAACTAGAAATAGATTTAAAGTCAATGAACATTGATTAAAACCATATTATGAGGGTAAAAGACCAAATTTTAAAGAGGTTTTAATGATCAGTCAACCTGAATAACACCTGATAGGTCAGACTGACGACGTTAAACCAAACGCTTTATGGGAGGCAACCCATATTTATCTTTACTTTATTCGAGATTATAATAGTTTTTATTTGAAATTATCACTGGTTTATGGTAGTATTAAGCTCTACTATTCTTATTTACCCACCCTTGAAACATCTTAAAACTGGATCCATGAAGAAAAATTGGAACACATTCGGACCAGTGCGAAAATGTGAAAATTTTGCCTTGGGCGCCGACGGCGCCCTCGACGCCGCCGAAGGCGGGTTTTTCCCGAGAGTCCAGACAAAATTAATACAGAAGCGGGCCGATGGCGCCCTCGAGGTCGCCGACGGTGAAACCAGTAAGGTGACGGTTTCTTGTGTACGAGTGGCGGTTGTTGACGGTTTTTGGGCGAGAATAGTCTTTTTAAACTCAAAAATCTGAATTCTAATCATATTTTCCCTCAAAAAATGAAGTGAAACTCTACCAATTTCATTTCTATGGCATCTAATTCCTATGATAATCCCAGAATGCAAGTTTTCAATCGGCGGAAGTTTATTAGTGCGGAAGCGCAGCGAATCTTCAACAAGTTACTGATGAAGAAAAGATTAATCAAGGAACGAGGATTCATGAATCGCAGATTGAATCATCCCAGGACAGATATTGAAGAAACGATAGTTCAACGAAGATGGGAAGTGCTGTGCTGCACTACTGCCGCCGTGGTGGTGCCTGTGGTAAAAGAATTTTATGCAAATTTGTATGGAATCAGCCATGAAGTTGTTTATTTGTGAGGAAGATGGATCACTTTCACTCCTGCACGGATCAACGAATTATATATGATAGAAAATGTTCCTGTCTGCCACTATTCCAATTTCATCCCCACGAGAAACCAAATGAATGAGATTTATTAGTATTTAACAGACGAAATTGACGATTAGGAAACAAGAGAAAATGGGTATGTTAGTTTTTCTGCAACACTCCTGAATACCGTTTCTAAACATTGACACTTTTTCATTTCTGCGGAACTGTTACCGACAATGAAGATCGGTAAGGTTTCTAAAGAAAGTGCCATTTTGAATTACTGCATCCAAAGGGGACTGCCAATCGACATTGGATCTATAATTGTGAAGTCTGTTTTGGGCCTGATCGTTCACGGATCAACATATGAGCTTGGACGCCCCTCCACAATTTTCTCACTTTACAGTCAGTTCCAAGTGTCCTATGAGAATTGGGAAAAAATACTGCTGCCTTGGAAGCCTTTGGATCCAACTGAAAGATTGTCATCATTTGAAGATGAAAATTACATGACCATGATAGTTGATCAATCATCTCAAAATTCACTGCCGGTTCAACCCTTAGTCCCTGATAAGTCTTTGGTGATCCTGCGCCGAATCAAGAAGTTGGAAAAGGAGGTACAAAATGTCATGATTGCAATTAATAATATCTACTATTTCTTTGATCATCTGGACTGGAGGATGAATGAGCATTTCCAACATGCTGGACATTTAGAAGATAGTTTGATACGACTGATGAGGAGGATGAAACGATAGAAGAGGATTCTACTGAAGAATTTTCATTCCGACCCTTCTACAACCTCTTCATTCATGTGCAATCCATGGGCGATCTCAGAGGAGAATCGAGTACCGAGTCTGATGATTAGTAGATTTATATTACTACATATATGTCTATCTATGTATTTTGATTTGAACTTTATAGTTGCTTTGCTTTAGAATTATGCTTATAGATCTCTGTGTAGTTGAGATTAAGCATAGGATGTTTTGTTTTCAGCATTTTGAGTGTTGTGGCTTTGATTGCAACGCTGAATTAATGTATTGAGGTTAAGAAAATACCAAACTTAGGTGTGTTATGTAACGTATATTATACCCCTTGGAATTTATATATATATTTGATGTTTTGTGTTGTAAAAGTTTATATGTGCTAAGAACATCATTTAGTTACTTAAAATTATGTCTATAATGATTAAATGGATGTCATTTAGGCTTGGAATTGATCGAAATCACAAAAATCCAGAATTTGGAAAAAATCAATAGAGCCCGCCGATGGCGCCCTCGACGCCGCCGACGTCGGGATTTTCCTGAGACTTAGGATTTAAATTCCAATTAAGCGTGCCGACGGCGCCATTGACCCCGCTGATGGCAAGCTCACGAAAAAATACCTTTAACCACGATTTTGACCAGTCAATCGCCACTATTCATCATCTCCTTCCTCCTAAAAACACCATTTTCAACTTAGGGCTTGAATGATCTTGGATTGGGAGGCAATTTCAAGGCTTTTTGACGCCGGATTTGATCATCTCTAGGTAAGAGCTTCACTCCAAGATAAAAATATTTAATTTCCACTATGAATTTCTTCCACATTGAGGAGATCCGAAAAATTTGGGAATGTGAAGAAAATTTGGGAAGAAATTCATGGATTTTATTACTGAACTCTTAGAATTACTATTGGAAGCCATGATTTACATATTTAAAGTAATTTTTGGAATTTTTCTATAAATTTGATTAGATTGAAATAGCTCCACGGCAAAAGAGAAGAGCTGAGTTCGACGAGTCTCGCTTTGTCAATGCGATGGCTCAAACAAAATTTACTTCCATATTTAAAGGAAAGAAGTGCATACAAGATCGAGTTTTTGAAAGCCCGGGAGAAGAAATCGAACGAGTATTGCCTAGAGGAGGTGGGAAAACTTTTGTTACACCACCAATAAAGCTGATGCAAATGTTGTGAAAGAGTTCTACGCCAATGTGATTTATTCTGATGATGGAATCATTCAAGTGCGTAGATTCCCTATTGAGTTTACTGCCGCCTGTATAAACACTTTTTATGAAGTCCCAGACTCTTATAACTGCCACTATGAATCATTTAGTATGATGTAAGGCCCCCTCAATGATGTGATCAACTTTCTCACTGATGGGAAAGGAACATGGAAGATAAAACAACGAGAGCGGGTAAATTTTTCTGCTTCCATGCTGAATTCCACCTCTAAGGCGTGACACTATTTCATTTCTTCTACTCTGTTACTGACCTATCACCATAGTGAGGTAACTAGAGATAGAGCTTTTCTGAATTTCTGTATTCAGAATAGTAGAACTATAAATGTGGGGAGAATAATTCTTAAGAATATATTAACTACAGCGAGGAGTGAGACTGGTGGAGGTCTAGGACGTCCTGGACTTATTTATGCAATTTGCAAACTTTCTGGAGTAGAATTTGGAGATGAAGAATGGGTTTATCCTATGAAACCCATTAGTAAGACTAATATAAAGACTTACGAATCCCATGAGAAATGGAGAACTGGGAGTAGAAGTGAAGAACCTTCTATTAGTAGAGATGTCCCCTCTTCAAGTTATGACCTTCCACCTTCTAGTTCCCCTACCCTTTCTGATTTGATGAGTGAGTTGACCTTGCAGCGGAAGAGCATAGAATTGATAAGTGAAAGGATTGGAGGTTTAGAACGCCGACATGATTATGATAGTGAGTACCTACAGAGGCATTCAAATTTTGAGATAGCTTATTATGAAGCTCAGGCACGACACTACAGAGGTGAGCCTGATGTTACGTTTTTTGAGTGCCCTCGATATACTCAGTATCAACCCAATCCACCTGCTGATCAAGGAGATGAAGATATAGCTTGGGATTTTTATATAGAATGAAATTGATGTACTTATGATTGTATTTTTATTTTATGTAATCTTTTTGTAATAGAAATGGATGTTTATGTATTTGGACTTTCATTTTTATCATTCTGTGTACTTGGATAATTTTAACTTTTGTTATAAAGTTAGTGTTATAGTTAAATGTGCATGTGTAGCTTAATAGATGTTGAGTAGTATTGTGGATTGTAATGTAATGTGATTTTTTTTATTTCGCATTTTAGTTTTAATTGTTTAGTATTGTGGTTGTGTTAGGAAATGTTGTGCTTATTTAAATTTCAGTTTTATACTTATTTCAAAATTTCATTACCGAGAAATTACTCTAATGATTTATATGTGTAGAAAGCTCCTAATATTACAGACCAAGTGAAGTAAAAATTTGAGAAGGCCTACAGAAATTTCAGAATGATAAAAATGCCTACAATATTATAAGGTATGATTTATATTTATACTTTCTCTTTCCACCTGTATTATTTCATATTTAAAAATTTAAGTTTGGGGGAGGGAAGAAAAAGATTAACTATTAGATGTCCTCTATTTCAACATTTTAAAAAAAAAAATTTTATATGATTTCATGTAGTGAATTTAATTTTGGTAACTATATTTTTACTATTTAAATATTATAATAGATTTAAAGAAATATTTTTGTAATGAAAATTAATTTTTGTAACTTAAGATATTTAGTATAAGAGAATAAAATTATAGTTAACTATTTAAAGTAAATGAAACTATACTTTGAAGTTTTAAGAATCTGGAAATTCATTTGAGAAGAAAAGATTGGGGCTCAATGATGTAAAAACTATGAAATATTTATAAGGTAAGGAAATGCTTTGAGTTTCTAATTTACGGAAAGAAAAGTGAAGTTCAAAATCATTAAAGGCTATCCAGATATAGTAATCCTCACTTGAAAAAGGAAAAAGAAAGGATTGAAAACAATCCCTGAAAACTTGAATTTTTTATGAAAATCTCCCTATGCTATTTATTTAAATCAAACTTATAGTATTTCTGAATTAAAATTTTACTGCATTAGATCATAACTTCTGTAAAGAACTAAAATTACTTAAGGACAAGTAATAGTTATGTTTGTGGGATTTTGACCAAAGGAAAATATGTTGAGATTTTTATACCTATTTTATACTATTTTTGATGATATTGCACTTTAAAGAAAAATATTTTTGATATTTTGTTGCAGGAATGATGAATTAAGGTCATTGGAGCAAAAAGGAACGAATTTGGAGAAAAAAGGACCAAAATGTGAAGATTTGAACTACGCGGCCGACGGCGCCCTCGACACCGCCGACGGTGAGATTTTCCCGAGACTACAGAACAAAAATTATCTAGAAGCCCACCGACGGCGCCCTCGAGGCCGTCGACGGCGAGATCGACAGTTATGCCTACTCAAGCTTTGGATGAGGCCAAATTTTGAAGAGATGCTTAGGCAACTCTTAGGAAAGCTCATATACAACTTTAAAAGGACATTTTGGTTGAAAATGGAAGAAGACTAGGAAGTCTAGGAAGTCTATGCAGTCTAAAGTGTGCTAGAGGCCTTGGAGGTTACCATTAGAGTATACCAATTGTGAGGAACTCTTTGAGATATGTAAGAGTGGAGGGAAAATGAGAGATTTCTTCCTCCTTGCTACTTCGAATAGGAATTCTGTGTGCTGTAAAGAAAGGAAGAGATTCAGAGGAACTTCAAGGAGTGTTCTTGGGGAGAAATTAGAGATAAGTTATTTACTTGTTGTAATTTGTATGACTTTGATTTTATATATGAATTCCGAGTTTTGTTGTGTTTTCCCCATGAGTTCTGAGTAGTTTTCTCTGTCTTTCTCCTTGTCTCGAGATTTTTGAAATGGTGATTTGAATTGGTGAAGCCATGAAAATGTTTATGAAATTGTGATGATCTTTTCACTTAGATCTTAATTTACCTTCAATATGGTCAATTGATTTGTTAAAATATGTTGAGTTTTACAACTAAAGTGAATGGTTACATCCAAGATTCAGGGAGGTCAAAGCCCTTGGAAGTTGTGTACAAATAAATAGGTAAATATTATTATCGGGCGAAGAATTGGAGATTTTAGTGAGACAGACTAAAATCCCCAATTCGGTCCTATCGTTTGGGTGCTGATGTGTAGATGTTAGCCCTCAGGTGAGGGGAACGTGGGAGCTCCGAAGTGAGAGTCGGTATTCACAGCCTAGCCGTAGAATCAGTAGCCAAGCATAGGATTAGTCAATGTTCTTTATGCCTGGACCAAAGGGTAAAGAATATGTATGCTCCTATTTTGCACAATATAAATTGAACTAATTCATTTTATTCATTCACTATAATTTCTTGACAAGGAGAAGTATGCTTTCTTATATATTGAATATCACAATTACACCCTACTTTCTATCATTAGTTACTTATTAGTTATTAAAATTATCTATTTATTTCAATTGCATATTAGTGACAGATAAGCATATTGAACGTCGTTGTTGTGATTATAGTCTTGCTTTTCTAAATTCTTAGTCTGTAATTCTAAATAACTCCCTATGAAATTGATATCTAGGACTCCATTAGAGCCCTATATTACTTGAGCGATACGTATACTTGCGTTGACAAATTCGACTTTAACATTATTGAATATTATAATTGTACATGTTAACCAAATCAGACACATATATAAAGTCGCGATCAAGTCTTTGGGCACCGTTGCTAGAAATTAAATCAAATTCTTGTATTTGTCGATTACAAAAAAAGTCGGTCATTTAAAATCCTTCTTTTTCATTAAATACTTAATAACAGAATGATCTGTATGCATTACACAATGAGTTCCAATTAAAGATGATCTAAATTTATCAAAACATATACTATTGCTAGTAACTCTTTTTTCAGTTATTGTACAATTGATTTGAGTTTCATTAAGAGTTTTACTAGTATAGTAAATAATTTTGAAAATTTTATCATATATTTTTCCTAAAACAACTCCAATAGCATAATCACTAACATCACACATTAATTCAAAAGGTTTTTCCCAGTTTGGTGAAACTATAATTGGTGCAGTGGTTAGTTTTTCTTTTAATAACTTAGAAGCTTTTAGGCATTCCTCATCAAATTTAAAAATTGCATCTTTCTCCAATAAATGGCATAAAGGTTTAGCAATATTTGAAAATTC
This sequence comes from Phalaenopsis aphrodite, assembly GCA_003013225.1. Taxonomy (NCBI): domain Eukaryota; kingdom Viridiplantae; phylum Streptophyta; class Magnoliopsida; order Asparagales; family Orchidaceae; genus Phalaenopsis; species Phalaenopsis aphrodite. The sequence continues at coordinate 95,612 of NEWO01000665.1, read as the reverse complement.
TTTAATATATCTCTTGTAGAATCCAGCATGTCCTAAAAACTCTTAATTTCCCTTAGATTTATCAGATAAGGTAAATTAGCGATCACTTAAATTTTAGTAGGATCTACTTTCATACCATTTTATGATATTTGATGTCCTAATACAATTCATCCTGCTAACATATTAAGGATTAAATTTATTTCTTCAAAACGCTTAAGAACTTTGGATAAATGTTCTAAACATGAGTCAAATGAAGTTCCAAACACTAAAAAGTCATCCATGAATACTTCAATCCCTTTTTCAATTAAATCACAAAAAATTGCCATCACACATCTTTGAAATGTAGCAGGGGCATTACATAAACCAAAGAGCATTATTCTAAAAGCAAAAGTACCATAAGGACTGGTAAACGTTGTTTTCTCTTGATCCTCATGAGATATTTGAATTTGGTGATATCCAGTATATCCATCCAGAAAATAAAATTATTTATGCCCAACTAGTCTATCCAGCATTTGATCTAGAAAGGGTAATGGAAAACGATCTTTCCTAGTGGCAAGATTTAATTTTCTATAATCAATGCATATTCTCCATCCTCTAACTTTTATGGTAGGTATTAACTCATTATGTTCATTTACAGTTACAGTTACTCCTCCTTTCTTAAGAAGACAATGAATTGGACTAATCGATGCACTATCTGAAATAGGGTAGATAATTCCAGCATCTAATCAATTTAAATTTTTTTTCTTTACAAATTCTTTCATCAGGATTCAATTTCCTTTGCGGATCAGCTCTAGGTTTGCAATTCTCTTCCATATGAATTCTATGTATATAAATTGAAGGGTTGATCCCTTTAATATCAACAATTGTCCATACAAATCCTTTCTTAAAATTATTTAGAATTTTCATCAGTCTTTCTTCTTCTTCCATTATTAATTTTGAGGAAATTATAACTGGTAAAGTAGAGGAATTTTCTTAAAAGGCATATTTTAAATGAACTAGAAGTAACTTCAACTCTAGTTAGGGAGGTTTTTCAGTTGTGGACAAAATGATTTATCTTTGTCTATCGTGTCCAAAACTTCAAAACTTTCTCGAACATAGTTTGAATTTTCCTTAAAAGATCTTCATATTGGTTTAATTCATCTTCTTGCTCATGTTCCAAATCTTTTTCTTCAGATTTTTCTTCATTTGTAGTTCTAAAATGGCATTCACTTAGATATATTATAACATCCATCCTATATCATTCATTATCTTTACTTATTGCAGGGTATTTCATTAATTTTGAAATGTTAAAAGTAACAGTTTGATCATTGATGAGCGTTGTTAATTCCCCTTTATGCACATTTTTCATTGCTCTTCCTGTAGCTAGGAAATTTATCTCCAAAATGATACGTAATATCTAGCACAATGAAATCAATAGGAAAGATAAATTGATCCGCTTTCGCTAGGACATCTTCTATAACTCCTTTAGGGTATGTTTTTGAATGATTTGTTAACTGCAGAGTTACAGTAGTAGGGGTTATTTCTCCTCATCTCAATTTTTTAAATATTGATAATGGCATAAGGTTAATGCTTGCACCTAAATCACATAAGGCTTTCACATAAAATCTATCTCCTATTGCACATGGATTTGTAAAGCTACCACGATCTTTAAGATTTTCTGGAAACTTCTTCCGAATCGTCAAACTGCACTCCTCACTAAGTGCAACAGTCTCATTATCTTCAAACTTCATCTTACTATTGAGAACATCCTTCATAAACTTTACATAGCTTGACATTTGTTCTAAGGCTTCAGTAAACGGAATATTAATTATAAGCTTCTTAAATATTTCTAGAAATTTTGAAAATTGCTTATCCAACTTTTGTTGACAAAGTCTGTGAGGAAATATAGGTGGTGGTTTTTCCAAATTATTTTTTGGTGGAGAAATAGGTCTCTCAAAATCTTTTGGAGCGTCCTCTTTTGATTCTTCAATTTCTTTTATCTCTACTTCAATTTCTTTTTGAACCCAACCTTCCAACTCTCTTTCGCTTCTAAGTTGAAGGGTTTTTACTTGTCCTTTAACTTTTGGATTTGATTTAGTATTACTAGGAAGTGTTCCTTGGGATCTATTATTTAATGAATTGCTATTTGCCCAAGTTGATTCTCAATATTTCTAATTGTAGTTTTTTGATTTTATAATTGATTTCCCATTTGTAACACCACTTCTTCTATAGACAACTTCTTCTCCTTAAATTGTGTATTACAGTTGAAACCTGGAGGATAAGTAGATCTATAATTTTTATTCGCTTGGTTGTTCCAGTTTCCCAATGGGTTTCCTTGGTTGTTCCCCCATTGCTGATTATTACCACCCGAATTGTTATTCCAGTTAAAGTTGGGATGGTTCTTCCAATCTGGGTTATAATAATTTGAATATGGGTTATTTTGCTTATTATTATGGCATTCAAAGTTTCTAATGATGCTTGAGTATCTACCATTTAGCATAATGAATTCTCTTCAATCATGGAAATTTGTTGAGAAAATATCATTCAAAATTGGTATGACGTCTTTGAAATTGCAGCAACTTGATTTGCTAACATGGTAAATGCATCAGTTTTATGAATATTGGCTACTTTCTTAAGATTTACTCTGTCATAAGGCCATTAAAAATTTTTGGTAGCCATTTCTTCAATTAAAGCATAACCGTCATGAAATGGTTTTGACATCAACGAACAACTAGCAGCGACATCGATAATTGATCTAAGAGGTCCAACTAATCCATTATAAAAAGTTTGAATTATTAACCAATCTGGTATAACATAATGTGGACACTTTTTTAAGAGTTTTTTAAACCTCTCCCATGATTCATAAATAGATTCCCCTTCAAACTGATTAAAAGATGTAATATCATTTCTAAGCTTTACAGCTTTTGATGGTGAAAAATATTTAGCAAGGAATTTGTGTGCTAAATCACCCCAAGTTCTGATAGATCTAGGTGTTAATGAATTCAAACACATCTTAGCTTTATCCCTCAGTGAGAAAGGAAATAACCTAAGTCTTATGGCATCATCTGATACACCATCGTATTTAAATGTAGCGCATAATTCTAAAAAATTGGCAAGATGTAAATTTGGATCTTCAGTTGGTGATCTCCCAAACTGATTATTTTGATATCATTTGGATAATAACATGTTTAAGCTCAAATGAATTAGCCACTACAATAGGTTTTTGAATACTACAATGAAGTTCATCTACACTAGGGTTGGCATAATCTCTTTAAGGTCTAAACTCTTGATGAATTTTAGCATTTTAATAATTTTGGTTTGCCATTTCTGTAATTTTTTTGAATTTTTCAAAATTTATAATTTTTTTTTTGTTTTTCCGATTTTTCTAATAGTTCTTTCTAATTCAGATTTGTAGGGCACTAGTCCTTCAAAACCTGAATTATGCATACATTAACATATAATAAAATAGAATAAAATAAGAGAAGATAACTTAAAGTTTAAATAAGACTTTCTAAAAATAGAAAATTGCTTTTAAAATCAATTTCTCCCTGGCAATGACGCCAAAAAAATGATCCCTGGATACTGTTAATATGCAAAGTACAACAATAATTCAAATTATAATTCACTTATATTTCCTTACTTTGCAACAAAACCAAAAAATTGATCTTGAAGAAAAATAAGCATTTAACTTTTAATTTATATATAATGGGATACTATGAAAGTGTACTTATCATTATCAAGTAATATAGGACTTTTTGATTAAGACCTGAATATCGAACCCACAGTAAATATCTAAACTAAAGATGATTTTTGCAAGAATGAAAATTTAAATATTTTTTGGTATTTTCAATACTTTGATAGAGCAATAACAATTTAAAAAGATAACTAGAGTTTTTTTGTAAAAAAACACTATATATGAAAATATATTTCTTCTTGTTATGAATCAGTAATAAGTATAGGAATTCTGTTGTGGAAGTATGAAAATTGTGTTGTGCCAAATGGGAGCAATAATAATATTTACCCTTACTAGAGATGCTATAAAGAATATTGGCTAATTTAAAGTTTAAATAGTTCTGAAGACCGGCTAGGCAGGGAAGATACTAGCTCTCACTCTAGAGTGTCCTCGATTCTCTCCACCTGGGGGCTAACATTCTCGTATCAGAATCTAAAATAATAAACCAAGTTGGGTGATTTAACCTGTCACTTTAAAGTCTTCTAACTCTACACCCTTCAATGAATATTTCTCTATTTATTTGCACTCAATCATATGAACTACATTCTCATTCATACAACCTCATGTGATTCTTTTCAATTGTTGACTGAGACAATACCAACTCGGTTCTTACATGTTCTCACAACAAATTTTAACATGTTGATTGGCCAAATCAAGAAATAAATGAAGTGCATGTATTTAAATCATTACAACTTCTTCCATCATTGAAGATCAATACTTTCCACAACTTCTGTCCAAAACTTAATTACTTATCATTTTACGAAGAAAGATAAAAAAAAATTCTCAAAATCCATGGAGAAAATAAAACCACACTTTAATTTAAAAGAAAAAGTCATTGTCAAATTAACAATAAGTCTCAATTAAAACTAAAAGTAGTCTCAAAACAGAAAGATAAAAAATTTATCTCAAGTCCTCCACCAAACTCTTGAAATTCCTTTAATTCTCTTCTCTTTACAATCACTCAAAATAAATTTAAGAAAAGGATAAAATAGAACTAAAAGTGTTTCCTGAAAATCTCTCCGAACTAACTCCCCAAATGAGAACTTTCAAAACTTTCCAATACTTTCAGGACTTCTTTTAAAGTCCCAATCTTCTTTCTTTTATAATTTTCTAAATGGTGTCATGGTTTCTCTTCAAAATATGTCTAGATTTGATGTATTTCCCTAATAGATGCATCCTTTCATGATAATTTTCGTCCATGGTGGTTATAACCACCTATTAAGTCAATGGGTGCCTAAAAAACTTCTCCAAAATCCATAGAAACCGAATTTACTCGTCCAATAATTGCCACTCATGCTTAAGCGCGGGCCTTTGGTGCTTAAGGGTGGCCTTCTTTATTTAATCGATGCTTAAGAGCCGGATTTGGCGCCGAGGCGCCAAAACTCTTTTGCACATTTTTCACCTTTTGGCTCCAAATTTGATCCTTTTTCACTCCTTTATGTATTTTTCACCCCTTTTACCTGTATCTGCAAGAAAACCACAAAAAAACCTTCCATTAAAGCGTAATATCTCAAAAATAGGTATAAAAATGTGTTTTAAAACACTATATATTTTAGGTGTATCAACATGCATCCCACTTCTCTTTGTCGGCAACCTCCCAACGACGAGTCAGCCACCGAACAACTCTCTCTTTGGTCAGATTCCTCTCGCATGGAGCTTAAGTTTGGCTTGACTCCCTCTCCCTTTCTTAGCTCCTTTCTTCCTAGATCAAAACTGTGGCTCTTCCCCTTGCAGCTGAAGTTTATGGTGGCGAAGCTTCTCTCCACCCTCTCGATCCTCCGGCGACTGAAACCTTCACCGACATCCAGTTCTTCTTGCAATTGTATGTGCCATTATCATTTTCATATGTTGTGATATTTATTTCAGATACTTGTATACCTCCCACCCTCAGTTGTCTACTTGCTTTTTCATTCGATGCATGTCTTGTTAGATACGTCGATGTGTGCTTTGAACACGAACAACTTGGAGTAAGCGTGAGGATACCTTCAAACACCGTGAAGGTTAAATTCTACAACACTCTTGTATTTTTAATTCTAGTGATCCCCTTAAATCTAGAAGATAGAGGAAATTTGGTTAAGTCTTATGATAGAGCATGCCCTACAAGTTAGTAGCCTTATTTGTTCACCCCTTTACAAATCCAAGAGCAAAACCTATCTGATTCTAGCTCCCAAACCCAGTGAAGTCGAGATTGCAATGATCTATTGAGTGTCTTGGTGACTTTGCCCTTTTGATGGAAGGGGCAAAAATCATCTCTCCCTAGAGAATGAGGAAGTTCATGTTGACCACATGTTGTGAGGATCTATTCTGAATCAACACTCAAGATTATAATATATATTCAAAACCACCCCAACCAATTCAAAATCTTTGGAATTCTTTTGTAAACCCTAAGAACACTATGACCATCAAATCCATTGTAAACCCTAAGAACACCATTCTTTTGTTAGGGAAGAAGTATACTAACATTGACTCCTTGAAGCCATCAGGAATCCCCCTGAAGTATGATAACACCCCAGGTTGATCAAATTAATGATGACAAACTTGGATTTGTTCACCACAATGACCATCTGGTCAACCCTAGACCCAATTGGTTAACCTTGATAAATTGGTGAATCCCAAGACCCATTTGGTTAACACTGGCCAATTGGTCAAGTCTACATTATCTTGGTCAACTTATGGTTTTATAGCTTGATTTCATTATTTTAATTAATTAATTAATTAATTTAAGAAAAATGAAATAAAAACCTATTAAGCCTAAATTTGAACCATGAGAAATTTCTCAAAACCCAACCTCATGGTAACTCAAGCCCATGCATGACATCCAAAACCAAATCCAACCCATGGCCTATTGCTATTGGATCACCTATGACTAGGGGTGTAAACGAACCGAACACGAACGAACAGAGTTTGTGTTCGTGTTCGATTCGTTTGAAATTTAGTTTGTTTGAAATAAACTCGTGTTTGAAATTGTTCGTGAAATCACTGTTCGTGTTCGTTTCTTAACGAACGAGTCGAACACGAGACGAGCTGTTCTCGAACGACGAGCCTGTTTGACATCCCTAATATTAATATATATCAATAATATATTATATTAATTATATAATTTATATTATATAAATATATAATATATATATATTAGTATATTATTAATAAAGTATATTAATATATTATTATTATTATTATTTATTATATATTATAATTTATAAATTTTAATTTTTTAAAATATCATAAATTTTTATAAGTAATTATTTTAAATTATTTTATATTTCGAACAATAACGATTCGAACACGAACGAACGCATCACTGTTCGTGTTTGGTTCGTTTAACTAATTGAACGAAAAAAATTGTTCATGTTCGTCTCGTTTATTTATCGAACGAATCGAAAACGAACTCATTGACGAACCGAACACGAACTGTTCGAGTACAACGAGCTTTTTTGACAGCCCTACCTATGACCCAATAAGTCCCATCATTACACACTAAACCCATGAAATACATTCAATCACCCAAATCCACTATTTTTGACTTTTCAAAAACCATCATGAAGGGGAGAATACATGGCTCCTTACATGGAATCCACCCCTCTTCCCTCAAGACCAGGTTGCACTGGTCAGACCAACTCATTTTGAGCCCCTTATCCACCTAATCATCTCTCCAATAGGGAAGGGGCCTTGCTCTAGCCATATTCTTCCCCATATTTGATGCTATGATGAGTGCACCATAGGGAAGTGAAGATGGGATATCCCCGGGTGAAATCTCATCTTTTGAACTCCATGAGCCACCACACACATTCTCCTATCAATTCCATGCTTGACCAGGGCCTCCAATGGCCATATAAGGCCATGAATGAGAGGTTTATCTAAGAGGAGAAGTTAGCATACAATCTTTAAACCCCATCTCATCCAAGAGAGAAAATCTCTCTCATCCAATAAGCAATAAAAACCCTACAACCACAACCCTTGAAATCCACCAGGTTGCCTTAATTTCAAACCTAAACACCAGAGCTAAATTTTAGTTTGACAAAAACCCACCCAAAACTCCAATTCAATTCTTCCAACAGCTTCCTCGAGCCTCACGAAGAAGAATCCAGTTGGAATTGGTCTCTCTTGCATGCTCTAACTCGTTTTAAGCTAAAACCGTGACACCACTTCATCTATGATATACCTCAGTCCAATTTCATTCCAAATTGAGCTAAGAAGAGGCTTCACAAAGATCATATGATCATTTCTGTCAAGCTCAATTGAGGCCTCACCTCTTGAGACCAGGTATGTGCCATAAACCATATGGAACATTGTGAAGGAAACCGCTACACCATTACTACATAACATATGAATGTATTCATCTTGCTTTGAAGAAGCTTTTAGAGCAAAAATCATGTAAATTTGTTGGAGGATCCTGTGAGATCTTGTGCCTCAAACTTGAACAAATCTGGATTAATCATCCCTTAGGGACAATGAAATGATGCCTTCCATTTTTGTGTATAAGAAATTGATGGCTCAGATTTAGACAGACAGTTGATTCGTCCATACGAAACTGACCCAACCGCAGACCACCTCAGCACCCACATGTAAATGTCCGTGAACCAGATGCCGTGGCGTGGAGCTTCTATGACTCCGAGGTATGAGCTGGTGTTGCATCGAATAAATAGGAAAATATGATTTTCTTTTTTAAATAAATTCATAAAATCCCTAAAAACTTCACAAATGCATATCTTTGCGAAGGAAAAAAAACAAAAATGAACCAAGAGTACCCTTAGATTTAGGAGAGAAAGGAGAAAATGACAAAAATGCAATTGAGAATTAATGAATTATCTTAATTAATTAATTAATTAATTACTCATGGAGTAATTTAATTATTTAAAATTAATTATAAATCCAAAAATGAAAAATTTTACAAGGATTAATCCTTCTATCCTTGGGAATATCCCCTGATTTTTACAAGCCTAGGAAAATCCCCAAAGATGAAATTCACCCATTTTCACAAAATTTTGTAATTATTTTTGAAAATAATTATAAAAAATAAAAAAAATATTTGAAATTAAAATTAGATTTATTTAGAAAATCCTTAAGTATTAATTTAATGACTAGAACCAATTTTATAACCTTTTTAAGGGTTTAAATTGACAATTTAGACCTTTAAGGTTGAATTTGTAAATTAAAAGAAATTAAAATTCAACCCAAAAATATAATTTGGACCCTATGAGTTAAATGTATTTGATTTAGACATGAACTTAAGTTAAGTTTTAAGCCCAACTAGATAAACTTAATTCAATCCTAAAATCTTAACCTAGGTAACCCTAAACCTTGATTAGGTCTAACCCTAATTAGACCTAATCTAAACCCTTAAACCTTACTTACATTAAGCTTAAACCAATTTAAATCTTGATTTGTTCTAACCTTAATTAGAGCTAATCTAAACCATTAAGCCTTACTTACCTTAGGCTTAGCCCACTTTAAATCTTGATTAGGTCTAACCCTAATTTTACCTAACCTAAACTCTTAAGCCTTACCTACATTAGGTTTAAAACAATATAAATATCAATTAGGTCTTACCCCAATTAAACATAATCTAAACACTTAAGCCTTACTTAAATTATGCTTAAACCACTTTAAATCTTGATTAGGTCTAATCCTAATTAGACCTAATATAAACCCTTAAGCCTTACTTACGTTAGGCTTAAACCAATTTAAACATTTATTAGGTCTAACCCTAATTAGACCTAATATAAACCCTTATGCCTTAATTACATTAGCCTTAAACCATTTTAAATATTGTTTAGGTCTAACACTAATTAAACCTAATCTAAGCCTTACTTACATCACGCTTAAACAAATTCAAACCTTAATTAAGTCTAAACCTAATTAGACTTAATTAAATCTTAAAATTTACTTACGTTAAGCAAAATTATACGTTAAAACTTAATTAAGTCTAACTCTAATTAGACTTAATTAAATCTCAAACTTTACTTGCATTAAGCTTAAGTTTACCTTAAACCTTAATTAAGTCTAACTTTAATTAGACTAGTTAAACTTTAAGCCTTACTTACATTTGGCTTAAACCTAATTAAACCCTAATTAAACTTAATTAAACTTTAAGCCTTACATTAAGCTGAAGACAACTTAAACCTTAACTAGACTTAATTAAATTTTAAGCCTTACTTACATTAGGCTGAAATCAACTTAAACCCTAATTAAGTCTAACCCTAATTAGACTTAATTAAACTTTAAGCCTTACTTACATAGGCTGAAATAAACTTAAACCATAATTAAGTTTAACCTTAATTAGATTTAATTAAACTTAAAGCCATACTTGCATTTGGCTCAAATTAACTTAAAACCATATTAAGTCTAACCCTAACTTGACTTAATTAAAGTTTAAGCCTTGCTTACATTAGCCTTAAATCAACTTAAACCATAATTAAGTCAAACCCTAATTAGAATTAATTAAACTTTAAGCCTTAACTTAAACTTAAATCAACTTAAACACTAATTAAGTCTATTAGACTTAATTCACTTTAAGCCTTACTTTCATTTGGCTTAAATCAACCTAAACTTTAATAAAGTCTAAGCCCAATTAGAATTAATCAAATCTTAAACTTTACTTACATTAAACTTTAGTTTACCTTAAACCTTAATTAAGTCTAACTTTAATTTGATTTAATTAGACCTTAAGCATTACCTACTTTAAGCTTAAATATACCCTAAACTCTAATTAAGTCTAACTTTAATTAGACTTAATTAAATCTTAAGCTTTACTTACATTAAGCTTAAGTTTACCTTAAACTGTAATTAAGCCAAATTCTAATTAGACATAATTAAATCTTAATTACATAAATTAAGCTTAAGTTTACCTTAAACTCTAATTAAGTCTAACCATAATTAATCTTAATTAAACCCTAAGCTTTATTTACATTAAGCTTAAGTTTACCTTAATCCTTAATTTAAGTCTAATCGTAATCAGACTTAATTTGACCTTAAGCTTTACTTACATTAAGCTTAAGAGTGCCTTAAACTTTAATTAAGGCTAACCCTAATTAGACTTAATTAAATCTTAATCTTTACTTATATTACGCTTAAGTATACTTTAAACCTTAATTAAGTCAAATATATATCAGACTTAATTAACCAAAACTCTTAGGATCAATCATAGTTGGACCTAACTAAAGCCCTTGGGTTCAACCTAAATTGAACTTAAGTCGCACTAAAACCATTAGGTTTTACTTAAATTGAACCTAAATGAACTTATACCTCAGGTTCTACCTAAATTGAACTTAAGTGACCTTATACTTTAGGTTCTACCTAAATTGATCCTAATTGACCTTAAACCTAAATTGAACCTAAATGGCACTATACTACTTAAATTGAACCTAAATCACTCTATACGTTAGGTTCTATCTAAATTGAACCTATGTAGCCCAAGCCTTGGGTTCTATCTAAATTGAATCTACGTGTCTCTAAACAAGATCTCTTTTAGGTTCTAACCACGTTGAACCCAAAACTTAAGTTTAAACTACGTTAGACTTAACCAAATCTCTTTTAAGTTTTACCCACATTGAACCAAATACTTAAGTTTAAACTACATTAGATTTAACCAAATCTCTTTTAGGTTTTACCCACATTGAACAAAAAATTTAACTCTAATGTATATTAGACTTAACAAAATCCAATCTGCATTAGACATAAACCCCAAGGTTAATCTACATCAGATTCAACCATTTTCTTTTAGTTTAATCTTAAAAATGAATTCAAACTTGATGATTCGATTCACATCTAAATTTGAATTATAAATCTGCCAACATAAAATTTAAAAAAAATATATTGTAAAAAAATAAAAATTACCTAAAATCTACTCTAAAAGACATTAAAACTTAAACTTGAACTCAAAAATGCAACTAGGTTTAAGAAGATATTTTGGGGGAGGTAACCCATGTTTGTTATTAAAATATCTTTCAGTCATTTGTGATTAATCAAACCACAAAATTAATGATCCGACATGACAGAACCATGGGATCCTGTCATCCAAAATAAAAATAAATAAGAAAATAACAAATTTAATTGGCTACTAAATTGTAAACAACCTAAATTTTTCTAACCCCTAAAATCTGAATAAGACATTAAAACTTAAATTGAATCTTAATGAGCAAAGTTCATCGAATGCAACTTGAATCCCAGTGTTCAAATCTACAAAGATCTCTTGGACGACATAATCTATGGTTGCTGACAAGAATCTTTCAGCCCTAGTTTAATTTCCTTTCGGACTAAGTAGATCTGAATAATCTGACTACTTTGGGACGATGGAGCCTTAAACATCTTGATTGGGTTGTATAAAAATTATTCAACAAACTAAATTAACAAATTAAAACATAACTTCATGCTAATTTTGTTTGGTAGGTTTGTTGAAGACACAAGGCAAGTCAAGTTTTAAATTTACTTTGCATGTTATTAGGGTGTGTTAACTCTGTTTTACAAGGACAATATTTTGAATATGGAACAGTGAATCTTAAAATGACACAATAAAAAGACATCAATAAAACAAAATAACAACAATAAAATACAACAATAATAACAAAATAAAACTAATAGAAACAAGATAAAATGATGAAATAAAACTTTTAGGGTAGTATCAAATTCATAGAAATATTTTACCCTTAGAATTAAACATTGATGTTTCTTTCCTTGACCTTGACACTTAAATTTTTTTTTAGAACAAATGTTAACCTTAATTGAGAGTTTTCTTAAGTAGTCTTGAACTGCTCAAAATATAAATAACTATAGAAGCTTGCTCTTATAGGAGATTGAGAAACCCAGATTATGTATTACACCTAACTCTCTGGTTATTAGACTTTCATGCGGTTTTCTTTGTATGAGAATCTCTGGAATTAGAAATTTCAAAATTCTCTACAATAGTTACCACAATGAAATCCTCACAACATTTGTATTTTTTCTTTGCCCTTTTCCTTCTTCTCTAAGTTTATTAATATCTTATGGTCGTTTGTATCATCTGAGAGAATAAGTTATTTGGAGAATAGGGCAATAAAATAGATAAACAAAGTGGGGGCTTCTTATTAACAATGACACTTACCAACCAATGACATGACGACAATCACGAAGAATTGATGGCGGCGTTAGCGGCAGTCTGATAATGACAATTCATTCCTTCATTACCTAGGTTATGAAATCTATACATGGAAGAGTCTTCATTTCAAAAAGATTCTTCCTATGAGGGGTTTTCATATTTTAGCCAACCAATCAAAGGTGAACCCCTTATCACTTTATATGGATAAAGCAGATGGGTATTCCTCTGCATCTCCTAGCTAGTGCCACTCGTCAAGCTCCCTGACCACTACTTACTCTAATGGTATACTTAGTGATTTATGATATAAATATTGTAATTTTAAAAATATTTTTATAATTTCAAGAACTTATTTTTCCATGATTCATCACTACTCACCAGATATAAATGCAAGTGCATGTATCATTCAAGTAATATAGGGTTTTCTTTAAACCTAGAGTATCAATCACACAGAGAAACGAGGTAAGAAAATCATTAGGCTAAGTTCTAGTCTACTACTATCAGGACTTAGTTTGGAATGTCAATTAAGGATGTTTTTCTAACAACTGCCCATAAATACAAACCTAAATCTAAAAATAAACTTAATTAGATAAATTGGTTTGGTAAATTTTGAGATGTAAGAAGTACCTTTCTCTTTTGATGTCCTAGAAAATGTGTAGGAATCAGATGCATAGAATCTAATGTAGAAAGTGACAGTAGGAGCAAAAATCTAAGTTGCCCTCTTCTGAGTGTATAACATAACTTAGATAACCTAGGGAAAATTCCTTAAAATAACTAGATTGTCACAACAAAACTTCTAGTCTGTTGCTATAGAGCTTCTTCGCCTAATAGCCCTCTAATTGGCTAAATCTTAGATTGAAGGTACGAAGCCCTAGATCAAACTGGTAAGAATCTAGCCTGTTGATACAAAAAAAATAATATATTGTTTTAAGTACCCTTTTTTATGTCTACTTTTGGTGATATCACACTTTAAAGAAAGGTATTTTTGTGTTTTTTTGGTATACCATTTTTAGGCATTTGGAGCAAAAATGTCAAAAGGAGCAAAATTTGGAGCAGAAACTACCAATTTTGAGGTTTGGCGCATGATGCGCCAGATGTGACCTTTTCAAATTAAGGCGATTTGAGACAAATTTTCTGCAAATTTTCAAAGATACACTTGTTCTAAACACCCCATGGAGTGATTTAATGCATCTCGATACTTTAGAAGGTTCTAATTTGAAGGGATTTGACTCTTGGATCAAAGGGGCACATCTTTTAAATTTAAAGGTTTGACTTTTGAATTTTTGAGGGAAATTGAAATTCTCTTCAGAGGAGGCAGCCAAAAATAAAATCAAGTTGGAGAAGAACTTCAAAGGGGGGGAGCAAAAAAAGATAGGTAACGTAAGAACCAAGAGGGAGAGATAGAGAGAGAAAGTTAAGGGCTTGGAAATTATCTTCTAGGGTTTTAGGAGGGAAGGCGAGAGATTTCTTCTTCATTACACTTCTAAGAGACAATTGAGAGTTTTTATAAAGATAGAAAGGCTTGGAAAGAACTTCTAGGGATTTTCTTGGGAAGGATTGTGAGATAAGTTGTATTTTTCATTTCTTTTGTTTGTAAACTTGATTTTATATATGAAGTCTGTATTTTATCGTATCCTTCTCAAGAATTCTGACATCTTTATCCTTCTCTCTACTTTGAAGAAATGGTTTTGTGAAGAATTGATTTTGTTCTCTGTGGTTTTAAATGTAGATAATTTGTGATGATTTGAACTCTGATCTTCATTTACTTTTTGATCTGACCAATTGAATTGTTAACATGTTTTGAGAAATATATGTTCTAAAAGGGGGATATGATTTCTACAACAAAGGGAGAATCACATTTGATTTCATGGGAGAGTATGTCATCCATGGGATTGGGTACAAATAAATAGGGAATTATACTTTGTTGGATGTAGAATTGGAAGATTTTAAGTTGACAAATTAGAATGTCCAATTTGGTTCACTTGATTGGAAACTAGTGCGAGCATGTTAGCCCTCAGGTGAGGGAGTATTGGGAGCTCTGGAATGACAACCGGTATCCTCCCAGATTAACCACAGAATTAATGACCAAACTCTGGATTAGTAAATGTTCTTTAAAGCACTCAGAAGAGGGTAGAGGATAGAATTGCTTCTATTTGACACAAAACAGTTTTAAAATATATTTTTCAAATGATTTCAATTTCTTCACAAGTCATATTTTTATTGTAAATGGGAAGCATGTTTTCTCATACTTGTACTTTTCGTCAACCAAAACCTTTATTTTATTTCAACAATTTTACTTTTGAAAGTTTAGCATCTAGTTTAACTTAACTATTGTAGTTGTACATCTGCATATTTAGTAGCATATCACTTGAGTAGTTTAACTTCAAACTTTGTAATTTACTTTATTTTTATTTTTATTTTTATTTAAGAATAGAATCCTAATAGCTAGCTTATGTATATTTCCAGCTTCCATGTGGGATCATATCTAGGACTCCATTAGAGCCATGTATTACTTGAATGATACGTATACTTATGTTATATGGAGAAGGAAATTGGGAGTTTAAAAGATGTTTTAAAGTTAAATTATTTTCATTAAAGTTTAATTATTGTTTGGGTTACATTGCATATTTATTATTAATTTAATCTGAAGTTTCCACACATCACCTATCACCCTAGAAACACCAATTTACACCCATCAATGAATATCTACCTAAAATTGCATTGAATTTTAGGATTACTTTTCTTTCACCCATAAGTTTAATGTGGTTCCTTCTAGTTGTTAAAGCCATAACCCTCCTGGGTCATTATGGTTTACAACAAGTTTTAACATACCAATTGGACAGATTGAACATGCAAATGAGACATGAAGTAAAAACAATTACTTTGGTATGAAAAACAAATTCTAACATGCATCCTAAAATCCTAAATATTCATCTAATTCATTGCAAAAAAAAGTACAAGAATTCTATTTTACAAACCAAGTGTCAAACACAATAGAAAGCTTCATTAAATCAAAGAAAATCAACAAGATAAGTGTTTACGATAAGTACTAGATAATGAAGAGCATGATAATTAGCTTTTTCCCTCTGACAGAAAGATGAAAATCCCTCCAAAAAAGTCTACTTCTGATCCATGCAATACTAATACAATCTCTTACAAATATCTCTCAAAATCCCCTCTCCAATCTCTCCAGAAAAGGTAAAAAATTACATTTCCTACTCTTACTTACTACCTCTCCATATTCCTGGAGAATTTCGGGACTTAGATATGCCAAAAGTCCCCTCTTTTGGCTAAGAGAGAGAGAGATGGGGGGGGAGAGAGTCACTCAAAGAGAGAAACCCTTAAAGTAACCGTCGAAATCCTTAAGAGGTACTTCAGTTACCCCTTCAAAATTTATCCAAATACATTG
Source organism: Phalaenopsis aphrodite (assembly GCA_003013225.1). Taxonomy (NCBI): domain Eukaryota; kingdom Viridiplantae; phylum Streptophyta; class Magnoliopsida; order Asparagales; family Orchidaceae; genus Phalaenopsis; species Phalaenopsis aphrodite. Next base: position 79,442 of record NEWO01000665.1, on the reverse strand, counting down.
TTTTTAAAAAAAAAAAAACTGATTATGGCACCTTGGAACCCAACCGTAGAGCCTGGGTGCCAACCTTCTAGAAGCTTGAACTAATTGCTAGTGCATAGGCACCAGATTCTGATGTCATGACACCTTAGGCACCATAAGCTGGGGCTTAGGCACCAGTTCACTTTGTGCTCCTTTCCTTCATTTGACCTTGTTTTGCTCTGTTATTGCTCCTTTTTCTTCCAAAACTCCATGTCTTGTACCAAAAACCAAAACACGTAAAATACATTCTATTAAAGTGTAATATCATTAAAAATGTGCTTAAAAATATATATAAAAATAGCCGGTTTTCATTTCATCAGTTTCTTCACATTGTCATTATTGTTGAGGAGTCACCAGCTTATTTTCCATTATGTTGCCCTTTTCTCCAAATAATTCTCTTTATGAGATTATGCAGATTAAATAATATATGAGAAATTGGAGAACTACGACAAGAAATAATTGGAACAAACAAAAGATGTGTAAGGGAAGCCTTCATAAGGTGAATTTTTGCATTGATAGCTCTAAAACATAAATCCAAAGTGAGATCACCTTGACATGCTTTCAGGAAATAACTACGATAGAAACCATTTGAAAGCAAACTACAAGAAAATTTAGGTTGATGTACCTGTTCTACGGTTTGCATCCTCCAATAAGGATAAGTCTCTATAATTTATTCTCACAAAGTTTAGGTGTCGTTGTTAAGGATAGGAATGTTGAAGTCCTATCTTAAGGATAATAAATACTTAAGGATTCTGAATTATCCTAATGTTTTGGTTTTGTCGTTGATTTTTTAGTTGAGGTTAATCCTTTTGCTCTAAGTTTTAAATGATCATCCCTGTAAAATAGAGTTAGCACCCAAATAACATGCAAAGTAAATCTAGGGTGATATCCGCCTTTTGTCTTTAGCAGCCTTGCAAAACAAAGTCAGTAGAAAATTATGTTTTTATTTTTTAATTTAGTTTGTTTTTTAATTCTTAATTTTTAGACAACCCAATCATGATCTCCAGGGCTCTATCGTCCTTGGGTAGTTGGGTACCCTGGTCTACTTAGTCTAAGAGGTAGTCAAATCTACTATGACTGGAAGATTCTTTTCAACAACCACAGATTATGTCATTCAAGAGATCTTTACAGATTTGGGTATCTAGGATTCAAGTTGCATTTGACAATCTTTGTTCATTAAGGTTTCAATTAAGTTCTTTATTTTTTGTTTTTAGGGTTGAAAATTTTAGGTTGCTTAAGACTTATTAGCTATTTTTTTTTCATTATATTTTTATTTTATTTAATGACTTTATGAAGATTCCATGGTTCACTTGTCTGTAGGTCATTGTGGTTTGAGGCTTGATTAGTCATAAGTGACTGGAAGGTATTTTGTTAGCAATCATTGGTTGACTCCTCCGAAATACCTTCTCAAACCAAGTTACATTATTTTTTGTTCAAGTTCACATTTTATGACTTTAGGGTGAATTTTGTGTAATTTCATTTAGGTTGGTTTGGTACTTTAGACCAAATTGTCCCTGATTGAGGCTAAGCATGCTTTTTCTTCTCATATGAAATGTAAAACTCTGCTTAAACTTCAGTCACCAAGATCTAGTTTAATTTTAGATTTGTTCATGTTAGGTTGAACTGGTTTAAGATGAGACTCTAGGTAATCTGAGTTAACCTGAGTTAGGCTGATTATCCCTCGGATTATCTTCAAACTTGTTTAAAGTTGACCAAAGATTAATAAGATTAGACTAGATTGACTTAGATTGATTGGTGCCAAACTATTCTTATTTCATTTAGATTGACATAAGTTAATTCAAGTTAAACCAATTCAAATTTACTTGAAAGTGGATCAGATCGATCTGGACTAATCTTAAAGTTCCTAGATTGAATTAAGTTTAAGGTAAGTTAAACTTTAGTGAAGTCCAAATTAATTTATAATTGAATTGACTGTTTAAGTTTAAGTTAGGTTAAACATAAATCATGGCTTAATTAAATGAGGGTTAAGACTTACATTAAGCTTGAAGTTGAGTCACAAGTCAAGTTAATCAGATGTTATTCTGATTATTGTAAAGAAAAGTTATTTTTGGGTTAACCTGAGTTAGCTCAAGTTGTCACAACAAATTGAGTTGATTTTGGATTTGCTCGGGTTAGGTCGGGCTGACCTAGAGATTGGGTTGAATTGGGTTCATCCAAGTTGGATCGGGTTATCCAAATGGTTCATTTGACTTGGGTTAACCAAAGTTAGGTTGAGTTGACTCAGTGGTTCAGTTGAATTTGGTTAACTCGAGTTAGGCTGGGTTAACTTGGCGGTTCAATTGAAGGGTAAAACCAAGTTAGGTCTGGGTGACCCGGTGGTTTAGTAGATTAGGGTTAACATGGTTTTGGTTGGGTTGAACCCAATTTGAGTTAATCTTTTATATTTTTTCCAGATGAGACTAGGTTTGGGAAAGTTCCAGTTGAACCAGTTCTATGTTAGACCTAGGTTAGGTCTTGGTTAAATCTAAATAGATTCGGTTTGAACTAAGTCTAAGTTAGGTTAGACTTAAGTTATGTTAGACTTAAGCTAGGTCTAGGTTGGGCTAGACTTAACAAGAGGTTAAACTTGAACTAAGTCTAAATTAGGTTAGACTTATGTTGGTCTAGTTTAGGTTAAACCTAAGAATATGTGCAACTTGAACTAAGGCTAAGTTAGGTTAAACTTAAGTTAGGTCTAGGTTGGGTTAGACTGAAGGTTAGGTTCAATTTAGGTTTAGATCTAATGTGGTTTAAACCTAAGTTTGAAGTTAGGTCTAATTTTGAATGAACCTGGGATTCAAGCTTTAGGTTTAATGTTGGTTAAACCTAAAGTTGAGATTTGATCCAATTTCGGTTGGACCTTAAAGTGTAGGTTTAGGTCTAATATTAGTTAGACCTAATGTTCAGGTTATGTTCAGTTTGGGTTGTACCTAGGGTTAGGTCTAAGATGAATTAAACCTAAAGGGTTGTTACGTTCAATTTAGGTTAGAACTAAAATTCATGGTTAAGGTCTATTGTTGGTTGGACCTAAGAGATGAGGTTGAGTCCAATTTAGGTTGGAACTAAGATTTAGGGTTTAGGTTTAATGTTAGTTAGACCTATAAGAAGAGGTCAGGTCGAGTTTGAGTTGCACTTAAGATTTAGGGTTTAGGTCTAATGTTGTTTAGATTTAAGAGATGAAGTATGATCCAATTTGGGTTGGACCTAAGATTTAGGGTTTTGGTCTAATGTTGGTGAGACCTAGTGTTAGGTTTAATTTGAACTAAGTCTAGTTTGTGTTAGATCTAATAAGGTTCAAAATTTTGCTAAGTCTAAGGTGGGTTAGACTTCTTGATAAAGTTAAGTTTAATTTAGGTTAGACCCAGAGGGTTCAAGGTCAGGCATGAGATAAGCCAAATCTGAATAGGACTCGGACTTAACCTAAACTGGATTGGATTCAACTGTGGGTTCACAAAGGTCTAAACTTAATCAGACCCAAACTAAGCTCATACTCAAATTGGGCTAACCCTAAGTCATTAGGGGTATGTCATGGTTAAGAGGCTAACCATGTTGTTAAGCCCTTAAGACTCTACTAGATTAAGCTCCTAAGCTTGGATTAATGATTTGAATTAAGTTTGAGAAATAATTTAGACTAATGTAATTTTTTTATTTTTACAAATTTATCCTTAGTCTCTGAATTTTTATTTTAGGGTTTTAAAGATGGGAAATATCATTTTAAGGTTTAATTTTATTGTCTTAATTTTTCATGTTAATTTTCATCTTTAAAATTTAATTTTCTAATTTTTCATAATTATATTTTATAATATTTAAAAATTTGACAATAAATTGATTATTTCAATTTTAGGGAGATCTCGTGACCTTGGAAACATCAGGAAATATTCCAAAGGATAGAGGGAAAGGTCTCTGAAACTTTCATAATTTTTGGATTTATATTTATTATTAATAATTAAAATATTCTTAGGAGTATTTAATTAATTTAAAACTAAATATAATTTATTTATTATAATTTTATATTTATTATTTTTCCCTCCATTCATTGAGTTCAGAGGTATTTTTATTTTTTTTTTGTGATTTCTCTACATGATGTTTTGAATTTTTAAAATTCTTAGTTATTTTTTAAATTTAATTAAATAGGAAAATATGATTTTCCCACTTATCTTGCTCAACACCACATTAACCTCGGCGATGTCAAAAGGCTACGCGGTCTGCTCAGATTCTTTATGTTTTCACGTCGATGTCGCGCTGTCTCACGACCTGATGCTCCTCCCCTCCACTGTTTGGTGGTTTGACTCGATCTACGTTATCAGTTTCCAATACATGAAAATGGTCAACATCGGTTTATCATCCCTACGAGATAGAGAACCGAGAACTGTTTATGATCTAGCCTTAAGATCTCTCTCATTTATCAACATAATCACTTAGGGTTTGTTTATATGGCTTCATCTAAGCTAGAGAAACCTATCTATATGGTTTAATGAGCATGACATGTTCATTTTTTTCAAAAAAAACCAAACCTGAGACTAGTTTTAGGGATTTTGATCCTTTCCTTGTCCCAAAAGTTGTGGCCTCAATTGGGCTTGACAGAGAGTTTCAACTTGATGCCATGAACCTTCTCCTTGTTGTAATATGAACTTAAATTGGACCTAGCTATAAGCTAGACCAAAAGGTTGCTCGAGTTGGTGTTGGGTAGAGTTGGAGAGCCCAAAAAACCTCAATTTTGATTGAGGAAGAGTCGTGGAGGTTCTATAAAGCTTTTGGAAGGTTTAAATTTAAATTTTGGAAGAGTTCATAACAAAGACTAAAATTGTTCTAGATTAGGGTTGAAAAATTAGGGGTTTCTAGTGGAATTGGTGGCCTGAGGACATGGGTGATTAAATGCTTTGGTCAAGGAGATGGTTTTTTTGGTTGAAAGGAAGAGGTATGAGAGGCTAGATATGGAGCTTGGTCATGCTCAAAGGCTTTCAGTTTTCCTCTTTAAGTAGCTATGAGAGCCCATGGAGGAGCTCTGAGGTGATTGAAAATGCTTGGACAGCTAGTCAAAGAGGTTCAGAAGAACTCCATAGGATTTTTGTGCACTGGGGTGGAATCCTTCAATCTTTTATTATAGCTTGACATTTTTAAATATGGTGGTGCTTGGAGATGGGGGAAGCATGGAGAGGGCTCTAAGCTGATTGAAAACTCCTTAGGTGGATAGCTCAGGTCATGGATGATTGGGTTTGACGCACCAAAGGTTGGTCCAATGTGGCTTGGGCTAGATGGCAAGTAGTGTGACATGTCTCCCCTCCCTCAAGTTGAGCTATGATGAATAGTGATAAGTCAATATTTAAGGGTGAGGTTGGGCTAAGTTGGCTTGATGAGTCACCCTTGTCATGCTAGATGGCTATTGGGTCAAAAGTAACCTAATAAGAATGAGTCATGGGCCATGGGTTGGGTTTCACCTTGAGGTTAGAATTAGGCTAATTGGGTTGGTTTTATTCGTAGCCTAAATCCTAAGGAGACAAAAAACCTTCTAATTAATCAATTAATTAAAAGAATTATGGGTGTTGACCCCATGACAATTGGGCTAACCTTATGGCAATTGGGGTCTCGACATGGTATTTTTCATGATCATGCCGTGAGAGGTCCAATTGGAGAGCGAGATGATCATTTAGTCAAAATTGGGCTAAATTAGGGTTAGGATGATGTTCGACCATAGTTACGTAGTAATTTTAGTTCAGATATATGGACAAAAGCTTGACCAAATTTAAATTTTTAGCGGCTTGTGTGTAAAATTAAATATTATGTTAAGTTGATAATTTGGTTCACATACTAGGAGTACTACGCAAGTATATGTATCATTTCAAGTAATATAGGGCTCTAATTGAGTCCTAAGTTTCAATCCCACAGCGACAGACAAAAATCTTAAAGGAATATTGTAGTAAAATCTTATTTAAACTGAAGTTAACTTATATAGGAAATGATACAAAGTTTTTTGTGTTTTAGCCAATCCTACAGAACTAAAAGGAATGCTAAGTATGCTAAGAAAATGCAGAAATGTAAATGCAAGATAATTTAAAAAGGCTAAGATGTAAAGTTACAACTCAAGCAATTCTAAACTAACAATGTATAGAAGAGTTCAAATTATGTAAAACATCCTTCTCCTTCCAATGAGTTTATAATCAGTCTTGGAAAAAAATAATTTTAAATATAATTACTGTATTGTGTCAAATAGGAGCATACCTATTTCTTATCCTCTCTTGAGTGCATAAAGAACATTGGCTAATTAATCCCAACTTTTTATGTAGATGTAAAATTTGATGTATGCAATTATATACTTTAACTTCTTTAATAACTTTTCTTAATTTGCAACAAGTCAGAAACTTGATCCAAAGCAAAAGCTAGGTAAGTTTTCCACTATGAAACAAGTAAGAATACAATTTTAATTTTAATATGGGATACTACGGAAGTATACATATCGTTATCAAGTAATATAAGACTTTTTTATTAAGCCCCGAATATTGAACCCACGGGGATAATGGCTATATGCTTTTAAGGAATTTATAAATTTTAGATGACAAAAATCTACTTAGAAAAGTTTTCTTACTTAAACTTAATATGCTAAAATATGAATGCAAATTCAAATTTTTTTGTAATTTTTTGGTTTATGAAAATACAGTAAGCAACTAATTAACTTAACTAAATACTTGCAAGATGAAGACGATATAAATAAAATATCTTTCTCCTTATTATGAATTAGTAATAAGTAGAGAAATTTTGTTGTGGAAGTATTCTAAATGTGTTGTGGTAAATAGGAGCAATTATATTCTTTACCTTTACTAGAGATGTTATAAAGAACATTTGTTAATATATAATTTGAATAGTCTTGAAGACCAGCTAGGCAGAGAAGATACTAGCTCTCACTCTAGAGTTCCCTCTTCTCCCTCCACTTGGGGGCTAACATCTCGTATTAAAACTTATAACTATCAATCAAATTGGGGGATTTAGTCTATCACTCTAAATTCCTCTAATTCTACACCCTTGAAAAGTTTATTTCCTTATTTATTTGTACTTAACCCCATGAACTACATTCTCATCCATGAAATCAAAATGTGATTCTAACCATTTGTTGACTAAGATAATACCATCTTAAATTTTACATGTTCTCACAACAGATATTAACATCTTAATTGGCCAAATCAAGAAGTAAATGAAGTGTAAGGTTTCAAATCATCATAACTTCTTCCAAAATTGAAGCCTAATACTTCACATAACTTCTTTTCAACACTTAATCACTTATCATTTTAAGGAAAAAATATAAAGAAAACTACTCAGAATTATTGGAGAAAACATAGCCACACATGAGTTTATAAGTAGAAATCATGCACACAAACAAGAAATCTAAATTAAAATCAAGTGTCACAAAGATAAAAACTTATCTCAAATCCTCTCCACCAAATGCCTTTAAGTTCCTTTGAATTCTCTTTCTTCATTCAAAATACAAACTAACACTCAAAATAAAAAGAAAAGTAGCCGGCGACAACGGCGGCGACTTAGATGGTTGATGACTGTAAATTTGATGGGTGGCTGGCCTCTAGTAGCTGGCCTCTAGCGGCTGGCTTTGATGATCTATGTCTTCTTTAATAAAAATCCAAAAGGTGTCTTGGTGTCCCTTCAATATGTGTCTCCATTCAATGAATCTTCTAGAATTTGCCTCCTCAAAACCCAATTGAATGATTTTTTGTGTCCATGGGCAATTTCCCACATTTTTACCAAGGGTTGCTTCAAACACCTCTTCAAAAATCCATTCAAATTAAATAATTCATCTCATAACTACTTCTGGCTCTTAAGCGCAGGTATGTGACGCTTAGGCATGAAACCTCTGGCGTTTATGCATCAATTCTGGGCACTTAGGCACCCAAGTTCATTTTTGCACCTTTCTTCATGTTTGCTCCAAATTTGACCCTTTTTCACTCCTTTTAGCATTATTCATCCATTTGATTGTAACTAAAATAAAAAACACACAGATATCTTTCATTAAAGTGCAATATCTCAAAAATAAGTACAAAAATGTGTGTAAAAAAAATATATATTTTAGGTGTATCTCTAATCCAAAGTTTAGTCCCTAAGCCCGTAATTGAGCTGGGAAGATACTAGCTCTCACTTTGGAGTTCCCACTTACCCCTCACCTGAAGGCTAACAATATTGCTTTAATTTTTAAACATCTGCATCAATTTAGGGATTTTAGTCAGTCATTCTAAAATCTCCAATTCTATGCCCATCAAAACTTATTTCCCAATTTATTTGAACTTAACCTTATAGACTACATTCTCATCCATGAGACTAAATGTGATTCTTATTTTGTTGTAGAAGCATAGCCTTTATTGGGCCACGATGTTTCACAATAAATTTTAACAAATCAATTGGTTGGATCAATAAGTAAATTAAGCAAAGAGTTTGAATCATCATAATTTATGGAATTAAAAGCATCTCTACTAAATCTCATTCCTACACATAATTATTCCTCATTGCAGGGTGAAAAACAAAGAAAACTACTTAGATCTCATGGGGAAGAAACAACACATGGATTTATAGATAAATATAAGTTTACATAACAAGACTAAATAAAATAAACGAAGTACACAACTTATCTTAAACTCCTTCCCAATCAATCTTTCTAGTTCCTTTTAATCACTCATTCTGCTTATAATTCCACGTTAATCATCCTTAGAACTAAAGTAAAGAAGATATCTTTCACTTCTTCTCTTCTCCTTCAAATCTAAGCAAGCCTCCAAGTCTTTCTCCTCTCCAAGTAGACACTCCTTCTCTAAAAAATAACTCTCCTTTCTCTCTAGAAGAACCCTCATTTGAATCTCTATCAGTTTCTTTAAATAGAGCTCTCAGTATTCCTAAGTGTTTCTTCAAACACCCCTTCAAAATTTATCCACATTCATTGAATTTTCTAGATAACCGCCTTTAACGCCTAGGCACCAAATCCTAGAGCCTAGGCACTGAGGCACCTGTCGACACAATTTTAGGGGGTCATCCTGTGGAAACTATCTGTCGCTGAAATGGAAATCTTATCGCTCGCTTTGGAGGGACATTTAATTTATATATACATTTAAGTTTACAAAACTATGAAATCAAACTGATCTCATATTTTTCAAAGTTTAAATTAAAGAGCACTACACCTCAAGCTATGTATCTATCCTGAAAGATGAACACAAGACTTGAGGGTGAAGCTCAATCAAACTAACTAAGAAAAATATGACATCTATTTAGCTTGCGAAACCATTTTTATTATAATTCGACATGTTCTCCTATTTAATATGAAAAATTAAATAGGGTTTATATTAAGATGAGTTCGAAAAAGCTTCCTATAAAGGCAAGCCTCTATAGTTAATTACATCTTAGATAACCGAAGTCACCTAAGAAAACTCTCGATAAAAAATAAGGGATATTATCTTCAAGAATTTCAAAGAATAGGACTTTTCAACGAGATCGGATAAAGAGGAGTGAAAGGGGAATGATTTAAATTTGGAACATTTTATTTTGGAATCCAAAGGAAGAATAACTAGTGGATGTCATAGATCCTGAGGAGAACCTCAGTGATTTTCTAAGCTATCCTACTGTTTGGCTTCAGTTTTGGAGAATAGAATTATTGAATGTTTCATCCTAGCAATTTTATTATTTAGGGCTTACACTCGTGTGAAACAATCACACAAATAACCTGGAAGATGTGAGGGTTTATGTTATGACGAACGACAACCTCAGAATCCTAAGACGAGTTAGAGCTTATATTGTATAGAACTACCATACAAAGGCCTAAAGATAAGTTGAAGATTTATGTCACATTAGGCAAACAACCTCAAAATCCTGTGGATTGTTATTTAATTATACGGAATGGTTTAGCTGGCGTAGACATGTTCTGTTGTTGAAGATGGTCGTACTGCCCACAATGCTAGCTCCAAGCTCTTTATCATAGCGAGTTTAAACTTTCTAATGTGTCAAGTCATGATGTCAAATCAAATGTTCCCTAAGGTTATGGTTATTTTAAATATTATGAGGATATTAAAGTTGATTAGAGCAACACCGATTAGGATCCTACCGTTCCCTCTTCTCGACACCACTATTTTCTTTCAGATTCACTTAGTCCAAATGAATTTACTAAACTCAACTTAATGAGTTCCATACTTTCATTTAGACCGTGAGAAATCTCGTTAACAACCATAGGTTACCTCATCCGAGAGATTCCCAATCAACCGATAAAGACTTTTTAATTTAGTTGTAATTTTTGTTTTATTTTTTATGTGACTAAATTTTGAGCTGTCTCATATTTTGAATTTTGTGGTGGTGAATTTTATCTTGTTCTATTTTAGTTTTGGTTTTAGTTTGATGGCTATCCTAAAAGTTTTGGTTTTGACATGCAGGGTGACATCGTTGTGTAACATGCAAGTTCACGAGTATGAAAAGTATAACAAAGAAAGTGGAGGAAAAGAATGTGTTGTAAACTATAAAAGTGTATGTATATATATATATATATATATATATATATATATATATATATATATATATATATATATATATATATATACATATATATAATTTTGCAGAAATTAAAATATGCTGGTAGTAAAAACATAAAGTACAGGTCTGAGGTATGTCTACCAGATCTTATATCATATCTTAGTGAGTCTTATTTATTTAAGTATATAGATGGTTTCTTAGGCAAGGCATAAAGAGTTTTAATCATCCTTCAAGGTATCCAAAGGAGTATGACAATGATCCTGGGACTGGGCACCCAAGCATCTCACAATCCCTTGGAAAGTCCCGAGTTCATTCAAACTCATTATATTGCTTAATAACTCGTCCTTATCATACCCTTATGCTCAATGAACTGATGTCCTAGCCAACCTTAAGGATGGGGTAATTATCATTTGATGTTTTATTTATAAATTATATAAGTAAAGACTCTTAGGGGCAATTTGGTCTAATTAAGGAACTTAGCACTTTGATTTTAAAGATGGGTTTATAGTGTTCTAAAAGGTTCTATATTAGTTATAGATTATTTTCTAAACCTCATTAAACAAATTTTTGATTAAGCCTGGCTCTCTACTAAGTCCTCAGAACTTAATGGGTAGATTTGGAGTTTTAAGAAGAAGGCTTTTTTTTTTAAATGTTTATGTTCTTAATCATTATCATGAATCATACACCATCAATTGGGATTTAAAATCAGTGAGTTATGATCTTCCCAAAATCAAACCCATCACCGCAATATATTTTCTATCTAAATATTCTTTCAAATTTAATTAATTTTAAGAAATTACAAATTTATCCTTTACAAGACAAAAAAGAGATTGGTTGCTACCATTTATTCCTTTCATATTTTAATCATTAAAATATATCAATTAAGATTATTTGTTTGGTTAAGCCTAAATATTAATTACGCCTTAAGTTCCAAAATTACCCTTTCTTGCCCCTAAGGCCTTAACACCCTTCATTAAATTGAACTCAAATGACTTGAAAATTTTATACTACCCCACTCATGGGTTAATTAAAACATTAAAGGAGAAAATGTGATTTTTCTGAATTTATTTAATTTTATAATTATTTTAATGCAAAAATAGGGATTTTCAATGAAAATTTAATAACTCAACCAGAACAAAACCTCTATTCTTAAGAAAATTATTGGAGACTCATCTAGGTTAAAGGACCACTTGAACCAATTTTTATGATTTTGAGAAGTTTAATGTAATTATTAAAATTATTTATTTGTTTTGAGTATTAATTAAATATAAAATATTATTTAGATGGAAAATTAAGTTTTATATTTTTATTAAATCTCTCTGAGTCGAGGGAACCCAAACAAACAAATGTCGTATTTTTTGGTTTATATTTTAATTATTAGAATTATTTTAGTGGAAATTTAAAGCAAATTCATTTTAAGACTTTAAAATTGATATCTTGTCTTAGAAAATTAGAAAAATTATTTTTATTTGCCCCAAGCAATCAGGAAGCCAAATATGACACTTTAGTGAGTTTTTTATAATTTAGCATTTTTTATGATTTTTTAATTAATTTTTAATTATTTAAATGTTCAAAAAAGCTCAAAAAAGAAGATTCATTTTAATTCCATTTTTTTTTCTTAGGTTCCTCTTGTCATAAAGAGCTCCCAAAACTAATTTGTTATTTCTTTTGAGTTGTATTTTAATTATTATAATTATATTAATACCAAAAATACAATTTCACTTTATTAATCCATTTTAGTGGTCAAATTAACTCCAATGGACCTGAAATTTTTATGGGGAGCTCTTATAATATTAAATTATAGTGGAGAATAATTTTTATGACATTTACATTTATATTTACTCCAAATTAATGTTATTTAATTTTTTAGGGTTCGTAAAAATTAGGATTATTTTTAATGAGTTAAATCAAGTTTATATTTTTCCTATGGTCCTCTGACCACAATGAACCTACCAAAATAATTTTTATATTTTTTTGATGATAATTTTATTTTTTATAATTATTTTACCAAAATAAGGACCATTATCTTGAAAATTAGATATCTTTGGTTAGTGATCCCCCCTAACCATGGAAAAATCAAGGGAGATACCTAACAACAGATACATCAAAAGCCCCATGGTCTCATGTCATGGTGAAATGTCTATTTAAAAGGAGAATTCAAATAAGGAAAAAGCCATTTAATTAATTAAAAATCATACAAGCATCAAAAAAATATAAAACCATTTCCACATTGTTCTCCTCTGTTCACTGAGCAGGAAAGTATTTTTATTTTATTTTTGTAATTTTTTTACAAAAAAGATATACATTTTTGAAGTTTTGGCTATTTAAATAAATAAGAAATTCCTTATTTTCCTACTTAAGTGACGCGACACCACCTCAACCTCGACATCTCCGAATCTCCACGTGGCGTCTTTTGATTTGGCGTTGCCATCCGAGCCAACTGCCATGCATCCCGCTATTTTGTTCCATTCCTTCATCCGAATCCATCTTGACCGTCTGTCCAATACTCGCGGAAACAGACGACATCCGTTCGTCGTCCGCAAGTCCCTTACCCGAGAACCGTCAAACTTCAAACCTTAATATCTCTCTCGATACTCAACCAAATTAAGTGATTTTTGTTCTTATCAACTCGTCTTGACTATGAGAACATATCCATATGTCTTATCAAGTCTGAAATCGATTCTATAAGCATGGACAAATACATGAAGCTCAGTTTAAGGGGAGAATTCAATACCTTTTCCCAAAAAGTGTGGCCTTGATTGGGTGCTTCCAAAAGCTCTCCTTGAGTCCAAAGAGCTCCTAGATGAAGCCTCAAGCTGTGGTGAAATGCCTAGATATGAAATCAACCAAGGATAATTTAGGGTTTTGATCAAAGTCCACCCTAGGGTGGTCTGGTGATGGGGCCTCTACGAGGGATCTATTTCTCTCAATCAGGGGATGGTGTGGGTGCAATTAATTTGAATTTGGTGGATTCTAAAGGGATGTCCTATTTTGAGATTGATTTTGAGCTCCAAAATTGAGCTCAGATTGTGGGTTTAAGGGCTTCAGGATGGTTGGATTGAACTTTGTGGGTCTTGAAGAAGCTCTCGAATCAATTTGGCAGAGTCTCCCCAAGGAATTTCAAGCTCTCCCCCCGTAGTCGTGGAGGGTGAGTTTAAATAGATGGGCTTGGAGGCTGCAATTAGATCAGCCATTGGGTGGCTCTAGTTGCTTATGTGGAAGACAAAAATGTGCCACATTCCAATTGGAATGAGGCAGCTTGAATGGATTTAATTATGAGTTTTAGCCTAGGTGGAGCATTTGGACTTGGATTTTTCGGCAGCACCTTTGGCCAGGGAGGGGTCACAATCTGGCTCAGGGAGGACAGGGCTTGGTTTTGGTGAAGTCAATTTGGGGTTGACATGTGTAAAGGCATTGAATTGAATGGAATGGGGGAAGAGCTATTCTGGGTCAAATTGGGTCAAGTCATTAATTTGGGTTGGGTTCACTCATCAAGGTTGGTTTAGGCTGAAGAGAAGATCATTTGGCTCCGCTTAATCAGTGGGGATAATTCACCATCCAAGGGGATTTGGCTAAACATGGGTTAGAGTAATTCATGGGAGGGGTTAAAAGAATCTTAAAACGATTGAAAGTGGCGTGGACTTTTGCCATTAATAGTTTGATGAAGTGGCAAGGCTCATATGGCTCACCTATGGCTTGAGAATGGCTTCATGGCTTTCCTTTGGCTTGACTCTCTTGCATGAGAAAGGATTTCGAATTTATTTGGTATTTTTATTGAACTTTGGCATGATCCTTGATTTGGAATAATTTGATTATGGATTTAGAACTCAGGGAAGGATTTTTATGAAATCGATGATGAGGGGGAAAATTTTCATATAGGCTTTTGATCGAAATTGGGCTTTTTGAATGGCTTAAGGACTTGGGCTTTTAAAATTAAGATTGAATTTGGGCTTATTGAATTTTGAATTTGGTATAGGAAGATGTTATGAAAAGTTTGGAAAGGATTTCAAGTGATTTGAATTGAATTGGAAGGCCAATCTGGTGAATTTTGTTATATGATCAAAATTGAGGCTTTTGTATTTGGGTGAAATTGGGCTCAAATTTTATTTAGATTGCGATTGGGGGTACTGAATTTTGATTTGAAATTGAAATTGAGCAAGATTAGGGATAATTGGGCCAAGATTGGGGCTAATTTGGGGAAATTGGGCCTTTAAGGGAAAATTAGGGCTTTTGGTCAAATTGGATAAAATTGGTCAAATTGGACCAAATTGATGATTAAAAATTGAAATTGGGATTATTTGGGATGATTTTGGAAATTTTGAGAATTTTTCGGTTGTGATGGGCATTTTAGTATTTTTTGGTAATTTTGGGGGGTATTTTGGAAATTTGGTGATTTTGGTCAATTTAGGTAGTGGTGAATGATTTGAGATGGCTTTTGGAAAAATTTGGGTATTTGGGTAATTTTGGGATTTTTTGGCAAAAATGAGGGTTGTAGGGGTATTTTGGTAAATTGGTGAATTTGGGCTAGAATGGGCAAGTAAGCTATGAAGCCATACCAAACCAATGAGAGCCATATGAGGAGTCATTTTAGATGTTCAATATGCTGGTCATAACCCTCTTAGCTAAGGACTTGGGACTTGGGTCAATCCATATGAGCTTTCCAAAAGGAGTCAAGAGACCAAATTAAAGGGGTCTTAAGGTTTGGGGCATGTGAGAAGGTGTGTGCCGGCTAGCCTAACCACAACCAAATGACTCAGGGATAGTCCTAAGACTTGACCATCCTATTGGAACTCTCCTTGAGCTCCCTCATTAAACCCACCTACTAAGTACTAGAGGTTAAGACCAATATCTGGAACATCAAGTTGAGCAATGAAGAGTGCATAATTTCTAATGGTTAGGGTTCCTTTTCTATTCCTCTAGGAATAGTCAACAGGAAAGTCCTATGACTAGATGCTAGGCTACTAAAAAGAAAAAAAGCTAGACCTCAACCAAAAATGAGGTCAACAACACCAAATCAACATAGAGCTATTTGCTTCTTTTGACTCCAAATCACTCTATTTTTCATTTCATTTACTCCATTTGCTTGATTTGGTGTACCTACAACCAAAAGCTTCAAAAATAATTTTCATTAAAGTGCATTATCATTAAAAATTGGTAATAAATGTGGGGATGAATGTAATATATTTTAGGCACGTCAAAATCCACCAAACTTAATTGTTACTTGTCTTTAAGTAACTTATTTCTTCTAAAAAATTAAATATGTTAATATGTGGTTGTGGGTTTCATTAAAGACCTCTATAGTTTTGTCCTATAAATGTGGTAGTCATGACTTCAGGAAAATCTTAGTAATTCAGGCTAAAAATAAGACATAAGAATATTTTGTAATCAATTTTAGGAATTCTAATTTCTATTCATTTCAGAAATTAATTATAGTTTAAAAAACATAGGGGTCTAAGAAAAATTATAGATAGAATATGAGAGAACTATACTTGTAAAGTTAAACTAATACCGTAAGAAAATAAAAACACAGAACTGTAATAAAACCTCTTTCTTTAAAAAGATTCAAGTGAAACCAATTTTTAATTCGGCATCCCCTGAAGCTTCTCCTCACCTTTACATATATTTTTCTTCATTTTTTCTTTTATTTTTTACATTCAGGATCATTTTCAATTCTTTCTTTTCTTTTTCTCACTGATGATTACTATATCTGGATCAACCTTTAATGATTTTAAACTTCACCATCCTCCTCTTAACGTTAAAAACTCATCACATTTCTTTACTTTGATAATTTGTAATAGTTTTCAAAAATGATTTTTCATAGAATCCCAACTCTTTAAAACATAGATCTAAGATCCTTAATTTTTCAAAAGGACAATTTCTTTTCTACTTTAAAAAGTAAAATCATATCCTTATTCTCTTTTAATTAATATCTTAATTTTTAGAACTAGCCCTTATCACCAAAAATTAACTTAATTCTAAACATTTATAAGATAAAAAAATACAGTTCTCTAAAAATAACACCACATACCCCATATTACTTTTATAAAAAAAGTATTTTCGTTGAATATAGTCTCTTAAGGACAAATAAAATTATGTTCTTTTTTTTTCAAAAGTTTTTCTTCCACTACCAAACTTAAATTTTTCTTAACAGGTTAAAACATTAAAAATAGAAAATGTAAAAGTAGGAAGAAAATAAAAAAAAGGATTTTTGAAAAAGGGTTTAAGATGAAGTGTTCAGGTATTAAAAATAAATTTACAGCAGTAGTAGAGCATTAATTAGCATGTATATAACAAAAAGGAATTGCTAAGTACAGGAACTTTCTGAACATAACAAACATACATAACAACAGTAGTATCAGTACAACACAGTAGTGCAGTCACATAAACAATAAGTAGTATAAGCAATGAGTAGTGATAAATCTAAATCAAAACATATCAACAACAACAATTAATACACCTAATAGTTCAGGACATCTAATAACATAAATAAATACATCTAAATAAACAAAACAATAATACTAATCATGTCCATCATCTCTGTCAGTCTCATCCTTAGTCTCCTCCTCCTCTTCCATATAGTCCTCTGAGTGATAGTCCAAAAATGGAGCATTTGACGGAAATTGAACATTATGACCACCTCGCAGAAACTCACCCAAGATGTATTGAAACTCATATAATAATCATGTTTGAGTTTCAAATATCCTTTAACACGATCAAACTGATAATCAAAATCAGTCACTTTACCTTGGAGATGAGCAATATCATGCATCAAAGCCTACTAATCACTGCGAAGATCATCTATAGTGGCTAAAGATTAAGCAGCAGTATCAAAGGTAGATGGTCTGAAAGTAGAAGCTGTAGAAGTGGAAGGAGCATTTGAAGAACTAGCTCCATTTTTCTTCATTTATTGACATTTTCTTGTATTTTTTATGTTAGAATTATTCTTTTTAATAGAGAGCATATGGAGGATCAATATATGGTTTTGTTGATTTAGAAAAGTCTGAAGATAAGTTACCAAGAGAAATACTTTGAACAATTTTATAAAAATTGGTGTTGATAGGCTTATATTCAAGTAATTAAAGGTATGATTCTGTAGTTGTTACTTGTGATCGAAGAGAAGGAGGATTGACCAATTATTTTTCTTTTTCTATTGGATTACATTAGGGATTGACTTATGCCAATTTGCTTTATTATGGATGTCCTTATTAAACATTAATAGACCGATTAATCTTTTGTTTATATTTTTTTCTGATGATATCTCCTGATAGTTTAAAATTTTTTGCAATTGTTTCATGGTAGAAGTGATTTGATCTGTTATTGTCACTGTGAATGTACTAGTCTTGCAACTAATATTATTAGTTTTGTTCGATATGAGGATTTTCTCATGAGATTTCTTTTTGTATGGATTATCTAGTAATTTATTCTGATAGAATTTGTGTATATTATAATTCTTATGTAGTTTCCCTATTTTGTATGGAATTTGAGGGTTTTAGATAAAGAGATCAATCGATTTTGTTGTTATGAAATGGATTTTAAAGCAATCAAACGAATAGTAGAATTTTTGCTATCAATCTTTTGGTTATTTATGCTATTTACTCCTTCTAATATACTTCATAAGTGGGAGACTTGGATTTTTGGGAGTGATTTTTTTATTGAATGAAATCAAGGTAATAACTTCTTTATTTAATTTTGCATTCTTTAAACACTTGTCATTGATCCATACAACTTGGATAAAAATTGAGGTTTTACTAGTTCTCTTTATATGATAATGCCATTAAGCTACTAATTGAGTTGGATGTATATGTGCTCAAGGAATTTCATTTGAATTAATGAATATTTACCAATTTAAAAGTTTGTTATATGTAAATTCATGTATTTGTAGGATTTTGTGTACATTTTTATAGATTTTGATTAACAAATATCATATTCTAAGATATTCTACATCATGTTTGGTATTGGAGCTTGCGTTTTTATCATAATATCTTATAAGAAAGTTGTTTATTATGATAACTTGCAAATCAAAACAACATTTTGTGAAACTTAAATTTGATTGTATGTAAATGAATTGCCTATTTTAGAAAAGTATAATATACCAATAAATTTTAATTTTATAGAAATGACTAATGGATGATTACTAAAAAGCTAAGATAGTTACATCAAAGAGTGATTTAAGCAGACATGAGAATAGCAGATCGAATACTCAATCTACACCCATCCGCCCTGACTATGAGGAACATGGCTTGAATGATACACAACATCCAGGGTTGTCTTCTTCACATAATTTTAAATAGCATGCTCCTTATCACGATGAGGCAGTTTGACTCGTATGTATGTCTATGTTTATTTTATTATTTTATTTTTAATCCAACTATCATCAAAAGTTGTTAGCTTTTAATAGTTCTTCTAATTTTTAAGTATGTTTAAATTCATGTTTAAATTGAATTTGTAGATGATCAGGATATGCCAGTGAAACGGGGGGCCTTATTACATGTGTGGATATCCAGAACTTAGCCCCGAGTAATAAGGTGAGTGATAATGGTGTTCCCTCTAACCTTCTAGTGTCTGCGCTACTAGCTTCAAAATTGGAGTTATTGCTAGAGATACACTGCTAGCGCCACTATCATTTTAAGATTGACATAATAAAAGATTGGAGCCATTTAAATAAAAAATTTTAACTGAAGAGGAGGTAATATAGATATTTGTCAACTTATAATAATATTTTTTACCATTGATATTAATTTTTAAATAATTTATTTCTCTCTTTGCAGACAAATTTTGTAATTCCTGGTCATGTATGACGGTGGGTTCTCCAATCACTTGGAGTTTTGTGGCGTAATTATATAAGTTCCTAGAAGGCACGGTATTGGGATAATAGACCACTTCAAGAAATTTTGGAAAACGTGCCAGCAGGAATGGATGCACTATATTGGTGTCAGCTGGTGGCACAGTGGTCACGATCACTTGATCAGATTAGCATCGTATAAAAGCTTTAAATAGTTAGTTATAAGAAAAAATTTCAATTTCTTTCTTTAGTTTTAATCAAAAAATATTGAAAATGTCAAAAAGTGGACATGCCCTCACACTATGGGTCGAGTCGGTTCTATTAGAAAGAAAATAGAGATAACATGATTTTATTTATGACTTCTTTTTTGCTTGTGGTAATTAATCACTTATGTATTATGGTATGCAGTCCATTCATGATAGGTTGCAATTATGGAGAGTTAGTTAAACACATAAAGATGGATCATGGTCATCAGAGGCTACTCGATTAAAATGGGTATTGTTAAATTTTTTTTTAAATTATTAAATTTAAGCTTATCCCTTTTATGAGTAAGTATATAGCTATATGTTATAGGCCCTAGCTTGTGATCTCTTGGCTGATGAAAATTTGATGCTCAAACATAGAAATGTTGAGGCAATTGAGAGAGTTTTTACATTGATTATGGGTCTTGAGCATCCTAGAAGAGTAAGGAAGCAAGGTTTCGATGTCACTCCTAATCTTTCTTTCCACATAGGACTACAACCACTTGTGAGACCAGTAGGAGTAATCGATTTTCCCAGGTCACAAGATTGGAAGAGGAGTTGCAATCATTGAGAACTGAGTTGCAAGAGTTTTCTTCTATGTGAGATGAAATGCAAGATTTTGCATCATTTCATGCTGAGATACAATATTTTAAGTAGCAACAAAAACAACACTAACCACTTAGTGGTTCACATTTGGTGACTGAGATTTTAAAAAATTAAACTTTTAATTATTAACATATGTTATTTAAATTTATTATGTCTATTTTTTTCACTTTCAGGAATCTGAACAACATGCCCCCCGAGGAGTAGTTGTGTGCCTATGTTCTAGACACTTAAATTTTCAGAATAATGAAAACTTTTAGCACCTCCCTATAGTTTTTCGTTTTTCCTAATTATATTTTTTGTTTGTAAGGTTTGTGTTTCCATTTTGAGGAAGGTAGATGCCACTGCATATCATTGTAAATATTCTATGGGATTAGTAAGCGTCAACTTCGGTAATGAGAACTAGATAAAATTTTTATAAGTTTCCTTTTTATCTTTCACTTTTAATTGTGAAATATGCACATTCACTCATTGTCAGCAATTAAACTTTTTTTATGTCTATCGCAACCCGTTCCAAAAGCACAAGTAGTAATTGGATCAAAATTTAAGAGTTAGAATTTACAAATCTACACTTTAATGCATTATATTTATACAGTTATTTTAAAATGTATGCATTGAATATGTAACGAGCCATCATACTTGTATCGTTTTTCATCTAGCAAGATTAATTCATAGCTATTATTTTGACCCCCAATTATTGAACTAAGGTAAAATTATACTTTTATAATGTGGTACCGCTCACCTACCACATCTCACCTACCGCTCACCTACTGCTCGCCTACCTCCCACCTACCTCCCACCTACCACTTTCTTTCTTCTATAAATAGAGAGGGTATGAGGCTTAGGAGAGTAAGGGAAGAGATCTTAAGCTACCATAAAGGAGGAGAGAATAACTAGAGAGCTAGAGATGAGGAGAGCATCTTGAGGCCTTGTATCAAGGTGTCGCTTGAGAGGGAGGCCATAGAAGGAAGATGAGGGCTCATCTCTATGTATAAGCTATATATTCTCCATTTCTTTTGTCTTAGTAAACTACTTGATTGATTCCCTCCCGTGGACGTAGATTCAGTTGGATCGAACCACGTAAACGATGTGTGTTTGCTTGTGTTCTTTGCGTTTCATTTGTACGTCAAGAAGTACATATCTCACAACAATTGACGCCGTCTATGGGAAGATCCATACTTCTTGACTAAAGGTGTCCGCGTAAAGGTGTTCGTGGCCAGCGACAAAGAAGAAGAGTTTGACATTCACGAATAGAGGAGCAAGTGGATAGTGTCGCAGTCAGTCAAATCGCGACAGATTCGGTGAGCAGTGGAAGCTTTGATTGACTGGATTCGCACCGCAGGTTGTGCGGTTCGGCGAGACTGAGGAGGAACAGTCCGCGAGCGAGGGCCAAAAATTTGCGACAGGGCTGCCGGTAGAGGATTTCGGAGCAGGAGTTCGATCTTGCGAGTAGCTTGACCAGAGGGAAGAGGCGGAGATCGCGCAGAGAAGGGTTCAGGGAGTTCCCTGTTCGGGAGTTCGCGAAGCAGGAGGACCTGAGCAGTTTGGCGAGGCGCGACTGCTTTGGAGAGGCAGTTATTCTCATGCAAGAGGCAGAGGAGGAATTCTTGATTTGTTCTGTCGGACGCAGAGGAGTGCCTGTGGGAAGGAGACGCGAGCATAGAGCAGGAAGATTTCTCCGGTGAACATGTGTGATCTTTGCCAGAAGGGATCAGAGCTCTCCATTCGGTTGGCGAAGGCAGCGGAGTTCACGCGAAGAAGGTAAGAAATTTGGTGAGAATTTCTTGGACAACAAGGCGTTAAAAGGCAGGTTTAGGCTGAAAATTTTTGGTTGCTATACAATAGTATAGCATTTTGGTAATTTCAGCCTAGTTCTTGGAAGGACAACATGTAGAATTCATTGAAAGAAATCCTAGCCACGACAATGAGTTCCGCCAAATTTGACATTAAGAAATTCAACGGGAAGAACAACTTCGGTCAATGAAGAGTAAAGATGTGAGCTCTATTGGTTCAGCAGGGTATTGCAGAAGCCTTGCAAGAATCAACGGCATTGGCAACCGAGATGACCGAGAAGGAGAAGATTGACATACTGGACAAGGGCCACAGTTTGATAATCCTGAGCTTGGTCGACAAAGTTCTGAGGGAGGTGTTGAGGGAGACAACGACTCAAGCACTTTGGGTCAAACTCGAGTTACTCTACCTGATAAAGTCTCTGGCTAATAGGCACTTTCTGAAGCAGTGCATATACTCCAAAATGCATGAAGACAAATCCATCTCAGAGCAGATCGACGAGTTCAACAAGATCATCGACGACCTCGAGAACATCGACGTCAAGATGGACGATGAGGAAAAGGCACTGTTGTTGTTAAACTCTATTCCTAAGAGCTAAGAGCATTTCAAGGATGTGATGCTCTATGGAAGGGTGCAGACTATTACTCTGGAGGAGGTTTAATCTCTGAATAGAGCCAAAGAACTTCAGAGGAAGCATGACAGGGACAAGGAAGTCAACGGAGATACTTATTGTCAGAGGAAGATCGGACATGAAATATTCAAGAAATGGTCAGCACAGATCAAAGTTAAGCAAGGATGTCATCAAGGGGATCTTTCAAGTGCTCAAAAGAAATCTGATGACTACGATTTTGCTGACTACAAAAGATTCAAGAAATGGTCAGCACAGATCAGTCATCAAGAAAATTTTTCAAGTTCTATCATTGTCACAGGACGGTCATTTAAAGAGGAACTGCCCAAACAGTAATAATAAGTACCAAGAAGAGCCAGAAGAATCAGGAGAAGCAAGCGCAGCCTTGGTGACTACGATTCTGCTGAGGCCCTGTTGATCACAGAATCTGAATCGAGTAAGGAGTGGATCCTCGACTCAGGGTGTTCTTTCCACATGTATCCTCACAAAGGCTGGTTCGAGACACTGAAACAGGAAAATGATGGGTCCGTTCTACTGGGAGACAATAAAGCTCACAGGGTTATTGGAAGTGGATCAATTAGGATAAGGATGTTTGATGGAGTTGAACGAGTACTTAAAAATGTTAGGTACGTACCAGAGCTCAAAAGAAATCTGATTTCTTTAGGTATGCTGGAGTCAAGCAAATGCTCGTTCAAGGCAGAGAATGACTGCATCAGAGTAACCAAAGGCCCTCGTGTCGTCATACAAGGAGTCAGAAAAAATGGGTTGTATTCTCTTATCGGAAGAATCGTGATTGTTAAGTCCATGTACTGTTTGGACTTAGCAAACTTAAGCAAGGGCTTAGAGCCTCTCAGGGGCTAGGTGGAGGGAATCTTTACTTCGAAGTTTCTCAATTGAGGGTCAAGGTGGAGAATTGTTATTTTGACCCCCAATTATTGAACTAAGGTAAAATGACACTCTTGTAATGTGGTACCGCTCACCTACCACATCTCACCTACCGCTCACCTACCTCCCACCTACCTCCCACCTACCACTCTCTTGCTTCTATACATAGAGAGGGTGTGAGGCTTAGGAGAGCAAGGGATGAGATCTTAAGCTACCACAAACCAGGAGAGAATATCTAGAGAGCTAGAGAGGAGGAAAGCATTTTGAGGCCTTGTATCAAGGTGTCGCTTGAGAGGGAGACCATAGAAGGAAGATGAGGGCTCATCTCTATGTATAAGCTATATATTCTCTATTTCTTTTATCTTAGTGAACAATTTGATTGATTACCTCCAGTGGACGTAAATCCAGTTGGATCGAACCACGAAAACGATCTGTGTTTGCTTGTGTTCTTTGTGTTTCATTTCTATGCCAGGAAGTACACATCTCACAACAATAGCTTTGTAAGACTTTTATTGATGTTGCTTTACTTTTTCTTTTCTTGTAAGCTCCTTTTTAGTCTAAGCATTTTGATCTCACAGCACTAACTGGCAACCTGTTATAATGATAATGTGCAATCAATTTATTATTATTAGTATTAGTATTAGTATTATTTGTTGAAATATATTTTTATTTATTGCACTATCTTCCTCCCATTGATTTCCATATAGAATGTCTAAAGATAGAAAAAAAGTATAGAAGATTTATCGACTTAATATGTTGAAAAAAAGCATTCTATCAGTTATGTAAAAAATGTTAGTAGATATAAGGTGGTATAATTGCTTGGCCACGTTTCGGTGCTGGGGTAGGTTCAATTTTCCTACTTTTCTAATGTAGAATTTCATGTAAAAAGAGTGATTCAATTTAGTTTAAGTCTAAATTAAGATGACACACCTCATATTGAAGTTAATACTCTTGTGTTTTTTGGGGATGCAACAATTGTATAAATATAGCACTTTACCATTTTTATTTCCTATTCCTTGAGGGGTGAAGGGGATATTTGCAGAAAGAAGAAAATAGGCAAATTTTTTGTTTTTCTACAGCAAAAATGCAAAGATACTCTTGAGGCTGATAATTTTAATTTTACTCTCAAATCATATATTAATGGTTAATGATGAATATGACCACCATGTTAATGATGCACTATATAGCAATTCGTGCACCACAAGCACTCATTGGGTATCCCCGGTTCCTGTTTCTTCAATTTTGATGATGCAGAGAACATAGACGTTTGCTACATCAGGTGCAAGTATAGTATCATGAGCTAAAATTATCAACCAAAGATGCCTCTGTATTACAGGCTCATTACATTTTTCATTTTAAAGAAAGGCATCAAATGAGCATCTAGATTCCACGGCAAGCTCAAATCTTTTATAATTGAAAGGGAATTTACATATGATACCACACAATTCTTATGGATTAATATTATCCAACAGAAAAAATGTTATTTGCATTTAGGACACCTTGGTGCTATTCATTTATGCATAAGAAATGTGCATTTGATTTTTAAAATTTAGTAAATTTGATATTTTTAACGTGATGTTAAAGATTTTAGTGCTATGAAGGTTAATAGCATAATTTAAGTGTTCCATATGTAACTACAAAAGAATTGTGTTGTGCGTATGTAAATGCCTCTTAATTAAATTGGATTCAATTAACGGTTTGAAATCAATGTATTATAGGATTGAGGATGGTGGCTTCGTTTCAAGCTTTCATTGATATTGAATGCTAACATTTAAGTTTAGATATATTTCATTTTGGTTGTTTATAGATTAACATGGTACAAGGGCTTTGAGAACGGAAATAAAAGGATTCTTGCTGCTCTTGATTTAGTTGGGAGGGAATCGACATCAAGTGAGTAAACATCGTGATCAACCATTATAGGCCTGATTCTGCGGATACTTACTTCCACAGAGTATGATTTTTTCAAAGGTTCAACCTATTTATTCATGTTTTTTTCTTTTAGGATTTTCTAACACTGCTCCACAGGTTGGTGGAGCTGATAGATTATTAACTTGTGTGGTTTTTATAACGTCCTCTGCTAGGCATGCATTTGCTGATGTTAAACCAGAAGATCCACCAAATAATTAGAAATTTGGCAGAGGAGCTCCTAAAGTTGTGGCTGTTCCGCCTCCTGTTGATTCTAATGTTGCTGGGTCGACTGCCCTTACTACAATATATTTTTTAATACTTTGTATTTAGTTTTGTTTCTATGGTTCTGGCCTTCAAAGTTTAAGTCAGATTTTTTACTTGCATAAACCATAGTTCATTAGTTAGTAATTGTCTTAAAATTTACATTATGTGAGCACCTGATGGTTTGCGATAAGTTTAGCTAGTCTTCTCAAATTTTGCAGGTTAAATTTTGCTGTTATTTATATTATTTTTCCCCAAATCTGTCTTTTACTTTTTTTTTTGGCATGGTTAGAAGGTTCAGGTGCTAGATATGTAAATACATAGGAATTGGGTGATATGCATGTAAATTCCCTTTTTCCTGGCAATTGTTATGGCGATGGTTTTACTTGGCTGTCTATTGTCGAAAACATGTCATGCTAACTCCTTAAAATTTTCATCTGAGTTTGATTGGCATGAATTGCTTGTTACTTTAGTGATATGGGGATACAAATTTATAAATTTTATATATTATGATATTTATGTTAGCTTATTGACTTTATTTGATATGAACATTCATCAAAAGTTCATGACATAAAACCTTTTGATTAGTTCTTTAGAATTTGATAGAAATCATAATGGTGATTTTCTGTTTTTGTCGGTCTCATTAAGTGAAGAGTTTTGGAGGATGTAACTAGGAGGTGAGTTGCATAGTCATTTAAGATTGATGAAATTCTCATTCAAAGATTGCTGAAATGCTTGTTTAAGGAGTATATACTGATTAGAACCTTCTTTTGATTTTTAGATTTCAGGGATTGTGTCATCATGATATTTACTCAAAATTTTGTGTAATCCGACATTTATTGTACGGTGTAGATGCATCTTGTCTACTTCTTTCTGCCTTATAAACAACTCTCTTATCAACAAATCCATGCAATCCATTGGTGACTATGGATTGGGTGATGATGAAAGCTATCATGAGAGACAATTTTGCCATGGTGGAGCAGGACTTCATATGATGCTGATGCAGTGATTGTGCTATTCTCATCTAGTGGCAAGGGAGTAGCTTGGATGGCCTGCACATCTGTTATGGGTAATCGTTACTTCCATTGTCACTGATTGAGCATTGGTAGTTGGATCTGTCTGTTGACTGAATGATAACGAATCTGAGCCAATTTCCTTTTCCCTTTTTTCTTTGAAACATTTTTTAATAACTAAACCAAAATTTGTGAAGCTCACAAAACTTTAGTGTTTACTATGGCACACATGTTTATCGTTGGTGAAGATGGTTGAACATTTGTTGTTAGAATGGAACATTAGTTTAGTTATTTTGTATCAGCTTGAGATTTGTGTGTTTTTCAAAATTTATGCTTGATTCGATAGCAATTTTTACGATCCTGATATGTCGGTTTGCGTTTATGCTAACTTAGTTTTTTATACATTTGGTAAATTTGCAAAGAATAAGTTGCTTTAAGAAAAAATTGAGTGAGCTGTGAAGCTTGCTCGTAAACAGTGGAAGTTTCAAGGTATTCAGCTAATTAAGGATTTATACCATGAGATTTATCATGAAAATTAATAGACTTAATAGATTTAAATGGATAATAAGTTTCATATATATATTTTCAATTTTAATGTGTTTACCGCAGCCTTGATAGATTGAAATGATTTCATGTCTTCTTCTATTTGTTTTAGTTGGTTATCCTGCTTCTTCAAATTGTTTGAGGCAATTTTATGCAAGATATGAAGCTTTTTATTCAACTATGATTGAAACTTCTGCACATTGGTTTGGTTCACTACTGCAATATTAACTTTGTGTTCTGAAAAACAACAACACTTGATTATACCAATATAAAATAGTCTCTTTGCTTTTTGTAAGTGAGCAACATGAAGTGTTTATTTGGGATAGATTTTGTTCTTTGTTTTTATTTCTATTTTTTATTTTAGTTTGAAAACATGTTTTTTAGTGTTTTATATCTCTGTTTTTTCTTTGTTTCTAGAACAAATTATCATTTTTTTGTAAACCCTCGAAAAAACTGTTAGGTTTTTTTATTGTTTTTAAAAATAATCAGATCTTAATCAAATATGCTAAACATGTTTTCTTTAAAATCAAAACAAAATAAAAATAAATAATAAGAAAATATAAAACAACAATGATTCCAAACATCGTCAAAGTAAATGTAAATCATTTGAAAACTCGCTCAAATCTTGAAGACTTCAAAAAAGAGTGCTATTGCAATTTGCTAACCTGAATGAAGAAGCTCCATTATTAAATACTCCTTTTCCTTTTTTTTGTATATTTTGCCTTTTGATATTTTTTTCTTGATCTATTATCACCTTTTAAATTCCTTTCAACTTATTTTGAGCCAGAGGCATATATGTAAAATGAAGTTTAATTTTTTTCTCAATGGCTGGAAAGAGATTCAAAAGCAAAATATGCAATAAAGTGGCAAAATAGTCATTTAAAATGGGTTATTTTAGTCCCAGAGTTTATAGAAATGCTAAATTAGCCCCTTGAGTATTTTAATTGAGGCTAAAATAGTCCTCATTGAAGACTATTTTAACTGTCATTAAAAGAGCTTGGGATTAAATTATCTATTTAATAACTTTTTAGACTAAAATTTCCCCCTACAAAGAGTTAAGGGAGTTTTGACAATATTCTTATATACTATATCTTAAGTTTTTCAGTTAATTATGCACTTAATTGTTGTTGAGAACCATGAAGCTCTTGAAGCACAGTTTTTTGCTGGTATTAGTATCACTTAAAAGTTAGAACTGTTATGAAAGCTAGCATTGAGAATTGAACAAGGTATGGAAAATACTTCATCTTTGGACTCTAATTCTTCTTGTATGTGCCCCATTATCTCTTCCATGACCTGAATTAGTACACGAGCTACCGAGTTTTGTAAATGTTGATGAAATAATGCATTCATAGGTAAAAGTTATATTACCTGACAACCTTTTTCTCAGCTTCTCGAATGAAGATATTCTTGGGGATGTATATGCCTTTTTTCTCTCTTATAGCATTTGCCTCTTCACAGAAGGTTGTATATAGATCACAAAAAAATCTGTATTTTACATCTTTGCTTCATTTCTATTTGGAAGATTTACATACATACAACTCAATTTTTATATTTTTTATATCTATCACCAAAACTTCAATTACCTATGCATGAACTGTTGTATTTTACATTTTAGTAGTAAAAATGGTGTTAATTTTGATGCGATCTAAAATATTTGGGGGGTATAGATCTAAGAAAAAGAAAATTCTTGAGTTGGATATTTAAATAGATAAGAAATGGGTGATATGTATGCAAATGCCTCTTCTAATTTCTTGCTGTGATGCTCCTCTAATGTTCTTAAAATTTAGACTGACTCAATGCTTTTAGTTGTCTCTTTAAGATTGTGGTAAACGTGTCTTTGCATTCTCTCTTTCTTCCTTTTAGCTCTCTATCTTAATTCTTTAAACCTCATCACATTTGTATTTTTCTTGCAGAGGGTTTCAGAGCTTAGGAGTTGGGAATCCACCTATATTTTTCACTCACTAAATCATGACCTTGAGTCACAATGGAGGCAACTTTGCTGCAATTACCCTCCCTTTGATTTAGGCATTTTTCTTAAGGAAGATTTACTTATATAACACTAACATCTAAAATTTAATTTTTACATATATATGCCATCTTACATATGTATAAAAAGTTGTATTCCATTTTTAGAAGTTAAGATAGTGGCATTTTTTATGTGATATGAAAATTTTGGGTGGTATAAATGTTAAAAACAAAGCTTAGTTGTTAGATATGTAAATGCAAAGGGAATTGGGTGTTATGTATGTAAATGCTCATTTTCTTAATAGTTGAGGAAAGAATTTTTTAAACATAGAAGCTCATCGCGTGATTGTGCGAGAGAGAAGATTTCAAATTCTCAGACCTTTTCTAAGACGATCAATCTCACGCTATAAATCCTTCATCATTGTAGTTTCAAGATATTAAACTAAAGTTGTGGTTTTTTGTGCAAGAAGAAATTTTTCTTTGTCTATTTTGAAGATTTGGATAGCCAAGGCCTTAGTAATGGATGAGGTTCGGTAAGCCATGGAATGTTCTTGGAGTTTGATAGTTAACATTATTATTATTATTATTGAATGTAGTACTTGCAAGTGTTTTTTGTTTCATCATTATTCTTCCATTGAAAAATTGTCTTTTCTTCTTTTGGTTTATGTTAATGAAAGAACAACTTCAATTATTTATTCAGCTCATATAAAGTTATTTTTTTCGAAGCTGCTTAATACTTAAGAATGTCATGAAAGTACTTTGTCATACTTTTACTATATATTATTTTTGAAAATAACATCATGCCGATGTAAAATGTATGCTGTGTTTATTAGATTGACACTAGAAGAAAAACGTCATGCAACCGTAGAATATGCACCTGAAACATATGTAATGTGTTTATTATATCTTCTTTCATAAATTATTGCTATAATAGTGACACTCATTTTTATCCTTTTCATTTCTATCATTTCTATTGTTTTAATAAGAGCGTGTAAACATTGTTATCAACTACGATATGTCTGATTCTACGGACACTTTAAGAAGTATAATAAACCTTTTCATGCATAGGTAACATGTCATATATATAAAAATTGAAGTATAGTTGTTACATATGTAAATACATAAGAACAAAGTGGCATCTATGTAAATTTTCCCTTTTTATTTGTTATGAAAGTATGATATTTTTTGTTTTAATAAGAGTCGTTTAAATTTAGTTATAATTCTCTGCATCTCGTTTGATCTGATTTGTTGGGCCCTTGAAAACACCAGGGAACTTAAGCTAAAATTGAAGTAGTTCCTACGGGATAAAGCTGACCTCTTCAAGAATGAAGATCTTGAAAATGACAAGGTATAGCGTTCTCTTAACTCTATTTGTTATGATGATTTTAAATTGGGGGATTTACATACATATCATCCAATTTTTATGTATTTACATATCTAGCCCCTAAAGTTTGCTTTCTACATTTTTACTACCCAAATCTTTCTTATCGAATCAAATACTACTATTTATAATTATAAAAAGTAAAAATACACCTTTTAATGCACAAGTAAGGTGATATATATGTAAAAATTAAAGTTTTAGGTGTTAGATATGTAAATACACAGGAATTAAATGGTAAACATGCAAATCTTTCTTTTAAATTTTTTTTTCATTTTGTACTATTGAACATTCCTGCTCCTATACATGCAACTCTTAATGTTTTCTACTTGTATAATAAGTATATTTCTGCCATCCACATTTTAATTTTTCTACTTGTATAATAAATAATATATATATATATATATATATATTGGTTTCAACTAAGCTTTTTCAAGCCTTGGCATCTATCTTAGATCAGATCTGAAGTAGATCATACTTGATCTTCTTTCTTATGTCTATCCAAGCCAATGGGGGAATTTTTCTTTTTTTTAAAACTTTTAATGAAATTTACTACTTTTTTTTGATAATTTATGCTAGTCAATTTATGCATCATCTTCATTATTAGGTTAAAGAGCATTTGGACATTGCCATTCATATGCTGCTTTTCGTTAATGAATTTCAGCCGCGTATTGCTGACCAATTTATATAGAAAGATTTATCTATCATCTACACTTCAACTTTCACAAACAGAACACATTCATAATGCATAAAAAGGTGTATTTCACTTGTAAAAGTTAAAATTGTGGTAATTTTTATGTTTTATGAATAATTTGGGTGATACAAGTTTAAAAAGCAAAGTTTAAATATGTAAATACATAGGAATTGTGTGCTATGCATGTAGCTTTCCTGATGTACTGTCTTATTACCGCTTTAGCTTGCATTCACTGTAATTGTTTTCCCAGGCTGTTCCGAAGCTGATCTTAAGCTTTGATTATATTTAAGTTTTTAATCAGAGTTATCTTTCTCTCCAACTCCCTTAATCTAATTACATCCAATAGACCTCAAATATGAACAGAAGCACAGTCTACATCATCAAACAAAAAAGTTGACAGAACAGCATGTTGCTGAAAGAAAGAGGCTTCAATGTTAGGCTGATCCTCAATTTTGAAATGGAAAATTTACATGCATACCACACTATTCTAATGCTTTTACATATCTAACACCTGAAAAGGATTACATTTTTGCAGCCACACCATTGCATGCAATAGAACTTACGATATGTATATATATATAGCTTTTTTTTCTTTTGATTTACTTTTCTTTTTCTTTTTAGAATCATGTTCAATCCTTTCTTTTCTTTTCATGCATGTGATGATTACTATATATGGGGAGCCTTTAGTGATTACTATATATGGAGAGCCCCTTATGAATTTTCCCATAGCCTCATGATAAGCAATATCAAAATCAGCTCTCCTCTATGTATACTCAATATTATGGGACAAGTGAGCTTCTAAGCTTTTCACTTGATTCGGTAATGAAAAAATATCTCCTTGTTTTTTAAATAATTACTCCATTACATCATCCTGTGAAGTACCACCAGAAGTGGAAGGCTAGAATTTGAAGGAATGTCAGAACCTACACTCCTAGATCTTGATCCGGAATGTTTTCCATAAATCTACAAATTTGATTTTCCAATAGGCTTATGAGATGTTAAAATCTCCTCCCATGCCTCATATTTAACTACAGATTCTATACACATGGTAGAAATAAGAGAAGGATAACCCATACCTTCAGTAGTTCCTCCTCTTGAGGAAATAATTATGTTCTTGTAAATGAGAGAGACAATGTCAATAGGTTTCTTCACCTGAATGCAATAGTTCAAAGTGGCTCTTTCTCGGGTTACCTCAATAAAATTATTAGTTGGAAGCAATCTACCAGAAATAAAGTAATGCCAGACACAAGAATGAACGTTAAGCTTAGAAAAAGAAAAATTTACCTAACGTCTATTCTTTATCTTCCAAACTCCATTACCATCAGTCAAAAATCCCATAATATCATCGAGTTTAGTATTAGTAGGATTATACTCAGAATAAAAGCAGGTAGGAACATAATGCAACTTGTAAATATGATTAATCTGAGAAGGGCTAATATCCACATATACAAACACCAAGTCATTTATGTCATCAAGTTGGTTGGCATAAAATTCATGAACCACTGAAATCACATCAACGATAGTGAAATAGTAGAAGTTCTCCCACTGTCGCTTAGCAATCAAATATTCAATAGTTCCCCCAGAATGAAGAAAACTTCATTCTGAAATCAATTTTTAGATTGCAGATTTCCATATTTGTCCTAAGCTTTTGAGCTAGAGAATTTATTAGAGTAAAAAATTGCTTTTCCTTTTCCTCTCTTAATTTTAGAAGCCATATAAAATTTAAAAAAAAAATTCAATAAAATTTCTAATACATCCCAAATGCAACTCCATAAGGCTCCTACAATCACATTCTAAGCCAAATAAATCATTCAACCATGGATTTCTCACTTTTCTCATTAAATTTTAAGAATTTTGGCTTAACGAGAGTGTGAAAGAAATCCAAGATGAAATAAAAAAATGTTCAAAGCCAAGTTGAAGATCATACCCAAAGAAGATGAAATCTAGAGTTTGAAGTCCTAACTCCAAGCCAATCAAGCACAAATGCCAGAGTGGAGCAAGTTGTGAAATAGCAGATTAAGAAGATGAACAAGGTGCAAAAATGACAAAAAAGCGGTGGTCCAAGCATTTAAAACTGCTCTCAAGTTGGTTCTACTCAATAACGCCATGCTACACTGATTAGTGGCGCTATAACGCCAAATAGTGGCATTATGACACCATTCATTCACATCCAGATTTTAAAATTTTTATTTATTTTGAAAGAAAACAAAAAATCTAAGATTTTTAAACTCTAATATTCCAGTTTTAATGGCCATTTTCAATATTGAGTTCATCGTAATTACAAAATTTAAGTGCACAACTACCAATTCAAACACTTTGAACACATAAAACCAACTTTTAACAACATAACATAACTGATTTTCTTATATTAAGAATAATTTTATTACAAACAACACAACATAGACTTAGTTAGATTTCCATACAAACATAAACAAACATTCAGAAGTGCTAGAGCCATTATAATAACAAAGTTGGCACACAACACATAAACACAAAAGACTAACATAATTATCTATGTAAGAGTCCATTTAGGAGTAGTTGTGAAAAATTGTGTCACACTTGATACACCTAAATTATATAGTGTTTTTAAACACATTTATATACCTATTTTTGAGATATTACACTTTAATGGAAGATATTTGTGTGTTTTTCTTTCAGGTACAAGTAAAAAAGGTGAAAATGCTAAAAGGCCCGAAAAATGATCATATTTGAAGTAAAGAGGTGAAATTTGTTCTAAAGTGTTCTGGCGCCTAAGTGCTAGATCAGGCGCTTAAGTGCCCGTTAAACAATGAAGGCCATGCCTATGTGCCAGAGGCCCCGCGCTTAAGCACCAGAGGTAGTTATTTGGCGGATTGCTTCATTTTGCTGAATTTTGAAGAGGTATTTGAGGCACATATTTGATAAAGAGGGTGGTTATGACCACTAGGAACAAAAATATTATTAAAATATTGTTAAAGGATGCATCCTTTGGAGAATACATCGAATTGGGGCACATTTTGAAGAGTTATCAAGGAACCTCTTGAAGATTTATAAAAGAAGGAAGTTGAGGCATTTGAAAGTGGGTGCTTGAAGAGGGAAAGAGTGTTGAGTCCTGAGAAGGTTGTGGAGAATCTTGTTGAGAGATTCAGGCACCACAAAATTTACTTTTATGCTTTTTTTAAGTTTTATTGTGAGAGTCAGGAGTATTGTAAAAGAGAAGATATTCAAAGAAACTTCAAGAGTTCGATAGACGAATTGAGATAAGTTTTTATCTTTTGTTTTGAACTACTTTTGGTTTTAATTGACACTTCTTGTTGGTTTGAAAATGATTTCTACTTTTAAACTAAAGTTTGGTTTTATTTTCTCCAAGGATTCAGAGTAGTTTTCTTTATCTTTCTCCTTAAAATGATAGGTAATTAAAGTATTGGATGGAAGTTGTGGAGAGTATTGATCTTTAATGTTGGAAGAAGTTGTGATGATTTAAATCTATGAACTTCATTTACTTCTTGATTTGGCCTATCCAGATGTTAAAATTTGTTGTGAGAACATGTAAGAACCGAGCTGGTATTGTCTCAGTCAACAATTAGAAGTGTGTAGAGTTAGAGGAGTTTAATATGACCGGCAAAAGCCCCCAACTTGGTTTATTGTTTTAAGTTCTGATACGAGATATTAGCCCCTAGGTGGAGGGTATCGAGGAAACTCTAGAGTGAGAGCTCGTATCTTCCCTGCCTAAGTGGTCTTCAAAACTATTCAAACTCTAGAGTGAGAGCTCGTATCTTCCCTGCCTAAGTGGTCTTCCCTTTTTATTTTCTTCTGGATCAAGTTTTTGGTTCTGTTGCAAAGTAAGGTAATATAAGTGAAAATTATAATTAAAGACATTGTTATATTGTTTCATATAAACAGTCGGGATCACG
Organism: Phalaenopsis aphrodite; assembly: GCA_003013225.1. Taxonomy (NCBI): domain Eukaryota; kingdom Viridiplantae; phylum Streptophyta; class Magnoliopsida; order Asparagales; family Orchidaceae; genus Phalaenopsis; species Phalaenopsis aphrodite. Next base: position 44,335 of record NEWO01000665.1, on the reverse strand, counting down.
TTTTTGGCGTCGTTATCACGGAAAAATTTAATTGATTTAAAAGAAATTTTCTATTTTAGAAAGTTTTATTTAAACTTTAACTATTGTATTTTATTTAATGTGTTTTGTTTTATTTTTATTTTAGGTTAGTGTATACATAGTTCAGGTTTTGAAGGACTAGTGTCCTACGATTCTGAATTAAAGAGAACTGTTAAAAAAAATCAAAAAAATAAAAAAAAAAAAAAGTAAAAAATCTTGAAAAATCTAAAAAAAATACATAAATGGTAAATCAAAAAATCAAAATGCTTATATTCATCAAAATCTTAGACCTTTAAGAGATTATGTCAACCCTACGGAAGATTAACTTCATTGTGGTATTCAAAAACCTAATGTAGTAGCTAATTCATTTGAGTTTAAACCCGCTATTACCTAAATGGTATCAAATAATCAGTTTTGAGGTTCACCAATTGAATGTCCAAATTTACATCTTACCAATTTTCTAGAATTTTGCGCTACATTTAAATATAATGGTTTATCAGATGATGTCATAAGACTTAGGTTATTTCCTTTCTCACTAAGGGATAAAGCTAAGATGTGGTTAAATTCGTTAGCACTTAGATCTATCAGAGCTTGGGGTGATTTAGCCCAAAAATTTCTTGTTAAATATTTTTCACCATCGAAAACTGTGAAGCTTAGAAATGATATTACATCTTTTAAACAGTTTGAAGGGGAATCTATTTATGAAGCATGTGAACAATTTAAAGAACTTTTAAGAAAGTGTTCACACCATACTATACCAGATTGGTTAATAATTCAAATTTTTTTACAATGAATTAGTTGGATCTCTTAGATCTATTATCGATGTTGCTGCTGGTGGTTCATTGATGTCAAAACCATTTCATGATGCTTATGCTTTAATTGAAGAAATGACTACCAATAATTTTTAATGGCCTTCTGAGAGGGTGAATCCAAAGAAAGTAGCCAATTTTCATGAATCCGATGCATTAACTATGTTAGCAAATCAAGTTGCTGCAATTTCAAGGAAGTTAAACTAACTTGGAATGAATTTTTCTCAACTAATTTCTATGATTGAAGAGAATTCATTAGGCCAAATGGTAGATTTTCAAGCATCATTAGAAACTTTGAATGTCATTAATAACAAGCAGAATAATATTCAAATTATTATAACCTAGGTTGGAAAAACTATCCCAAATTTAACTGGAATAATACTACGGTTGGTAATAATCAGCAATGGGGGAACAATCAAGGAAAGCTATTGGGAAACTAGAACAACCAAGGGAATAATAATTATAGATCTACTTATCCTCCAGGTTTCAACAATAATACACAATTTAAGAAGAATAAGTTATCTATAGAAGAAGTGGTGTTACAAATGGGAAATCAGTTACAAAGTTAAGGAGTTGCAATTAGAAATATTGAGAATCAACTTTGACAAATTGCAAATTCATTAAGTAATAGATGCCATGGAACACTTCCTAGTAATACTGAAACAAATCCGAAAGACCTAAATAAAGAGCAAGTAAAAGTCGTTCAACTTAGAAGCAGAAGAGAGTTGGAAGGTAGGATTCAAAAAGAAGCTGAAGTAGAGAGAGAAGAAATTGAAGAATCAAAAGAGGATGCTCCAAAAGATTCTAAAAGACCTATTTCTCTACTTAAAATTTACTTAGAAAAACCACCACCTCCATTTCCTCGCAGACTTTTTCAACAGAAGTTGGGTAAGAAATTTTCAAAATTTCTGAAAATTTTTAAGAAACTAACAATTAATATTACATTTGATGAAGTCTTAGAACAAATTCCAAGCTATGTAAAGTTTATGAAAGATATTCTTAACAAAAAATGAAAGTTTGAAGATAATAAAACTGTTACACTTAGTGAGGAGTGCAGTGCTATATCTCAGAAGAAGCTTTCTGAAAAGCTTAAAGTTCCTGGTAGCTTTACAATTCCATGTGCAATAGGAGACAGATTTTATGGGAAACTTTTATGTGATTTAGGTGCAAATATTAACCTTATGTCATTATCAATATTTAAAAGATTGGGATTAGGAGAAATTACCCCTGCTACTGTAACTCTACAGTTAACAGATCATTCAATAAGGTACCCTAAAGGAGTTATAGAAGATGTCCTGTGAAAGTTGATCAATTTATCTTTTCTGTTGATTTCATTGTGCTAGATGTGGAGGAAGATAAAGAGATACATATCATCTGGGGAGACCTTTTCTATCCATAGGAAGAGCAATGATAGACATGCAGAAAGGGGAATTATTAATGCGTGTCAATGATCAAACTGTTACGTTTAACAATTCAAGATCAATGAAATGTCCTGCAAAAGGTAAAGATGATGAATGCTATAGAATGAATGTTATAATATATCTGAGTGAATCTCATTTCAAAAGTAATTATGAAGAAAAATCTGAAGTAAAAGATTTAGAACACGAGCAAGAAGAAGAATTAGATTAATGTGAAGATCTTTTTAAGGAAGATTGAAACTATGTTCGAGAAAATTTTGAAATTTTGGACACGATAGATAAAGATAAATCATTTTGTCCATCAATTGAAAAACCTCTAGAACTTGAGTTGAAGTTACTTCCTGATCATTTAAAATATCTTTTTAGGATATTCCTCTACTTTACTAGTTATAATTTCCTCGAAGTAAACTATGGAAGAAGAAGATAGATTGATGAAAATTTTGAAAAATTTTAAGAAAGTCTTTAGATGGACAATAGCTGATATTAAAGGAATCAGTCCTTCAATTTGTATGCATAGAATTCATATGGAAGAGAGATGCAAACTCAAGGCTGATCCTCAAAGGAAATTGAATCTTGTTATGAAAGAAGTTGTTAAGAAAGAAATTTTAAAGTGGTTAGATGCTGAAAATATCAACACTATTTTACATAGTGCATGGGTTAGTCCAATTCACTGTGTTCCTAAGAAAATAGGAGTAACTGTGATTGTGAATGAACATAATGAGTTAATACCTACTAGACAAGTTACAGGGTGGCGAATATGCATTGATTATAGAAAATTAAATCTTGCCACTATCAAAATATCATTTTCCACTACAGTTTCTAGATCAAATGTTGGATAGACTAGCTGGGCCTAAATACTTTTATTTTCTGGATGGATGAACTGGTTATCACCAAATTAAAATAACTCCTGTAGATCAACAGAAAACAACTTTTACCAGTCCTTATGGTACTTTTTATTTTAGAAGAATGTCATGAGAAAGAGATTTTTTAGTCAAAGTGCACAAGAAATGTATAACAGTTTTTTAGTTGTTAGTTTCGAAAGAATATCGGAAAAGATCAACAAAATTGAGACTACTATGGCTTTACTTGAGACCAAGGTAATTGAGATTCATGCACATCTTGAGCATATTGGATGGCTATTGAAAATGCAATTTAGTCATACTAGTTATATAGAGGAAGTAGATAAGGAGATGTTTCTTAAGCAAAAATGGATTGAAGAAGATAGTATCAGAGCTCGTCACCACCGTCTGTTTTATTAACTTTATATTCTGATTGCCCCAGGAGAGACTAATGAAAGACCGGAGTTTGTCCCATCAAATGAAGAGTGGAATTAAGTTCTATGTCCAAGTTTGTTTTGTTAGGATTTGTTGTGTTTATGTGTTAGTGTTTAAGTCTTGTTTTTTAGTTTTTATGTTTTTATGTGTTTAATTTGAATGTTTGTTAAGTATTTTTGTTTTGAAAATTTTCTCATCCGAGACTATTTGGAGTGATAATTAAGTGTTATATGTACTTGTAATTATTTGTGAATGAAAAAATATGTTTGTTTGTGTGAAAATTAATGTTATTTTTACCCTCAAATTGAATTGAGTTATATAGAGAATTTTTGTGAGAGAGGAGTTTAAATGTGATGAAAATAGTCATTTAAGTGTTATGAGACCATTTAGGGGTGGTATACATAGGAAAATAGTGCATTTTACTTAAGTTCAAAAATTTTAAAAATCATGCATTGGCGCCTAAGCGCCACATCTCACACTTAAGCGCAAAGTAAGCCGAGAGGCAGGCGCCTAAGTGCCACTTATCCTTGCTTAAGTGTCGGTTTACAAAAACCATTTCACGAATGGTTAAAAGTGAAAAAATTAACCCAAAAATTGCCATTTTTCAACCTCCAGTCACCTTAAAACTCTCAAAATCATGATTTTGGAGAGCTAGGGAAAACTATTAAGTGGAGATTTCTTGGTGGAATCAAGAAAAATTTTCTAGATCTAGATTTCTTAAGGTAAGAGCTTTACCTTTATGCAAAAATTTTGGATTTTCACCATGTATTTTGAGTATATATGGAAGAATTTGAAAATTCACTATTCATGTTGAAAAATGAGGGAAACTATATAGAAATTGCATAGGAAGTGCAGTTTAAGCTTTTGGAAGTTTAGTTTAGTTATTTAGACTTGAATTTTGAAGTTATTTTTGGAATTTTATAAAATTGTAGAATGGCACCAATAATGAAGATGAGTAAAGGAAAAAAACCCTTTTGATTCGAGAAATTTTGTGAGTTTAAAATCTCAAGATAGGTACAGTGATGCGTTGCAATCACGAAAGCTTATCCAGGAGCGTTGTTTTAAGAATCCAGGTTGATCTGTGGAAGATCTGATCTTTCACCGATAGTGGGAAAGATTGTGTTGTTTTTTTGTTGTTGCAGTTATATCTATTGTTAGGGAGTTCTATGTAAACCTCCCTGAAGCTAAAGATGATAGAGTCATGGTTTAAGGACAATGGGTACCTTTTTCACCGGAGGTAATCAATTTGTTCAAGCATTTGCCACTGGATACTTTATGTTTATATTCAAATTATGGTCGGATTGAGATGGAGCTAGATGAGATTATTTCTTATTTGACTATTGGAAGAGGACTCTAGAAGATCACAAATGAGAGTAGAGTCAACTTTGCCACGTCAAAGTTATGTGCACCTTCAAAGGCATGACACTATTTTATTTATGTCTGTCTTATACCTACAAATCATCTTAGCGAAGTTACCAGAGAGAGAGAGAGAGACATTAAATTACTGTATCTATGAAGGAATGCTCATCAACATAGGAGCTTTGATATATCAGACTATCATCAGTTCTGCCATGCATTACTACTGCAGGTCTGGGATTTTCTTCCTTGATCTTTTCTTTATGTGAGTAGGTTGGAGTATGATATGATAGCTGGGAAGAAGTACTATTGCCTCTAAAGCCTATTACAAAGGTGAATGTGAATAATTATTCTGAACATTCTATTTCTTGCTGGAGAGAAGGATTTTCTAAGAGTTATGGAATTGAAACGTTTGCTGCTTCTACCTCTGCTGCTTCTACATCTAGACAATTTACCTCACGTGCTTATACTTCTAGAAGTGAGTCTATTGAGACCCAAGATCAATTATTACAGAGGATGATGGATAATATTAATTATACCGCTGATAAATTTTAAAATTTAGAGCATTTTGCAGAACATACTGATAGGTATAATAGAAGTAAAAGTGATTATGAAGAGAAATTTCACTCATCTTTGGAAAGCCTCATTAAGGGTAACCAAGGAGTGCAATTTTCTCCATATCCTAGATACCCTGATTATGAGTCTGCAGATGTTTGGGATAGCGGTGAATGTGAGAATGATGAGTAGGACTATGAGATTTATTTTTATGTTTGTACTATGACATGGACTACGTAGTCTGGATACCTACATTTACATTTATGTGTTAATTTGGATTTAAGACATGTGATGTGATGTGTTTTTATGTTTTAGACTTGAGACATGTATGTTTGTGTGTTAATTTAGATTTTATGATGTATGAGACTGTTATTTTGTTTAATTGTATTGTGATGTTGTGTTTTTTTAGCATTTTATTTTAAATTCTAGGATAGTAATTGCTGTTGTGTGTTTAGTACTGTGTTAGTTAGTTTGAATTGAACTTGATTTTATGTCTTTTAAAAAGTTGAAAATCTTGTTAACTTTAACTTTAAATTTTAAACTTAGAAAAGTGCTACCCTGTATTTTTCTTTTATCTTGTTAGAGTGTTTTTTTTTATGTTGAGACTATGAAATTAAAGTTAGTGTGTTAGCTTATTTTTATGTTTGTATCCACTACATAGAAGTCTATTGAATCTCTACATGTTAAATTGAAATGAAAATGATAAAAAATTAATCACAACAACAACAACAACAACAAAGCCTTAATCCCACTACGTGGGGTCGACTACATGAATCCTTTTTCTCCACTGCATTCTATTTAGTGTCATATTTTCATTTAGTTCTAGTAAATTAAGATCATTTATAATATAATAAGCCCAAGTCTTTCTAGGTCTACCTTTGCCATTCTAAACACAAGTTAAATCTAAAACATCTACTCTCCTAATCAGATCATCAGATGGTTGACGTTTAATGTGACCAAACCATCAAAGACGACTTTGTCTAATTTTGTCCATCTGGTACAAGCATAAAAACAATTTAGTTTGTTTTTATGTTTGTACTAATTACTTAGAAGTCTATTGAATCTCTATATGTTAAATTGAAATGAAAATGATAGAAAATTAATCAAAAATTAATTTTACTCCTGTTTTTAGTTTTATACTTGTATACTTAGGATATAAAAATTTCTGTAAGCATATTCTTTCAATTTTCATTACTGCTTATATATATCTGCTACTAAACTATTTAATCTATAAAAATTTAAGTTTGGGGGGGATGAAAAATATTTTCAAAACTTGAATTTTGTTTGTTGTCAAATGTGCTACAAGTGAATTTGATTTTAAAAGAAAAATGATCATGTATATGAAGTTATATTAGGGAAGTAAAATTTGATTTTAGAAATGAGTAAGAAAATTTATTTGAATTTTTTAGTAATGAAGAAAAATTTTAAGTTAAAGGTTTTTAATGTAGAAAATGTTTAATGCAAGTAACTATCTTTAGTAAGAAAATTTGTATTTTTGAAAAATTTATAAATTTAGACTTTTATTTTTAATACTTAAATTTCTTTTGTTAAAAATAATTTTTAAAACTATTGTTATATTTATAAGTAAAAAATTTATATCATGACTTTGCTTTAAGAAAGGAGAAGTGGAATTCAAAACCATTAAAGGCCTACCCAGATATAGTAATCATTGCCTCAAAAAGAAAAAAGAAAAGAAAAGAAAAAGAAAAAGAGAAAGAGAAAAATAAAAGAAAAAGAGAAAAAGAAAAAGAAAAAAATTAAGGGAGGAGAAGCTTGAGGATTAGTGCATATTCAAAAATTTGTTCCACATTTGATCTTTTTAAAGTATAAGACTTGAGAAAATCTTAAGCTTAAAAATATAATATAATAAGTAAAATTATTCTTAATAAAAATTTTTTAAATGAAGATAATAAAAGGACTAAATTCTAAACTTGGAAAATCTACAATGTTTCAGAATTAGATAGGAACTCATATTTTCCTGTTTCTTAACATTAAAAGTTTTCTAAACTTTAAGTTGGTCTCATTTACTGAATATTTTTTCTAAATTGGACTACAATATTTCTAAATTTAAAATATAGTAACTCCTAAAGAAACTCATATACATATCATACTTATTAGTTCTTAAAGATTGAAGTGTCCATTGAGGACAAGTAACATTTTAAGTTTAGGGGATTTTGTTACACCTAAATTATATAGTATTTTTAAATGCATTTTTATACCTATTTTTTAGATTTTGCGCTTTAATGGAAGGTATTTGTGTGTATTTCTTTCAGGTACAAGTAAAAGGTGAAAAATGCTAAAAGGAATGAAAAAGGATCAAATTTAGAGCAAAGAGGTGAAAATCGTGCAAAAGTGTTTAGGCGCCTAAGCACCAGACCCGGTGCTTAAGCGCCGGTTAAACAGAGAAGGTCGCGCCTAAGTGCAAGAGTGACCAAAGGAAAATAGGTTGATATTTTCATACATGTTTTATACTGCTTTTGATGATATTGCACTTTAAAGAAAGAAATTTTGGATGTTTTATTGCATGAATGATGAATTAGGGTCATTGGAGCAAAAAGATGCAAAAAGGTGCAAATTTGGAGAGAAAGGGACCAAAATGTGAAGGATTGAACTAGGGCTCCAACGGTGAGCCCAACGACGCCAACGGTGAGATTTTCCCGAGACCCCAGAATTAATTCATTTAGAAGGCCCATCGTCGGCGAGCTCAACGGTTATGTCCAACTAGGCTTTGGATGAGGACAAATTTTGGAGAGGTGCTTAGGCAACTCTTGGGAAAGCTCATCCACAACTTTAAAAGAAGATTTTGGTTGAAAATTGGAGTGGTCCTGGATGTTAGAAAGGTCCTGAAGGTTGGAGAGGTTCTATTAGTGTTTGGTAGAGAGTCTAAATTGTGAGGAATTTCGAGAGATTGTAAAAGTGGAAGGAAAGTAAGAGATTTCTTCCTCCTTGCCACTTCAAAGAGAAATTCTATGTGCTGTAAAGAAAGGAAGAGATTCAAAGGAACTTCGAGGAGTTTACTTAGGGAGAAATTAGAGATAAGTTTATTTATTGTTGTAGTTTGTGTGACTTTGATTTTATATATGAATTCCGAGTTTTGTTGTGTTTTCCCAATGAAATTTGAGTAGTTTTCTCTGTATTTCTCCTTGTCTTGATATTTATGAAATGGTGATTTGAATTGGTGAAGCCATGAAAATGTTTAAGAAATTGTGATGATCTTTTCACTTCGATCTTAATTTACTTTCAATATGGTCAATTGACTTGTTAAAATATGTTAAGTTTTACAATTAAAGTGAATATTACATCTAAGATTCAAGGAGGTCAAAGCCCTTTGAAGTTGGGTGCAAATAAATAGGGAAATAAAATTATCAGGCATAGAATTGGAGATTTTAGAGTTATAGACTAAAATCTCTAATTCTATCCTATCATTTGGGTGTTGAAGTGTAGATGTTAGCTCTCAGGCGAGGGGAACGTGGGAGCTCCAAAGTGAGAGCCGGTATCCTCCCAGCCTAGCCGTAGATTCAGTAAACAAACGTAGGATTAGTTAATGTCCTTTATGCCTGGACCAAAGAGTAAAGAATAGGTATGCCCCTATTTGGCACAATACAAATTGAACCGATTTACTTTATCCATTCACTATAATTTCTTGATAAGGAGAAAGATGCTTTCTTATATATTGAATATCACATTAGAGCCTTCATTAGTATAATTAGTTATTTAATAGTTATTAAAATTACATATTTATTTCAATTGCCTATTAGTGACAGATAAGGAAATTAAACTCCATTGTTGCGATTAAAGTATTGCTATTCTAAAATCCTAGTTCGTAGTTCTAATATTAGTCCCTGTGGGATCAATATATAGGACTCCATTAGAGCCCTATATTACTTGAGCGATACGTATAATTACGTTGAAAAGTGTGACTTTACAATTATTGAATATTTTATACATCCATCTTTATCATATCTATAACTATTATTAAGTTTTGGTACAGTTGCTGAGGAATTAAATCATTTAGTAGCAGTATTAATTACTTATACTTTTAAGCATATATAAAGTCGCGGTCAATTTTTTTGACCTGAAGGCTTAGAGTTTCAATTAGAGTAACGAAAAAATTAGAATTAAAGTAAAAGACAAATTAGGATTATTAGAAAATTTTTACTTTAATTGCAACTTATTTTCATACTTAGTTAACAGTTTTACTGTGTACTGATTTTAAATTGTATGCATAAATTTGGACTTCAAAATCTTATACCCTATAATTTGGAATTAGAACGCACTGTTAGAAAAATTAGAAGATTGAGAAGAGAACCTAGAAATTCTGATACTGTGGAAAACAACATGAACAATCAAGAAATAGAAAATGAACACCAACCTAGACCCCTACGAGATTATGCAAATCCCACAGCAGATGAAATTCACTTATCTATCCAAAATCCTGATGTAGCTGCTAATTCATTTGAGCTTAAACCTACTATTATCCAAATAGTACAAAACAATCACTTCGGAGGTACACCAAATGAAGATCCTAATTTACACCTCGCTAGTTTTTTAGAATTGTGTACTAATTTTAAATATAATAGAGTTTTAAACATGTTATTAGACTTAAACTTTTTCCTTTTTCACTGAGGGATAAGGCTAAGGTGTGGTTAAATTCGTTAGCACCAGGATCTATTAGAACTTGGGGAGAACTTTCACTGAAATTTCTATTTAAATATTTCCCTCCATCCAAAACTGCTAAACTTAGAAATGACATAACATCATTCTGTCAAATTGATGGAGAGTCAATATACAAAGCTTGAGAGAGATTTAAAGATCTTCTTAGGAAATGCCCTCATCATTCGTTACCAGATTGGTTGATAATTCAAACTTTTTATAATGGATTAGTGGGATCACTTAGATCGATTATAGAAGTTGTGGCTGGTGGTTCTTTAATGTCAAAATCTTTTGATGAGGCTTATTCGTTAATAGAAGAGATGGCTACCAATAATTTTCATTGGCCCTCTGAAAGGGTAAATCCTAAAAGAGTAGCTAGTATCCATGATTCTGATGCAATATATACGTTAGCTTCGCAGATTGTTGTAACATCAAAGAAATTAGATCATTATGGGATGAATTATTCTCCAACACCTCCTATGATAGAAGAGAATTCATCTAGGCAATTTGTGGATGTTCAACCTTCATATGAGACTTTAAATGCTATTAATAGACCCAACACCCTTATTCGAACTATTATAACCCAGGTTGGAAGAATCATCCAAATTTTAATTGGAATAACAATTCTTCTACAAATCAACAATGGGCAAACAACCCAGTGAAACCATTAGGAAATTCATCCAACCAAGGAAATGTTAATTATAGACCTTCTTATCCTTTAGGATTTAATAGAAACACTCAAATTAAGGAAAAGAAGTTGTCTATGGAAGAGCTGATATTAAACATGGAATTTCAGAATCAAGGAAATTTATTACAAATTCAAGGAAATCACTTACAAATTCAAGGAAATCAATTACAAAATCAAGGAACTGCTATTAAGAATATTGAAAATCAATTAGGGCATATCGCTACTGTGCTTAGTAACCAAACATTGGGAACTTTTCCTAGTACTACGGAACCAAATCCTAAAGAACAAGGAAAAGAATAGATAAAAGCGATACAATTATGAAGTGGAAAAAAATTGGAGACAAGAGTAAAAAAAGAAATGGGAACTAAGAAAGAGAAAGTAGATACTTAAAAAGAAATAGATCATGAATACCCAGAAATAGAATATCCACTTACACCAATGAAAATTACTGTGGAGAAACCTCCACCACCGTTTCCTCAAAGATTGAAGCAACACAAACATAATGAACAATTTTCTAAATTTTTAGAAATTCTTAAGAAGTTAACGATAAATATTCCCTTCGTAGAAGCTTTAGAGCAAATGCCCAATTATGTGAAATTTATGAAAGACATTCTTAACAAGAAAAGAAAGTTCACTAATAACAAAACTGTTGCACTTAGCGAAGAGTGTAGTGCAATTATTCAGAAAAAGCTTCCAGAAAAATTAAAAGATCCTGGCACTTTCACTATACCGTGTGCTATCGGTGAAAAATTTTATGGAAGAGCTTTATGTGATTTGGGAGCCATCATTAATCTTATGCCTCTATCAAATTTCAAAAGATTAGGATTAGGAGAAGTCTCACCTACTTGTGTAAATCTTCAGTTAGCGGATCGATCAGTCACATATCCTAAGGGAGTTATAGAAGATGTGTTAGTAAAAGTTGATAAATTTATCTTTCCTGTGGATTTCATTGTTTTAGATATGGAGGAAGATAAAGAAGTACCTATCATTTTAGGGAGACAATTTTTAGCTACTGGAAAAGCTATGATAGATGTTCAAAAAGGAGAATTAACTATGAGAGTTAACGATCAAGAGATGACTTTTAACATTGCAAAATCTATGAAATACACTGCTGTTGAAAGAGATAATAAATGTTTTTGCATGGAAATTAGTGAACATCTGTTGAAGGAACATTTTAAAGAACATTTTGAACAGAAAGAATAATTTGAAGAGAGTGATGAAGTTATTTTGGACGAATTAGAAAATGAAGAATTAGATTATGTTCAGGAAAGATTTGAGATGCTGGATATTACAGAAAATGCTGATAAGAATCTAGTTCCATCAATTATAAAACCACCTGAACTTGAGTTGAAAATATTGCCTAGCCACTTAAAGTATGTGTTTTTGGGAGACTCGTCTACATTACCTGTGATTATATCTTCAGAATTAAATGATTTGCAAGAGCAAAGACTGTTAGATACTTTGAAAAGATAGACGAAAGCTTTTGGTTGGACCTTGACTGATATTAAGGGAATCAGTCATTCGATCTGTATGCACATAATTATATTAGATGAACAATATAAACTAAGAGTTGATCCACAAAGGAGATTAAACCCAATGATGAAAGAAGTAGTTAAGAAGAAAATTTTGAAATGGTTAGACACTGTAATTATATATCCTATTTTAGATAGTGCGTGGGTAAGTCCAATTCATTATGTTCCTAAGAAAGGAGGAGTGACTCTTGAGACAAAAGAAGATAATGAATTAATACCTATCAGACAAGTTACCGGGCGGCGTATTTGCATTGATTATAGAAAATTAAACACTGCCACCTGGAAAGATCACATCCCTTTACCCTTTTTAGATCAAATAGTAGATAGACTTGTTAGGCACAAATATTTTTGTTTCTTAGATGGAGATACCAGTTACCATCAAATTCTCATTGCTTCTGAGGATCAAGAAAAGACAACATTTACTAGTCCTTTTGGAACTTTTGCTTTTTGAAGAATGTCTTTCGGATTATGTAATGCACCTGCAACATTCTAGAGATGTATAATGTTTATATTTAGTAAGTTAATTGATGATGGACTAGAAGTATTTATGGATGATTTCTCTGCATTTAGAACATCATTTGACACATACTTAAATTATCTTGAAAAAGTTTTAGAGTTATGCGAAAGAACTAATTTAGTTCTAAATTGGGAGAAATGTCAATTTATGGTTGCAGGAGGAATTATGTTAGGGTATAAAGTTTCGGAAGATGGTATGGCAGAAGACCGTGCAAAAATTTAAGTTATATATAAACTAACACCTCCTACTAATGTAAGAGAGATAAGGAGTTTTCTTGGACATGTTCATTTTTACAGGCGTTTTATTAAAGATTTTTCAAAAATTACCAAATCTCTATGCCAACTTTTAGAGAATGACAAGAAATTTGAATTTACTGAAAGCTGTTCAAATGCCTTTAAGTTATTAAAGGAAAAATTAATCACATCATTTATTATAGTTTCACCTAATTGGGAGAAACCTTTTGAACTAATGTGTGATGCTAGTGATTATGCTATTGGAGCTATCATTGGACAAAGGTACTACAAGATTGTTAAAGTTATATACTAAGCTAGTAAAACTCTTAATGATGCTCAGATTAACTATATTGTTACTCAAAAAGAGTTACTGGCCATTGTGTATGCTTTAGACAAATTTAGATCTTCTTTAATTTGAGTTAAATATATTGTGCACACTGATCATTCTGCTATTAAATATGTGTTGCAAAAGAAGGATGACAACTAAGGTTGATTAGATGGATACTTTTGATGCAAGAATTTGATCTTGTGGTTATTGATAGAAAGGGAACAGATAATCAAATTGCTGATCATTTGTCAAGATTAGAAAATCATGAATTATTTGACATCGATAATGAAATTATAGACAATTTCCCTGATGAACAACTTTATAATATTAATGAGTGGAAAATATTATGATATGCTGATATTGTTAATTATATTGTAAGTGATATTTGCCACCTATGCTGACACTACAACAACAAAGAAAATTCATTCATGATGCAAAAGCATATTTTTGTGATGAGCCTTATTTATATAAATAATATAAGGATCTGATTATGAGAAGATGTGTACTTTATGAAGAAACTGAGCTAATCATTCAGAAATGTCATGACTCTGAATTTGGAGGACATTTTGGGATTGATAAAATTGCTTATAAAATTTTACAAGCTGGATTTTATTGGCCTACTATCTTTAGGAATGTTTATAGATACATAAAAACTTGTGATCAATGTCAACGAGTAGGCAATATATCTAGAAGAAATGAAATGCTTCTGAATTTTATGTTAGAAGTTGAATCTTTGATGTTTGGGGATTAGATTTCATGGGACCATTTATTCCTTCATTTGGGAACTTATATATATTAATTGCAGTAGACTACGTTTCAAAGTGGATTGAAGCACAAGCTTTACCTCGTTGTGATGCTAAAAGTGTTTCAAGGTTTTTAATGAAAAATATTTTCACTAGATACGAAATACCTAAAATGATTATCACTGACGGATGATCTCATTTTATGAATAAATACATTCATAGATTGGCAGAATAGTTTAATATTATTCATAGAATCTCTACTGCTTATCACCCTCAAATTAGTGGGTTAGCTGATGTTTCTAATAGAGAGATTAAACAAATCATTGAAAAGACTGTAAACCCTAGTAGAATAGATTGGTCCACTAGACTGGATACCGCATTATGGGCTTACAGGACTGCTTATAAAACTCCTATTGGAATGACTCCTTACAGATTTATTTTTGGAAAGACTTGTCACTTACTAGTAGAATTAGAGCATAAAGCATATTGGGCGATTAAAAAATTCAATTATAATTTGAAAGATGCTGGTAAGAAGAGATTATTATAATTAAATGAATTAGAAGAATTAAGAAATGAATCTTATGATAATGACATAATTTATAAAGAGAAACTAAAGTCATGGCATGATCAAAAGATTAATCAGAAGAACTTTGAACCAGGATAAGAAGTTTTGCATTCAATACTAGACTGAAGTTATTTCCTGGGAAATTAAAGTCTCGTTGGTCAGGACCCTTTACTATGACTAAAGTTTATACTTACAGAGTTGTTAAAATTAAAGATCAGAAGACTAAAAATAGATTTAAAGTAAGTGGACACAAATTAAAACCATATTTTGAGGGTAAAAGTCCAAATTTTAAAGAGGTTTTAACGATTAGTCAACCTGAATAACACCTGAATAGGTCGGGCTGACGACGTTGAACCAAGCGCTTTATGGGAGGAAACCCATAGTTATCTTCACTTTTATTGTGATTATAGTAGTTTCTATTTGATATTATCATTAGCTCTACTACTCTTATTTACCCTTGAATCACCATAATAATTGGATCCATAAAGAAAATTGGAACGCATTCGGACCAGAGCGAAACTGTGCAATTTTTGCCTTGGGCATCGACGACGCCCTCAACGCCACCGACAGCACCCTCGACGCCACCGACAGCACCCTCGACGCCACCGATGGCGGGGTTTTCCCAAGAGTCCAGGCAAAATAAATACAGAAGCTCACCGACGACGCCCTCAACCCCACCGATGGCGACACCAGCGAGATGGCGGTTTCTGGAGTTTGAATGGCGGGTTTTGGCAGTTTTTGGGCGGGAGTTACCCTTTTAAACTCCTAAATTAGATTCCTAAGTTCATATTTCACCAAAAAAAAAAAACAAAGTGAAACTCCACCAATTTCATTCCTATGGCATCCATTTCTCCTGATAATCCCAGAATGTGAGTGTTTAATCAGCAAAAGTTTATTAGTGCGGAAGCGCGGTAAATCTTCAACAAGGTACTGACAAAGAAAAGATTGATGAAGGAATGAGGATTCGTAAATTAAGTATTGAATAATCCCTCGACGACAATTGAAGATATGATAGTGCGGCAAAGATGGGAAGTGTTATGCTATACTACCGCCGCCGAGGTTGTTCCTTTAGTAAAGAAATTTTATGCAAATTTGCATGGAATCAACCAGAGAGTCATTTATGTTCGAAGTAGATGGATTACTTTATGAATCAATGAATTATACATGATCGAGAACGTTCCTGTCTGCCACTATTACAACTTCGTCCCAACAAGAAACCAGATAAATGAGATTTACCAATATTTAACGGACGAAACTGAAGACTGGGAAATGAGAGAAAATGTGTATGTTAGGTTTTCTATGACACTCCTAAATCCTGTTTTGAAACAATATCACTTCTTCATTTCTACGAAACTGTTACCGACAATGAAGATCGTTAAAGTTTCTAAAGAAATTGCTATTCTGAATTACTGCATCCAAAGGGGACTGTCGATCGATATTGGATCTATAATTGTGAAGTCGATTTTGGGTCTGATCATTCATGGATCAACTTATGGGCTTGGACACCCTTCCACAATTTTCTCACTTTGCAGTCAGTTCTAAGTATCCTACAAAAATTGAGAAAATGTACTTCTACCTTGGAAGCCTTTGGACCCAACTGAGAGATTCCCAGCTTTTAAAGATGAAAATGACATGACTATTATAGTAGATCAAGCATCTCAGAATTCACTTCCAGTTCAACACTTAGTTCCTGATAAGACTCTGATGATCCTGCGCAGAATCAACAAATTGGAGAATGAGGTACAAAATGTCATGAATGCAATTAATAATATTTTTGATTTCTTTGATCATCTAGACTTGAGGATGAAAGAACATTGAGCACTCTAGACATTTAGAAGATAGTTTGATACGGGTGATGAGGAGGATGAAATTGATAGAAGAGGATTCTACTAAAGAATTTCCTTACCGACCCTTCTACAATCTCTTCGTTCATGTGCAATCAATGGCAGAGGAGAATCCAGTACTAAATCTGATGAATAGTAGATTTATATTGCTACCTGTCTGTCTATGTGTGTAATTTAGTTTGAACTTTGCATTTACTTTGCTTTATAATTATGCTTTTAGATCTCTGTACAGTGGAGACTAAGCATAGGATGTATTGTTTTCAGCATTTTGAGTGTTGTGGCTTAAATTGCGACGCTGAATTAATGTATTAAGGTTGAGAAAATACCAAACGTAGATGTGTTATGTAACGTACATTGTGCCACTTGAAAATTATATATAAATGTGATATTTTGTGTTGTGAAAGTTTATATGTGCTAAGTACATCATTTAATTAATTAAAATTATGTCTATAATGATTAAAAAGATGTTGTTAAGGCTTGGAATTGATCGAAATCACAAAAATCCGGAAATTGAACCAAATCAGTAGAGCCTGCCGACGGCGCGCTCTACGCCGCTGACGACGGATTTTTCGTGAGTGTTGTGTTTAAATTTAAATAGAGCGCACTGACGGCGCCGAACACCACGCCGATGGCGAACTTGCAAAAAAAACACCGTTAACCGTGATTTTGAGCAGTCAAGCACCACTATTCATCATCCCCTTCCTCCCAAAAATGCAATTTTCAACCTAGGGCTTGAGAGATCATGGATTTAGGGCGATTTCAAAGCTTTTTGACAACCGAATTTGATCATCTCTAGGTAAGAGCTTCACTCCAAACTAAAAATATTTGATTTTCACCATGAATTTCTTTCACATTGAAGAGATCCAAAAAATTGGAGAATGTGAAGAAAATATTGGGAAGAAATTCATGGATCTTAGTGTTGAACTCTTAGAATTACTTTTGGAAGCCATTATTTGAATGTTTGAAGAATATTTTAGAATGTTTCAATGATTGTGATTAGATTGAAATGGCTCCATGTCAAAAGAGACGAATTGAGTTTGATGAGTCTCGCTTCGTTAATGTGAAGGCTCAATCAAAATTTACTTCAATATTTGAAGGAAAGAAATGCACACAAGATTGAGTTTTTGAAAGTCTGGGAGGAGAAATTGAACAAGTTATTGTCGAGCGGAGGTGGGAAAACTTCTGTTACACCACCAATAACGTTGTTGCAAATATTGTGAAGGAATTCTACGCAAACGTATTCTATTCTGAAGACAGAATCGTTCAAGTGCTGGAGTTTTCTGTTGAATTTACTACTGCCCGCATCAACAACTTTTACAAAGTCCCAGACTCTTATTGCTGCCATTATGAATTTTTCAGTACTATGGAAGGCCCCCTGAACGATGTGATCAACTTTCTCACTAATGGGAAAGGAACGTGGAAGATTAAGCAATGAGAATAGGTAAATTTTTCTTCTTCCATGTTGAATGCCACCTCTAAGGCGTGACACTATTTTATTTCATCTGCTCTGTTACTGAATTATCACCATAGTGAGGTAACTAGAGATAGAGTTATTCTAAATTTTTGTATTCAGAATAATAGAACTATAAATGTGGGGAGAATTATTTTTAAGAATATATTGACTACGGCAAGGAGTGAAACAAGTGGAGGTCTTGGACATCCTCGCCTTATTTATGCACTTTTCCAACTTTTTGGAGTGAAAGCTGGAGGAAATGAGGAATGAGTTTACCCTATGAAACCCATTAGTAAAGCCAATTTGAAAACTTATGAATCCCATGAAAAATGGAGAACTGGAAGTAGAAGTCAAGAACCTTCTACTAGTAGAGATGTCCCCTCTACAAGTTATGACCTTCCACTTTCTAGTTCCCCTACTCTGACTGATTTGATGAATGAGTTGAGCTTGCAATGGAAGAGCATAGATTTAATAAATGAAAGGATTGGAGGTTTAGAACATCGACATGATTATGATAGTGAGTACCTTCAGAGGCATTCAAGTTTTGAGGTAGCTTACTACAAGGCTCAGGCCTGACACTACAGAGGTGAGTCTGATGTTACTTTTCCCGAGTGCCCTTGATATACCCAATATCAACCCAATCCACCTTGTGATCAAGGAGATGAAGACATAGTTTGGGATTTTGATATTTGATGTAATTGATGTACTTGTACTTTATTTTTGAGATCTGTTGTAAGAGAAATGGACGTTTGTATGTATTTGAACTTTCATTTTTATTATTATGTTGTACTTGAATGATTTTTAATTATTGATATAAAGTCAGGGTGGTAGTTAAATTTTCATGTGTAGTATAATAGATGTTGAGTAGTATTTTGTGGATTGTAATGTAATGTGATTTTTATTTTGCATTTTAATTGTAATTGTTTAGTATTGTGGTTGTGTTGGGAAATATTGTGTTTGTTTAATGTTTTAGTTTTATACTTATTTCAAAATTTTATTACCTAAAAATTTCTCTAATGATTTATATGTGTAGAAAGCTCCTAATATTACAGACCAGGTGAAGTAGAAATGTTGAGAAGGACTGCAAAAATTTTAGAATGATGAAAATGCCTAAAATACTGAGGTATGATTTATATTTAGAGTTTATCTTTCCACCTGTATCATTTTATATTGAAAAAATTAAGTTTGGGGGAGGGAATAAAAAGATTAACAATTAGATGTCCTCTATTTAATTATTTTCAAAAATTATTTTAATGATTTAATGTAGTGAATTTAATTCAGGTAATTATATTTTGTAGCTATTTAAATATTATGGTAGATTAAAAGAAATATTTTTGTAATGAAAATTAATTTTGTAACTTAAGATATTTTAGTATAAAAGAATAAGACTATGGTTAACTATTTAAAGTAAGGGAAACTATATTTTGAAGTACTAAGAATCTGGAAATTCATTTGAGAAGAAAAGACTGGGGCTCAATGATGTAAAAACTATGAAATATTTATAAGGTAAAGGAATGCTTTGAGTTTCAAATTTAGGGAAAGAAAGGTAATGTTCAAAATCATTAAAGGCTATCCAGATATAGTAATCCTCACTTGAAAAAGGAAAAAGAAAGGATTAACAACAATCACCAAAAAGACAAGAAAAATATGTAGGATTGAAACCAATCCAAAATGAAAAAGAGAAAAGAAATAAAAAAAATATGGAAGTGAGGAGAAGCTTGAGGATATGCCTTAAAAAAATTGGCTTCACTGGATCTACCTAAAGGGAAAACCTAAATACATTCCTGAACTTATATTTATGGATTAGATCTTTTACTATTAGTGTTCCCAGGAAGTTTCTATCATTTGACTATTCAAAGTGACTTAATATTGCAACATATAGTCATTCTTGAAATGAATAGAAGACTAGAACTCTTAAACTTGATAACTAGATAATCTTGTAGCTACAAAATTAATTTAATTACTTGATTTTTTTTTAAAATCTCACTCTGATATTTATCTGAATAAAACTTATAGTATTTATGAATTAAAACTTTACTACAATAGATCATATTTTTTATGTAACACTAAAATTACTTGAGGACAAGTAATAGTTAAGTTTGGGGGATTTTGACCAAAGGAAAATATGTTTAGATTTTCATACCTACTTTATACTGTTTTTGATGATATTGCACTTTAAAGAAAAGTATTTTTGATGTTTTGTTACAGGAATGATGAATTAGGGTCATTGGAGCAAAACGATGCAAGAAGGAGCGAATTTGGAGCGAAAAGGACCAAAATGGGAAGAATTAAATTAGGACGCCGACGGCGAGCCCTACAGCGTTGACGACAAGATTTCCCCGAGACCCCAAAATTAATTCACTTAGAAGGCCCGCCGACGGCACCCTCGAAGCCTCCGACGGAGAGCTCGGAGGTTATGTCCAATCAGGCTTATGGATGAGGACAAATTTTGAAGGGGTGCTTAAGCAACTCCTGGGAAAGCTCATCCACAACTTTAAAAAAAGATTTTCGCCAAAAATTAGAGAGTTCCTGGATGTTTGAAAGGTTTTAAAGGTTGGAGAGGTTCCATTAGTGTTTGGTAAAGAGTCTAAATTGTGAGGAATTCTTCGAGAGATTGTAAGAGTGGAGGGAAAGTGAGAAATTTCTTCTCCTTGCCGCTTCGAAGAGGAATTTTGTGTGCTATAAAGAAAGGAAGAGATTCAGAGGAACTTTGAGGAGTTTACTTGGGGAGAAATTAGAGATAAGTTTATTTATTGTTGTAGTTTGTATGACTTTGATTTTATATATGAATTCCGAGTTTTGTTGTGTTTTCTCCATAAGATATGAGTAGTTTTCTCTTTCTTTCTCCTTATCTTGAGATTTGTGAAATGGAGAAGCCATGAAAATGTTTAAGAAATTGTGATGATCTTTTCACTTTGATCTTAATTTACTTTCAATTTGGCCAATTGACTTATTAAAATATGTTGAGTTTTACAACTAAAGTGAAGATTACATCCAAGATCCATAGAGGTCAAAGCCCTTGGAAGTTGAGTGCAAATAAATAGGGAAATAAAATTATCGGGCATAGAGTTGGAGATTTTAGAGTGACAGACTAAAATCCCCAATTATGTCCTATCGTTTGGGTGTTGAAGTGTAGATGTTAGCCCTCAGGCAAGGGGAACGTGAGAGCTCTGAAGTGAGAGTCGGTATCCTCCCGTCTTAGCCACAAATCTAGTAAACAAGCATAGGATTAATCAATGTTCTTTATGCCTGGACCAAAGGGTAAATAATAGGTATGCTCTTATTTGACATAATACAAATTGAACTGATTCACTTTATCCATTCACTATAATTTCTTGACAAGGAGAATGATGCTTTCTTATATATTTAATATCACATTAGAGCCTTCATTTAATATAATTAGTTATTTAATAGTTATTAAAATTAAGTATTTATTTCAATTGCCTATTAGTGACAGATAAGCAAATTGAACTCCATTGTTGTGATTAAAGTATTGTTTTTTCTAAAATCTTAGTTCGTAGTTCTAATATTACTCCATGTGGGATCGATATCTAGGACTCCATTAGAGCCCTATATTACTTGAGCGATAGGTATACTTACGTTGATAAGTGTGACTTTACAATTATTGAATAGTTTATACATCCATATTTATCGAATCTATAACTGTTATTATGATTTGGTTCACTTATAGAGGAATTAAATCTTTTAGCAGCAGTATTAATTACTTGTATTTTAAAGCATATATAAAGTCGCGGTCACAGAAGCCCTGCTCTTAGGCGCCAGAGGTAGTTATTTGGCAGTTTTCTTCATTTAGCCAAATTTTGAAGAGGTATTTGAGGCACCTATTAGCTAAAGAGGGTGCTCATGACCACTAGGAACAAAATATATAATTAAAAGACTTTTGAAAGGAGGCATTTAATAAGTTTCACTTATGAAAGGAGGCATTTAATAGAATTTTTACTAAAATAATTATAATAAATCAAAGAAAAATTAGAAAAATATGAAATTTGCTCTTTTGGTTTCTCTAACCTCAGAGAGATTTTTCAAAAATACAAAACTTAATTTTCATTATTTAAAATAGTTTATTTTTTATTAAATAACCCAGAATTTAAAATAATTCTGATAAATCAGAAAGAGTTCAAAAAATCATGAAATTTGGTCCAAAGACTTCTCTAGTCTAGGTCTACCTCCAGTAAAAATTTTAAAGCATTACAATTTACCTTGATCAAGTTAATAATTTTCTTTGAAAAATCCTATTATTGCATGAAAATAATTATATAAAATAAATTAAATTTTTAAAAATCACATTTTCTCCTCTGATGTCTTAATTGACCCATGAATGAGATAGGATAAAAATTTCAAAGTCATTTGAATTGAATTTGACAAATTATGAGGTGTTAGAGTCTAGGGGCAAATGTGTAATTTTGGAAAATTAGCCTTAATTAACAGTTAGGCTTAATTTAAGTAGGGAAATGAGTAACCTAAGATCTTAATAAATTTATTTAATGTTTGAAATACAAGGGGTTAATTGGTAGAAACCAATCTCACTTTCTTAATTGAAAAAGATAAGTTAATAAATTTCTAAATTTTTAAATTTTGGAAGTTTATTAGAATAAAATGAATCTAGGACTTAAGGGTATGACTTTTGAAGTCAATA
Source organism: Phalaenopsis aphrodite (assembly GCA_003013225.1). Lineage (NCBI taxonomy): Eukaryota > Viridiplantae > Streptophyta > Magnoliopsida > Asparagales > Orchidaceae > Phalaenopsis > Phalaenopsis aphrodite. The sequence continues at coordinate 21,692 of NEWO01000665.1, read as the reverse complement.
ATTAATCAATTTAATACCCCTATTTTGATGTTCAAATAAAATCCAAATCATGAACCATGATCACCTAAAACCTTTTCAAAACTAATTAAGACACTCAACTAGGTCTTAAGGGCTTAGTAGTGACTTAGGCTAAATCAAATTTCATTTAAATGAGGATTAGAAAAGTAAATATCATTGAAAATTAAAACATCTTTCAAATACTACAAGCCCAATTAGGGTTAAAATTTGGCCAAGTGTTCCAACAACACTAACTTGCCTCTTTAAGGGTCTTCACCCACATAATTCTTAAATTTAATCACAAGTGATAATTACCCTATTCTTAAGGATAATTGAGACATCAATGCTCACTGAGTAATAAGGGTATTTATAGGATGAATTATTAAGCAACATAATAAGTTTAAAAGAACTTGGGATTTTCCACCAGGTAGCAAGAGAGTAGCACAGACCTGCTTCTCTCTGGATATATTGGATATTTTGAAGATCTACTAAACTTAATATGTTTTTCTTGACAAAATCATCCTTAATTAAACTCTTAAGGACCCACCAAGATATGACATAGGGTTAGGAAAACTACCAAAATTTTACTTCTTTGTTTCATATAAATTGCCTTAACATGCATTTTGAGTTTCAGGTGGTGGAACGAGAAGACTCGTCATGTACGCTTTTACAGTTTTCAATGTTGTCCTTCTTGTAGTTTCATACTGTGTTTTTGATACTGCACTTTCATACTTGCAAATTTGCATGCTAAACAACGTCATCACCCTGCATGGAAAACTAAAACTATCAGGATAGGCACAAAACCAAAACCAAAATCAAAACTAAAATTAACCAAGATAAAATTCACTGCCACAACATTCAAAATATTAAACAACTCAAAATTTAATCACAAACTTCACAAAAAACTACAATTACAACTAAATTAAGACGTCTCTATCGTATGATCGGGAATCCCTCAGAGGAGGTAACCTACGGTTGCCAACTAGGCTTCCCACGGTTTAAATGAAATTATGAAACTCATTAAGTTGGGTTTAGTAGGTTTATTTAGACTAAGTAAATCCAATAGAAAATAGTGGTGCCAGAAAAAGGGAACCATAGGATCCCAACCAGTGTCGCTCTAATAAACTTTAATATGCCCTCATAAAAATTTAAAGAACTTCAACCATAGGGCCACTTGATTTGACATAAGAACTTGACACACTAGAAAACTCAAACTCATCGCGGTGAGGAACTTGGAGCTAGCATTGTGAGCAGCACGACCATCTTCAACAGCAAAACCTGTCTTCCCCAGCTAAATTAATCTTCCTTCCTTATACTTAAACAACAAAGCCATAGGACTTCAAGGTTGCTTGCTTATGCAACATAAATCCTCACATTATCTTTAGGCCTTTGCATAGCCCTGTTATACAATATAAGCCCTAACTCATCTTAGGATTCCGAGGTTGTCGTTTGTCACGACCTAAATCCTCATATCTTCTATACTATTTGTGTGATCATTTCACACAAATGTAAGCCCTAACTAATAAAATTTGCAGGATGAAACACTTAAAATTTTCTCCTCTAAATTTAAGCCAAACATTAGGATAGCTTGGGAAGTCACCGAGGTTCGCCTCTCAATCCCTAACTTCTCCTAGTTCTTCCTCTTTTGGATTTTATAATAAATGTTCCAAATTTGAGCCAATCTCCTTTCACACCTCTACGTCCAATCTCATTGAAATGTCCTATCCTTTGAAACTCCTTGAAGACAATATTTCTTGATTTTTATCGAGAGTCTTCTTAGATGACTTTGGTCATTTAAGATGTAATTAACTATATGGGCTTGCCCTTATAGGAAGCGTGTCTGAAACCAGGTTATTTAATCTTTTATATTAAATAGGGGAACTTGTCGACAAATACAAAGGTTTCACAGACCAAACGGACGTCATACTTTCCTTAGTTTATTTGATCGAGCCTCATCCTCAAGTCTTGTGTTTATCCTTCGGGATAGATACAGAATTTGAGGTACAGTGCTCTTTCATTTTAAACTATGAAAAACTACTTCAACGTCCTTCCGAAGCGGGCGACGGGATTTCAATTCCGGTGATGGACAGCTTCTTACGGGCAACTCCCCACAAACCCTCGAAATAGCACCGACAATACTGAAAAAGAAAAGGATCATGAATACCCAAATTTAGATTATCCATTTTCACCAACGAAAATTACTGTGGAGAAACCTCCACCACCGTTTCCTCAAAGATTGAAGCAACACAGATAAAATAAATAATTTTACAACTTTTTAAAAATTCTTAAGAAGTTAACGGTAAATATTCCCTTCGTAGAAGCTTTAGAGCAAATGCCCAATTATGTGAAATTTATGAAAGACATTCTTAACAAGAAAAGGAAGTTCACTGATAACAAAAACTATTGCACTTAGTGAAGAGTGTAGTGCAATTATTCAGAAAAAGCTTCCAGAAAAATCAAAAGATCCTGGCAGTTTCACTATACCGTGTGCTATCGGTGAAAAATTTTATGGAAGAGCTTTATGTGATTTGGGAGCCAGCATTAATCTTATGCCTCTATCAAATTTTAAAAGATTAGGATTAGGAGAAGTCTCACCTACTTGTGTAACTCTTGAGTTAGCGGATCGATCAGTCACATATCCTAAGGGAGTTATAGAAAATGTGTTAGTAAAAGTTGATAAATTTATCTTTCCTGTGGATTTCATTGTTTTAGATATGGAGGAAGATAAAGAAATACCTATCATTTTAGGAAGACTATTTTTAGCTATTGGAAAAGCTATGATAGATGTTCAAAAAGGAGAATTAACTATGAGAGTTAATGATCAAGAAATGGCTTTTAAAATTGCAGAATCTATTAAATACCCTGCTGTTGAAAGAGATAATGAATGTTTTCGCATGGAAAATAGTGAACATCTACTGAATGGACATTTTAAAGAATATTTTGAAGAGAAAGAACAATTTGAAGAGAGTACTGAAGTTATTTTGGATGAATTAGAAAATGAAAAATTATGTTATGTTCAGGAAAGATTTGAGATGTTGGATATTACAGAAAATGCTGATAAGAATCTAGTTCCATCAATTATAAAACCACACGAACTTGTGTTGAAAATATTGCCTAGCCACTTGAAGTATGTGTTTCTTGGATACTCATCTACATTACATGTTATTATATCTTCAGAATTAAACGATTTGGAAGAGCAAATAAAGTTAGATACATTGAAAAGATATAAGAAAGCTTTTGGTTAGACCTTAGCTGATATTAAGAGAATCAGTACTTCGATCTATATGCACAGAATTATACTAGATGAACAATATAAACTAAGAGTTGATCCATAAAGGAGATTAAACCCAATGATGAAAGAAGTAGTTAAGAAGGAAATATTGAAATGGTTAGACACTGGAATTATATATCCTATTTTAGATAGTGCGTGGGTAAGACCAATTCATTGTGTTCCTAAGAAAGGAGGAGTGACTGTTAAAACAAAATAAAATAATGAATTAATACATATCAGACAAGTTACTAGGTGGCGTGTTTGCATTGATTATAGAAAATTAAACACTACCACCAGAAAAGATCACTTCCCTTTACCTTTTTTAGATCAAATAGTAGATAGACTTGCTGGGCACAAATATTTTTATTTCTTTGATGGATATACCAGTTACCATCAAATTCATATTGCTCCTGAGGATCAAGAAAAGACAACATTTACTAGTCCTTTTGGAACTTTTGATTTTCGAAGAATGTCTTCTGAATTATGTAATACACCTGCAACATTCCAGAGATGTGTGATGTCCATATTTAGTAAGCTAATTGATGATGGATTGGAAGTATTTATGGATGATTTCTCTATATTTGGAACAACATTTGACGCAAGCTTAAATTAGCTTGAAAAAATTTTGGAGTTATGCGAAAGAACTAATTTGGTTCTGAATTGGGAGAAATGTTAATTTATAGTTGCAGGAGGAAATGTGTTAGGGCATAAAATTTTGGAAGATGGTATGGAAGTAGACCCTGCAAAAATTCAAGTTATATCTAAACTATAACCTCCTACTAATGTAAGAGAGGTTAGCAGTTTTCCTGGACATGTTGGTTTTTACAGGCGTTTTATTAAAGATTTTTCAAAAATTACCAAACCTCTAAGACAACGTTTAGAAAAGGACAAGAAATTTGAATTTACTGAAAGCTGTTTAAATGCTTTTGAGTTATTAAAGGAAAAATTAATCACAGCCTCTATTATAGTTTCATCTAATTGGGAGAAACCATTTGAATTGATGTGTGATGCTAGTGATTATGTTATTTGAGCTGTCCTTGGACAAAGGTATGAAAAGATTTTTAAAGTTATATATTACGCTAGTAAAACTCTTAATGATGCATAAATTAACTATACTGTTACTAAAAAAGGAGTTACTGGTCATTGTCTATGCGTTGGATAAATTTAGATCTTATTTAATTTGAGCTAAATGTGTTGTGCACACTGATCACTCTGCTATTAAATATCTGATGCAAAAGAAGGATGTCAAATCAAGGTTAATTAGATGGATACTTTTGATGCAAGAATTTGATCTTGTGGTTATTGATAGAAATGGAACTGATACTCAAATTGCTGATCATTTGTCAAGATTAGAAAATCATGAATTATCTGACATCGGCAAAGGAATTTCATACAGTTTCTCTGATGAATAATTTTATATTATTAATGAGTGAAAAATATCATGGTATGTTGATATTGTTAATTATATTATAAGTGATATTTTGCCACCTATGCTGACACTGCAACAACAAAGGAAATTCATTCATAATGCGCAAGTATATTTTTGGGATGAGCCTTATTTATATAAATAATCTAAGGATCTGATTATGAGAAGATGTGTACCTTATGAAGAAATTGAGCTAATCATTCAGAAATATCATGATTCTAAATTTGGAGGACATTTTGGGATTAATGAAACTGCTTATAAAATTTTACAAGCTATATTTTATTGGCCTACTATCTTTAGGGATGTTTATAGATACATAAAAACTTATGATCGTTGTCAACGAGTAGCCAACATATCTAGAAGAAATGAAATGCCTCTGAATTTTATGTTAGAAGTTGAGATCTTTGATGTTTGGGGATTAGATTTCATTGGACCATTTATGCCTTCATTTGGGAACTTATATATATATATTAATTGCAGTAGACTACGTTTCTAAGTGGATTGAAGCACAAGATTTACCTCGTTGTAATGCTAAAAGTGTTTCAAGGTTTTTAATGAAAAATATTTTCACTAGATACGGAATGCCTAGAATGATTATCACTAACGGAGGATCCCATTTTAGGAATAAATACATTCATAGATTGACAGAAAAATTTAATATTTTTCATAGAATCTCTACTACCTATCATCCTTAAACCAATGGGTTAGCTAAAGTTTCTAATAGAGAGATTAAACAAATACTAGAAAAGACTGTAAACCCTAGTAGAATAGATTGGTCCACTAGACTAGAAATTGCCTTATAGGCTTACATGACTACTTATAAAACTTCTATTGGAATGACTCCTTATAGACTGATTTTCGGAAAGACTTATCACTTACCAATAGATTTGGAGCATTAAGCATATTGGGCAATTAAAAAATTTAATTATATTTTGAAAGAAGCTAGTAAGAAGAGATTGTTACAATTAAATGAATTAGAAGAATTAAGAAATGAATCTTATTTTAATGACAGAATTTATAAGGAGAAACTAAAGTTATAGAATGATCGAAAGATTAATTAGAAGAAATTTGAACCAAGAGAGGAAGTTTTGCTTTACAATAGTAGACTGAAGTTATTTCCTGAGAAATTAAAGTCTCGTTGGTTAGGATCCTTTACTGTGACTCAAGTTTAAACTTATGGAGCTGTTGAAATTGAAGATCAGAAGATTGGAAATAGATTTAAAGTAAATGGACACAGATTAAAACCGTATTTTGAGGGTAAAAGACCAAATTTTAAAGAGGTTTTAATGATCAGTCAACCTGAATAACACCTGAATAGGTCGGGCAGACGACGTTAAACCAAGCGCTTTATGGGAGGCAACCCATAGTTATCTTTACTTTTATTGCGATTATAGAAGTTTTTTATTTGAAGTTATCATTAGTTTGTGGTAGTATTAAGCTCTACTACTCTTATTACCCTTGAATCATCAGAAGAATTGGATTCAGGGCAAAACTGTTCAATTTTTACCTTGGGCGCCGATGGCGCCATCGACGCCGCTAACGGTGGTTTTTCTCGAGAGTCCAGGTAAAATAAATACAGAGGCTCGCCGACGACACCCTCAACCTCGCTGATGGCGCCCTCAACCCCGCCGACTGCGAGACCGGAAAAATGGCAGTTTTTGGAGTTTGAATGGCAGTTTTTAGCAATTTTTGGGCCAGAGTTACCCTTTTAAACTCCCAAATTTAATTCTTAAGTTCATATTTTCCCCAAAAACGAAGTGAAACTCCACCAATTTCATTCCTATGGCATCCAATTCCCCTGATAATCCTAGAATGCGAGTGTTCAATCGACCAAAGTTTATTAGTGCTGAAGCGTAGTGAATCTTCAACAAGATACTGACGAAGAAAAGATTGATCAAGGAATGAAGATTCATAAATCATGGATTCGACGGAAATTAAAGAGATGATAGTGCGGCGAAGATGGGAAGTGTTGTGTTATACTTCCACCGCCGTGGTTGTTCATGTGGTGAAGGAATTTTATGCAAATTTGAATGGAATCAACCAGAGAGTCATTTATGTGCGAGGTAGATGGATCACTTTCACTCCTGCATGAATTAATGAATTATACATGATTGAGAACGTTCCTGTCTGCCACTTTCCAACTTCATCCCAGCAAGAAACCAGATGAATGAGATTTACTAATATTTAACGAACAAAAATGAAGACTGGGAAATGAGAGAAAACAGGTATGTTAGTTTTTTTGCGACACTCATAAATTTCATTTCAAAACACTAGCACTTCTTCATTTCTGTGAAACTATTACCGATAATGAAGATCGGTAAAGTTTCTAAGGAAAGTACTATTCTGAATTATTGCATCCAAATGGGACTGGCGATCAATATTGGATCAATAATTGTGAAGTCAGTTTTGGGCATGATCTTTCATGGATCAACTTATGGGCTTGGACACCCTTCCACAATTTTCTCACTTTGCAGTCAATTCCAAGTGTCCTACAAAAATTGGAAAAAGGTACTTCTACCTTGGAAGCCTTTGGACCCAATTGAGAGATTCTCAGCTTTTGAAAATGAAAATGACATTGATATTATAGTAAATCAAGCATCTCAGAATTCACTGCCAGTTCAACCCTTAGTTCCTGACAAGACTCTGGTGATCCTGCATATAATCAAGAAATTGAAGGAGGTACAAAATGTCAAGAATATAATTAATATTATCTCTGATTTCTTTGATCATCTAGACTGGAGGATGAAAGAACATTTCTCTCACTCTGGACATTTAGAAGATTGTTTGATACGGTTTATGAGGAGGATGAAATTGATAAAAGAAGAATCCACTGAAGAATTTTCATACCGACCCTTCTACAACCTCTTCGTCCATGTGCAATCAATGGGTGATCTCAGAGGAGAATCCAGTACTGAATCTGATGAATGGTAGATTTATATTACTACCTGTCTGTCTATGTGTGTAATTTAGTTTGAAAATTGCATTTACTTTGCTTTAGAATTATGCTTTTAGATCTCTGTATAGTTGAGACTAAGCAAAGGTTGTTTTTTTTCCAGCATTTTGAGTGTTGTGGCTTGGATTGTGCCCAAGGAAAATAAGTTGAGATTTTCATACCTATTTTATACTATTTTTTATGATATTGTACTTTAAAGAAGGGTATTTTTGATGTTTTGTTGCAGGAATGATGAATTAGTGTCATTGGAGCAAAAATATGCAAAAAGGAGCGAATTTGGAGCAAAAAGGACCAAAATATGGAAATTTGAACTATGCCGCTAACAACGCCCTCGACCTCACCAACGGCGAGTTTTTCCCAAGGCTACAGGACAAAATTCTTTAGAAGTCCGCCGACGGCGCCCTCGAGGCCGCCGAGGGTGAGCTCGGCGGTTATGCCTACTCAAGCTTTGGATAAGGCCAAATTTTGAAGGGATGATTAGGAAACTCTTGGAAAAGCTCATCCATAACTTTAAAAGACTATTTTAGCCAAAAATTGGAGAGCCTGGAGAAGGGGGGAAAGAATCTAGAGAGTAAAAGAAGTGCTAGAGAGAGTTCCTAGAGATTAGAAAGGTTCCAATATTGTGAGGAATTCATTGAGAGATTGTGAGAGTAGAGGAAAAGTGAGAGATTTCTTCCTCCTTGCTAATTTGAAGAGAAATTTTGTGTGTTGTAAAGAAAGAAAGAGGTTCAGAGGAACTTCTAGGAGTGTTCTTGGTGAGAAATTAGAGATAAGTTATTTACTTGTTGTAGTTTGTATGACTTTGATTTTATATATGAATTCCGAGTTTTGTTGTGTTTTCCCAAAGAGATCTGAGTATTTTTCTCTGCCTTTCTCCTTGTCCTGAGATTTGTGAAATGGTGATTTGAATTGGTGAAGCCATGAAAATGTTTAAGAAATTGTGATGATCTTTTCACTTCGATCTTAATTTACTTTCAATCTAGCCAATTGATTTGTTAAAATATGTTGAGTTTTACAACTAAAGTGAAGATTACATCCAAGATTCAGGAAGGTCAAAGCCCTTGGAAGTTGGGTGCAAATAAATAAGGAAATAATATTATCAGGCAAAGAATTGGAGATTTTAGAGTGACAGACTAAAATTTCCAATTTGGTCCTATCGTTTGGGTGCTGAAGTGTAGATGTTAGCCCTCACGTGAGGGGAACGTGAGAGCTCCAAAGTGAGAGCCGGTATGCTCCCAGCCTAGCCGCAGATTCAGTAAACGAGCGTAGGATTAGTCAATGTTCTTTATGCCTGGACCAAAGGGTAAAGAATAGGCATGCTCATATTTGGCACAATATAAATTGAACTAATTCACTTTATAAATTCACTATAATTTCTTGACAAGGAGAATGATACTTTCTTATATATTGAATATCACAATTAAACCCTCCTCAATATCATTAGTTATTTAATAGTTATTAAAATTACTTATTTATTTCAATTGCGTATTAGTGAGAGATAAGAAAATTGAACTTTGTTGTTGTGATTAAAGTAGTGCTTTTCTAAAATCTTAGTTCGCAGTTCTAAACCACTCCTTATGGGATCGATATCTAGGACTCCATAGAGCCCTATATTACTTGAGCGATGCGTATATTTGCGTTGATAAGTGTGACTTTATAATTATTAAATATTTATTACGTCCATATTTATCTTATAGTTTAAGCATATAACAAGTCGTCGGTCAGATTGCGACACTGAATTAATGTATTGAGGTTGAGAAATAACTAAACTTAGGTGTGTTATGTAATGTATATTGTACCCCTTGGAATTTATATATAAATGTGATGTTTTGTGTTCTGAAAGTTTATCTGTGATAAGTTCATCATTTATTCACTTAAAATTGTGTCTATAATGATTGAATGAATGTCGTTGAGGCTTAAAATTGATCGAAATCGCAAAAATCCTGAAATTGAACCAAATCCATAAACTTTGGTTCAATCCAGAAAATAAACTTTGGTTCAATTTCTTGTACTTGTCGATTACAAAAAAGTCGGTCAAGTTTTTGGCACTATTGGCGGGGAGTGATTGAGTCAGTGAGTGAGGCAAATACAAGAATTTGATAGCGCTACTAGAAGATTTAATTTCCAGCAACGGCTTCCAAAGACTTGATCGTGAATTTATAGATGTGTCTGATTTGATTAAGATGTATAATTATAATATTCAATAATGTTAAAGTCTAATTTGTCAACGCAAGTATAAGTATCGCTCAAGTAATATAGAGCTCTAATGGAGTCCTAGATATCGATCCCACATGGAGTGGTTTAGAATTACGGACTAAGACTTTAGAAAAGCAAGACTTTAATCACAACAACGACGTTTAATTTGCTCATCTGGCAATTGAAATAAATAGATAATTTTAATAACTAATAAATAACTAATGATATAAAGTAGGGTTTAATTGTGATATTCAATATATAATAAAGCATCCTTGTCCTTGTCAAGAAATTATAATGAATGGATAAAATAAATTAGTTCAATTTATATTGTGTCAAATAGGAGCATACATATTCTTTATCCTTTGGTCCAGGCATAAAGAACATTGACTAATCCTATGCTTGGTTGCTGATCCTACGGCTATGCTGGGAGGATACCGGCTCTCACTTCGGAGCTCCCACGTTCCCCTCATCTGAGGGCTAACATCTACACATCAGCACCCAAACGATAGGACCGAATTGGGGATTTTAATCTGTCACTCTAAAATCTTCAATTCTTCGCCCGATAATAATATTTCTCTATTTATTTACACCCAACGTCCAAGGTCTTTGACCTCCCTGAATCTTGGATGTAACATTTACTTTAGTTGTAATACTCAACATATTTTAACAAATCAATTGACCAGATTGAATGTAAATTAAGATCGAAGTGAAAAGATCATCACAATTTCTTAAACATTTTCATGGCTTCACCAATTCAAATCATCATTTCACAAATCTCGAGACTAGGAGAAAGACAGAGAAAACTACTCAAAAATCATGGGGAAAACACTCGGAATTCATATATAAAATCGAAATCATACAAACTACAACAAGTAAATAACTTATCTCTAATTTCTCCTCAAGAACACTCCTCGAAGTTCCTCTGAATCTCTTCCTTTCTTTACAGCACACAGATTCGAAGTAGCAAGGAGGAAGAAATCTCTCACTTTCCCTCCACTCTTACAATCTCTCGAAGAATTCCTCACAATTGTTACACTCTATTGGAAATTCTATACACTAATGGTAACCTCCAAGTCCTCTTGCACTCTAGACTCTCCTCTATTTTCAGCCGAAATGTTCTTTTAAAGTTTTAGATGAGCTTTCCCAAGAGTTGCCTAAGCATCCCTTCAAAATTTGGCCTTATCCAAAGCTTGAGTAGGCATAACCGTCGATCACGCCGTCGGCGGGCTTCTAGAGAATTTTTTCATGTAGTCTCAGGAAAATCTCGTCGTCGGCAGCGTCGAGGGCGCCATCGGCGGCCAAGTTCAAATCTTCACATTTTGGTCATTTTCGCTCCAAATTCGCTCATTTTTGCATCTTTTTGCTCCAATGACCCTAATTCATCATTCCTGCAACAAAACATCACATTTCTTTAAAGTGCAATATCATCAAAAACAATATAAAATATGTATGAAAATCTCAACATATTTTCTTTTGGTCAATAGCCCCTCTGAGTCATTATTTCTAAAAGGGATTCAAATTAGTCAATCATCTGCACCCGCAGTGCCTGAACCTCTTTTTGAATGCCACAAAACACCATCTCTCTATTCAATTCCATGAATGTTATTTCTCTCCATCTCTCTATTCAATTCCATGAATGTTATGTCTCTCTGAGCAGTTTCTTCTCCATAATTTACTCAGCTTCTCATCTGTGGCATGTCCAAGCTCACTATGCCACCTTTTAGGGTGTTGAATCTTAAATTATCTTTCAAAAATACACGCCTCAAGAGTTGGAGCCGATAAGAGGGGAAAGAGAGAGAGAGTAGAGCAGTTAGAGAATTCAAGCTAAAGAACTTGAGGAAAAACATTTATTTATTCTTTATTGGCCCCTATTTTTTGGAACTTGTTTTTATAATTACAGAAAAGTGTGAACGATTATGGAAACCATTCTTAATGCAATTAATGTTCTGATTTAATACTGAATTTGTGTTACAATTTGAATGGAATATGACAACTATCTGCTAGTCGGCATATTTAAGCTCTGTCATCCGAGGTGACCGGTTGCATGACGATCACTCCAGCCGAGGCAAAGCCGGTCGGTTAACTAATTGTAATCAGACGACTTTGTAAGAAGTCTAGGTAGCTAGCACCATAGGTAAAATCTATCAATTAGATCTGCCGACATTGCATGTCGGTCGAGTTGATAGAGCGGTTGGTCATCGAATTGCTGGCTCGGTTCATACTCTTCGAGCCCAACTCTTTGATTGTCCGGCCACCAATTTTGGCATTCTGATTGCTTTGAGATTTGTTCTGGTAGTTTTGATGCATAAATATATAGATATATGTACATACAGATATGCAAACACACACACACACACACACACACACACAGAGACATATATATATATATATATATATATATATATATATATATATATATATATATATATATATATATATATATATATATATATATATATATATANTATATATATATATATATATATATATATATATATATATATATATATATATATATATATATATATATATATATATATATATATATGTATGTGTATGTATGTATGTATATAATTAAAGATGAAGAATTAGCTGCTCATTTCAAAAAGTACTAGTGTTTAATTATTAAGAAGAACTTATCAGAAGTACGCTAAAATCCATTGAAGCACAAAAATTGATATTTCTTTTTTTTCACATTTAAAGCAGTGTTCTTTCAAGAAAATGTCTTCTTTCGCTCATATATAATATGATTTAAAAGTAAAAAAATAGCTTAAATTGCTAGAGGATCATGACTCTACTTATGTTTTTGTATATTTTATTTTATTTTTACATATGATACAAATAAAATAAAATTTCTCAAATTGCATGCATAGTAAATTTCATACATATTAATTAATTTACTTGAAAAGCCACTAGAGATTAATTTTAAATTTAATCATGATTTTATTATGCTAAAAAGACTAGATAACATTATAATTCATATTTTTAAATGGGTTCACATTAGCTATTTCCAATAGTATTTGCTAGGTTTAGTATATGTGAAAAATATGTTTAAAATAATTTAAATATTTTTTAATTCAAAGTATAAAAAAATTATCTTACATGAAATAGTTTAGAGAAGTATTTTGAAATCTAAAACTAGAGAAATTGAATTATTATGTATTTACACATATAACAACTAAAATTTGATATTTATATTTATCACATTTTGATAATCTATGCATATAAATTTGTATTTTGCTTTTAAATAGATAATAATATTGGTATTTTTTTGGAGTGATTTAGAGATGTGAAGTCAAAAAATATGAGTGATATACATGTAAATATAAATATTTATCTACTAAATAGTTATATAATTGTATGTAAACTTTCTTTTTAATCTCGTCCAATCAAATAATTTATTTAATGAAATATTTTAATTTCAAACAGCAAAAATAGCTTTTTTAACAGTGTTTGGAAAGTGGAATATGGCGTGATCGGTACCTTAATATTATTATGTCAAACTGATTCTCACACTTTTTTCGGCAACTGCGCCAAAAGCAATGAAATAAACGTTATGATAATCTATTTCGTACACATGAAATAAATTGCCTCAGATTATCATAAATTTTATAAAATATAAATTATAAATTATAAAAGCATGACTTAAATTATATTTTTTAAGAAAATAATTTATTCCTTCAATTAATGCACGGAGAAATTTTCTGCATGTAGGGGTGTAAACAAGCCGAACACGAGCGAGCCATGCTCAACTCGTGTTCGACTCATTTATATTTCGAGCTCAAAAAGTGTGTTCGTGTTCGGCTCGTTTGCTTAACGAGCCGAACACGAGTTGTTCACGAATAAATAGTCCTTTT